>CM021108.1:602359935-602703585 GCA_007115665.2 Sequoiadendron giganteum | reverse complement strand
CAATTCCTTTCCACAAGCCTTTGTGATTCTTGATGTTTAAACTTTGCTCCCAAGTATAGGTTGTCCCTCCTTACGTTGCTAGAGGGGCTCAATTCAAAGCCAAACTTCATTGGTTGAAGATTGGTGACATAACCTCTAATGAAGCTTTTCAAGCCTTGCGAGCTTGACATTTCATGCAAAAAATCAAGGCAATCAAGGAAGCAAATTCCAACCATATATAACTTCTTGGTGTTCATGCTTTTGTGCAACATCAAAAGAATGTTTTCAAAGCAAATGAACCCTCTTAGGCTCAGATTGGGTCCCTTTGTAGTGCTTATATGGGTTCCTTGCTACCTTCTAGCCTCTTAGATTGTGGCTTGCGATAGACTCCTTACATATGAGGATCTTTACACAAGTATGGCTAGCATCGTTTGATGGTAAAGTTCTTGGATGCGATGGTTTCCCTTATGAATTTTACAAGACCTTTTGGGATTTGGTTGGACTTGACTTGCATCAAGTTTATCTTGAGCCATTTCATACCAATTCCTTAGGAAAGATGATAAACAAATGCAATATTAAATTCATATGTAAGGTTGAGAATTTGGAATTCACAATTGTAGATTTGTCAATCTTCTCAATGTTTCTTACAAGATTATTACAAAAACCCTAGCCTTTTAGATTTGACAACTTCTTCCCCTTGTTTGCTTTGAGCAAATTGGGTTTATCAAGAACTTTTTTTATCTTCGATAATACTATTGTGGTTTGGGAAGGCACATAATGGGTTAAGAAGTGTAGTTAGAAGGCAATCTTCATCAACATTGATTTTGAGAAGGTTGTGATTGGATTGAATTGATTTTCATTCTTGCCATGTTAAGTGCCTTAGGTTTTGGTAATGGTTTCATTGAGTCATTTATCACGTTCCTTGGTAATAGTATTGGTTACCTCACCATCAATGTCATAAGCAATTGGGCCATTTTGCTCAATTAAAGGCGTTCTTGTGTTTTCTTTGTTTGCTCTAGTTGTCAAGGGTTTTAGTTACCTTCTTGCTAATGACATACCACATAAGCTTGTTAGAGGAATTTCTATACTTGGGAACAACTTGCATAAGCTTGTTAATGGGCATTTTGTTGTTGATTCCTTCCTCACTTTAATTGAAGATGAAAATAACATCAAACAAGCTTTCAAGTGTGTGGACACCTTTTGCTTTGATTTTGTCTCAAGTATTTAATGGAACATAGTCAAACAATGGCTGATGGATTGGAATTGCATCCCAAAGCAAAGCAAATGTCACGCACCCTTTTCAAAATAATTAATTAAGGAAAAAATCCAATGGGCTTGGTTACTTTATTTTAAAAAGAGCAATTTAGATATCATTATTTATTTTTATAAAAATGTGTTTTTAAACACTTTGGAGAGTTTTAGGACGGAAAGTAAACTTCAAATTGATGGCCCCAAAAAAATCTATAAAAAGGAGGGCAAATTGATCAAAAGCATCATTCATTTTGGTCTCTTGCAATCAAATTCCTTTTGGAGCTTCAACATACATGAGGATGAAGACCTTTGGTGTGTGGAAATTTAAAGAATGAAAACTCTCTTGGTTTTTATTTTGGATTTGAAAGATGAAAACCTTTTTATCTATTTGGGGATCACATTGGAGTTGAATTATGCAAAATTAGTTTTAGATTTGGGGTGAGTAAGGAGTGTTTTTGAAAATTTCATTCGTGTTAGATAATGCAAACAAGTTTTAGATCAGAATGAAGGAGACAATTGCCAAAATTAGGGGCATTCATTTCTTTTTGTTGTTGAGGGTTATCATACTAGATTAATCCTTGACCGCCCTATTTTAGATGTTTGACTAGCCTTCCCACCATCTGCCAGCTTGTGGCTGTTACTGTACCATCCAGATTTGCTTTCATTACAATAAAAAAATTCATCATTCCAGCAGCTGTAGAATTTTGCAAAGTTTTGATTTTGTTTCAGCTGCTATATTTGCAATCTATATAGTAGTACAATAGCTTGTGAGTGGAAATTTATTGTTGTAAATTCTAAAAAATTGCTTTCCAGTTCGGTATATCAAACTTTTGTAGTTCTTCTAACTAATATAATAAATAGAAAAGTTAGATTTGAGGGTTTCATCATTTGGTTTTGTGTTGTTCCTATTCAATATTTGTTTATGCTCTATGTTGCATGTGTTGAAAACATAAAAAAATTGCATATTTAATTCAAAAATTGAAAAGAGACATTACAACAATCAAAAGACAAGAGTTAATGTGGCCTCAAATTAAGGAAATAATTGCACAAAACAACCTTGGCCCCAAAGAGGAAACAACTAATCACAAAGTTAGAATGTCAAAATAACATGATAATAGAAAAAATAAGTTGCCAGATCTATAAAACTCTAAGTTACCAGTTTGGGTTCGGGGACGGGTTCGGGTACGAGAACCCGGTATGTGGGTACGTGAAAATTTTTTTTAGGGGTTTGGGTACGTATGGGTACGTGTATATATATATATATACAAAAATAAAATATACTGAATTGTAAAACTAAATCATTTCATAGTATGATACTTGATCATTGATCAATGCCAAATGCCAAAGATAAATATTAAATGTCAATTGATAGTTGAAAAATATTCAAATACGCCATATCAATGATATCAATTATGGAAATCATCACAATTACAGTATTAATGAATTACAAAATGTAGTTCATGAAAGTTGAAACATGATTCAATTTCAATGTTCATCAATCATCAAAAGGATTATCAAAAAAGTCATCTTGATTTGGATTTTCAGTGGCTTCAACTTCAAGATCATCATCATTTGAACCCAAAGCGGTTCTGCTTCCACTTCCAACACCATGCATGTCATGATCATCATTATCATCCACATCATCCATAGTGGCTCTAGCAAGATCCTGAATGGTTGCATCCAAGTCAGCAGACTCGGGTGCTACATCCCAAAGCTTTGCTGCCCCCTCCTTGTATTGAGGTTCCTTACGTGACAGAAGACGCGAATTGGAATGAATATACACCAAGTCTTCAGCTCTTTTTGCAGACAACCGGTTACGCTTCATTGAGTGGATAAAGGAGTATGTACTCCAATTCCGTTCAGCAGCAGAAGAGCTTGCAACCTAGAGAGAAAACCAACAAAATTAAAAATAAAAAATGCAAGATAAATTCAAGAATGTTAAGTGTTAAATTCTACAATACAAGTGGCAAAAAAAAGAACTTACTTGTGAGAGGATCTTGATTGCAAGAGGTTGGAGGTACATATAAACTTGACCATGGAGGTACCACCATGTAATAGCATCCATTTTGTATTGGTCTTTGGCAATAGAAGGGCTAAGATTTTTTCCTATGATAAATATTCCAAATTCTTTTAGAACACTTGTCTCCATTTCTGGATCACTGAAGAGTCTCTTAAATGCACTCTTATACCCTCTAGCAACTTCAAGATCTCTATATGGCGGTATTCTCCCTGGGATAGAAAGTACTTCTCTAGTATAGTACCTTGGAGATAGGGCATGCAAGGAGGTGCAATGGTGTTGTCATCTTGTTCCAACGATGAAGAACGATTGCTTCCACCCTTTTGTAAAGGGTGTCTTCAGGATCATTCTCTCTCTTTTGTATTTCAATTTTTATTTTCTCCAACATTGTGTCCATGCTATCATAGACATCCCCCAAGCATGGTTCATCTGTATCAGCAAACCGAAGCATAGACATGATAGGTTCGGTTATCTCCAATACATAATTCACACAATCCCACCAATTGTCATCCAAGATCAATGCCTTGACCTTTTGGGCCCTCTCTGAATTTGATTGCTTCCATATACCCCATTGGTTGCTAATAACCATTTGACTCACTGCCCCTTTCACCTTCACAAGTCGTCTCAGAACAATTGTGTGAGATGCAAATCGGGTCTCAGCAACCTAAGAACATGTAAATAATTAAATAAGTTAAAAAAAATAAATTATTCAATTATGTAAAACATGACATAAATGAAACTAAATAAATAATAAATTAAATTTACCTTCAACAATTCCAATCTTGAAAAAATTCTGAAAATTGCTTGTGACATATGGTGGTTTGTCACAAACATTTGGATCTCCTCGGCCTCCTGGTATATTTCTTTCACCCACTCTATTTGGTTTCCAATTGCTTGCATCACCAAATTGAGGGAGTGTACGGTGTAAGGTGTCCAAAAGATGTGCTCATATCTAGCCTCTACCAAAGCACCTGCAGCCCTGCAAACTTTTGCATTGTCCGTAATTACTTGGACAACATTTTCATCACCCACCATCTCTATGGAGTCAATGAGAATCCTGGAAATGAACTCTGCATCTTTCACTTCACCTTCACAGTCAACCGCCCTCAAAAACATTGCCCCTTTGGGGGACACTGCAATAACATTGATCAATGGACGGTTTTTGCAATCTTTCCATCCATCGGAAACAATAGATACACCTGTTTCAATCCAAGAATCTCTAATTGGTTTTAGTTGGGCCTCTAAAGATTTTTTCTCTCTTTGCAATAAGGTGGTACGCACCTTTTCAAACCCAGGACTTGTGAAACCAGGAGGTGCACTATTTATTGCTGACACCATGTCCCGCCAAAATGGTGATCTCACCAAGTTGAATGGAAGACCATTGGCATAGAGGAAACGTGCAATTTTTTCTTCAGCAATATCTCTTGCCTCCATTTTAAATGCCCTCTCCAATGGACCTCTCTTGCAGGTGGTGATTTGTTGTTAATCTTCATCTTCCTCTTCCGTAGAGGGCATAGGCAAGAAGGGATGTCTGGAGGCCCTAACTGCTTGAGAGGGTAATGTTGGTGTTCTTTTCTTTCCGGAAGAATAAGTACTTTCATTTCCTTTTGCAATTGATTTGTCAGCATTTTCTTGTTCTTTTATAAATTCTGCTATTTGTACAGAAGACAACCCCTTCTTATTTGGGCCCACACACATATTAATCCCTTTACCACTAGGGCCCATAAAATGAAGTTTCACTCGGTAATAGGAGCTATTATATTGTACATTGCATAAATTACACTTCCAAACAAAACCCCCACCTCCAGGAATTTGTGAAATTCTTGTGGTATGTGCCCATAAAGGAGATCCTTTCTCAATTTTGAACTTTTGACTTCCCTCCCCACCCACTGAACTTTGACTATTGGCCATTGTTGCAATCTATAAAAAATATGAAAAATAAATAAATAAATTTGAAAAAATTCTTCACAAACTTGAAAAAATTCATCAAAAACTAAGAAACTTGAAAAAATAGTTCAAAAGATCAAAGAATAGGGTTTAAATGCATACCTTAAACACTTAAATCTCCTTTGTAGAAACTATTTGGCACTCCACAATCGATCTCCTTCGAATACAATCACCTCCTTTCAAAATGCCAAGATGTAGAGAAAATATGGTGAGAGCAAAATGAGAAGTAGAAATGAAATGTTTTAGTGTTGAAAAGCCTCATATTGGGCCAGATTAGGGTTAGGAAACAAAATAAAATTAAAAAAAAAGCTTTTTATCTATGTTTGGGCGAACTTTATTAAAGCTAGGCCGTGGGTTCTTGGAGGTACGCCCGAGTTCGGGCCTGGTACCTTCGGGTCCACACACCAAACAGCCAGGTGCGCCCTGGTTACGCACAGGGTGCGTGCCCAAGCCTGTGGGTTCTCTAGCACGAACCCGGGAGAACCCACAGGCCTGGGCACGCACCCTATGCGTACCCAGGACGTACCCGCAGGCGAACCCATACCGGGTTCGCACCCGAACTGGGTTCGAGGCCTCTGGGTACGAATCCGGTAACTTAGGTATTTATAGATTATTCCAATGACAGTAGAGTCTTCCCGGGCACAAGGAGTAATTCAACCATCACCAGAATCTGTATGGACGTTTTTTCAGTTTGGAATCTGAGTTTTGGCATGTGTGATATGGGTAGATGCTTCCACAAATGCAGTACAGGCTTCTGCAACCACTCTACAGTACTGCCCAACATCTATCCCTACACCTGAATTTAGTCTTATGTTCAACTTTTCCTGTTCTCATACATTTCCAGATCCATTTGGATCAATCTCCAAAAGCAATCACCATACAGGTTCATTCTTCTTTGGGTTAGACATCTGCCCTAGGGTCATGACACTTATTGTTCTTGATTGTTACTGAACACACATGAAAAACTGTCAACTTTGGCCTCCAACGCTATATGCCTCAATTAGAAATTAGTGAATCCATGTTCCTCCTGCAATATGGGTGCCTCAAACTTCAACCTGCTAAGCATCATGTGTACCACCAACTATTGAATTCCAGAAACTTGAAAATATATTTCTTCTCCTCTCCCACAGAACATAGTCAGTACAGAACAACAGTGCTGTTATTTCCTTCTTCAACCAACAAAATCTGACATGAATTTGCTTGTCAGTAATGAACTAAGTTATAGGTCCTGGTACTGGTTCGGGTTCAGGTTCAGGGGTTCGGTTTGTAGGTTCAGTCAAGAAAATTTTGTGGGTTGGGTTAATTTTGGTTAGTCCCTATGAAAACATATATAAATCAGAAATATATACATCTTTGCAGCAGTAATTACTAATTATGTTTAGGGAACCACATTGGCACATAGCATCATATATTGTATAATAAACAAAACCACCATAAAAATTAAAAATACTACAATGCCAATTCGTCAAACTCAAATCTCATGACAAATATTAATAATGGCAAGTGTCAACAATCAGCCATCATTGATCAAGCATCATCACATGGGTCTTCAAAAATATCATCATCACCATCCATATTAGTTGATGTAGGTAATGGTATATTAGAAGAACCACAAATAGTGCCATTGGCACTAGCACTGGCACTCTCATGCTTGCTAGCTAGCTCATCTTCAACATTAAGTGTGTTGCAAGGTGTGTGCCCTTGGTCTCCTTGTGATGTGCAATGCAACACTCAGGTTCGTGACATGGCTTAATCGCCTCACGTGGATTCATTAACTCTAGCGGTTGTATCGGGCATTAATAGGTCCATCTTTTGGTGCAACGGCAACCGCCTGTGCAACAATCGGTATCAGAGCCTAGGTCACGGGTTCGAACCCCTCGCTTGCATGGGGGGGAATTGTTGGAAGGTGCACGCCCTTGGTCTCCTTGTGTTGTGCAACGCAGCGCTCGGGTTCGTGGCATGACTTAATCGTCTCTCGTGGATTCATTGACTCTGGTGGTTGTATCGGCATTAACAGGTCGACCTTTTGGTGCAACGGCAACCGTCTATGCAACAAAGTACAGCGAGATGGGAAGTGGAAGCATCAATATCCCACTTACTTGTATCACCTTCTTTGTAGATACTTTGCTTGTGTCGAAGGAGATGCAAGTTTGAATACACGTACACTAAGTTTTGTGCCTTTTTTAGCATAATTTATTACACTTTACTAAGTGAATGGAGTATGTGCTCCAATTCCTCTCAAATGCAAATGAAATAGCAACCTATTAAGACAAAACTTGATAATTAATTATAAAATTTTAGATTATAAAATATAAATGAAACTTAAAAGATAGATATTTTTTTTATGAAACTTACTTGCAATAAAATTTTGATATAAAAAAGTCGTAGATATGTGAATGATTGGACATATTGAAAATGGGCTCAATGAAATTGAAAAGGTATTCAGCACAGTAACACCAAATGTCATCTAGGATTATTTGATTAGAACGTGCCTCCCAAACATTCACAAGTCATCGCAAGACAATTGTTTTGGAGGCAAAACAGGTGTCAACAACCTATTTGAATTTCAAATTAAAAAAATTCACTAAAGTGAAACATATTTATTAAATTAATCTTATTGCTTCACTTACCTTCAACAACTCCGATTTGAGAGTGTTGTGAGTATATGGTGGTTGGTGATGAACATTTGGTTCTCTTTGGCCATAGCAAACAAAAGATTGATTCAATCAATTTTGGTATGAATTTTTTCAATAAGGTTGAGAGAGTAGACCGCATAAGGTATCCAAAACATGTGTGAATAACACTCCTCAATCAATAAACCAACTACTCTACAATTTTTGGCATTGTCTATTTTGAACAACATTTTGAGGCCCCACTTCCTCAATGGCTATCATGAGAAAATTAACAATAAATGCACCATCCTCACCTCCCCTTCACAATCTACTCTCAAAAACAGTGTCTCACTAAGGGACATTGCAATAACATTGATCAATGGCCAATTTCTTGCATCATTCGATCCATCGAAAACGATTGGCACCTTTGTTTTGTCTTACAAAACCGTAACAAGCTTCAATGCCTCCTTTATGAACTTCACCTTTTTTTTTGCAATAAGATGCTATGCACTTTCTCATAATCCAAGCCATTGTACCCTTTTGAAACCTCATTAATTGTTTTGTTGCCAATATGAGCAAACAAGATTGAAAGCCAATGCATTTGCATAAAGACATCAAGCAATGTGTTGATCAACAATCTCTTGACACTCATTCTGAAATGCCATTTCTAAGGATGCAGAACAAATGGAATTTCACCCAATTGTATGAACTTGAATACCTAACATCACACCAAAACAAATCAAAAATATAACCCCAACCATCTGGAATCTATTGTACCATATCAATATAATTCCAAATGGGAGAATTTGGGTCTGTTTTGAAGTGGGTTAAACCCATGGAGCTAGGAATGTTTTCCATTGTAATGCCTACAACAACAAGGTCAAAAAACAACACATTTGAATAAAACAAATATATACACACATTGGAGCTAGGAGTATTTGCCATTGTAATCCCTACAACAACAAGCTCAATAAAAAACACATTCGAATAAAAAATAATGCACACACACATAAAACTTAAGTTATTTAAAAAAATTAGACATGTGTTATAGATTCATAGAAAAAAAAAATACAAAACAAGAGAGTTCATTTGTAAGAAACGAAATGTATAAAAAAAAACCTAACTCTTTTCCAACAATCTTCCTCTACAATATAATCAATCTTCAACTCTTATTGTGCAATGGCAAGCAAGAATGAAAGTTCAACAAGGATGAATGATAGTTTTGCTTTGCATCCACAATAAAAGAAAGTATTTTGTTTTCGTCTTTAAAATGCCTTGGAATCCACATTTTAGTGTTAGGGGGTGTTTTTAGGCATGAGGTCAAAGTCAAAATGGCAAATCAAACAAAAAAAACCCAAAACCTAATGGTTTCGCCCTAGCAAGACCAATTAGATGTTAAATTCATCAAAATTTGCACTAAGTTCGCCATAGTTCATCTTGAGCATACCCACAAAGATGGACCAAAACCCTTTACAGCCCTAATGGCAAACTAAAAACATACCTATATTTGAGCCGAAGTAGACTTGAACCGACAAACCCAATGAACCAAACTAGTAACATAAATAATGAAGATAAAACAATATTAAAGAACCTTAGGTCCATATGGATGATAATTTAATAATAACCATGCAGCACAAAATCATAGGCATGACTTACATGTCCATAGACTACACTCAAAATATAATCATCCTACACATAATGGACAAACCATATGCCTAGATCAGACTCTTACATTACTCATTGATGGCCTAAACTGTAATAATCCTTATTGCATATGACCGCAATACTCGTTGAGTTTGCTAGATGGTTTGTTCTATTCATGTCTCACATCAACATGAGCATTCCATAGAAATTAAATACAGAGTATAATATAGACAACATATGACTCTCAAACCTAACTAAAGGTAGAGAATGGTTTACAACCAACCACCGGCTAGCTAGTTATCATCATACCAAAATCATTTATCAGACAACTAATTATTGGGTACCACTTATATCATACCCCATTATCAAATTGGCTTCTAGGGCACCCAACTGGGAATACCCACCAAAATATGCTTAGGGGAAGTATCCACAAGGTATGCCTACACTAAAGGTGTTGTGTCATGTCCTCTCCTTTTTAAATCTGTTTTTAGTGCCACCCTAAACAAGGGTGTTTCTTCATACCACGTAAAATCATATCTAGGGAATTTTTGGGCGCATGTTTTTGGATATCTATCATTTGTTGTTTGCAACTATCTTCCCTTGATTATGATCGATATCAAATGGAACGCCTCTCTTAAATATTAAAATAAAATAATATAATTATTGTTGATGTCCGACTTGTTCTCTTACGCACCAAAATGAAGAGACACGTTTATTATTTTACGGCCAACTTTATGAAAACATGATTTAATGAAGGGACACGTCACTTGTAAAGGCCGACATGAAGATGAAAAGATGTGTTTCTACTGAAGGCCGACTTGGAGAGTGAAGAGATGCGTCTCCTCTCTCCTACGTGCATAAATATATGTTGTTCATTCCTTGAACAAGCAATCAAGTTCATTCATCTAAGTGGTGTGTGGTAAGAAGTAGTTCACATCTGGAGCAGCAGATCGACCTCAAGGAGAAACATTATCCTGCAGCAGCTGATCATCTTCCTGTAGATCATCACTCTGTAACAGCAGCAGATTGATTCAAGGAAAACATATTCAGTTGTATCTTGCATCTAAGGGAGATGCTATTATTTATTGTATCAAATTGGCATTGTGTTGTGCCTGAGTTGTAAGCAGATTTCTGCTCTTATTCAATCAATATATAAGAGATATATTGGCTGGGTTTTCCTCCCTCAGGCTGGAGGGTTTTCCCAGGGTATCTTGTGGTGTTCATTGTCTTATGTGTTGCATTTTCTGATTGCTTTCAGTTTCTGTTTATCTGATCATGAAAAACTAGCATGGTATCAGAGTGGGTATAAGGAGATCCGATCAGATTTAAAACAGATTCAAGATGTAAATCAGATCTGCAGTTTAGCATGTGATTGATTTTGCAGATTGGTCTTTACTATCTCCATTAATGTACGGGTCAGTATGGAGCACTAATCTGGAATGATTTTCATCTACTCCATCTCATCCATGATGAAAGTGGCAAAATCCATTCCAGGTTCAGATGGAATAGAAGACAATGGAATGCCTTGTTCCCAGGCATCTATTCTAGCAGACTTCGAGACAAAATTGGCAGGAATGGTCCAAGTTGAGAATGTGTATAATAGCAGCAACAAAGGAGATTTTGATTTCAGGCATGCAGTGTATAGAGTTGTTACTCTATGTGCAGGATGTACAGGTGAAACAGGCTATGCATGAGGATCTGATACATCTCATCAAGGATGTGGGCAACCTCGTGGACTTCTGTCATGCAATCATGCTGAAGTTCAGATCTATCAAAGCCTATGTATCAAGCAGTTTGGGACCATGTTTTTGTGTTCAAACTATGAAGGTTGTGCACTGATCTGAACGCAAGAGCAGCGTATCTTACTGTGTCCACCCATCAGAATATTTAAAGAGATAAGTATTCTTTGCTTTAATCGCCCTTCTAGGCTAAAATTCAGTTTGTTGAGTTGTGCAAATCTGACTTCATTTGCTTGGATTACGTGTGACCAGTAAATGGTGTTCACTGGGATAAGATTCTTTAGAATTAAGAATTATTAATTGCAAGTTGTTTCATGCTAATTTCTGAGTCTGACTCTAAAATAAAAGGAGAACTAAAATTACAATTATGATTGATTGTCTATATGCATGATCTATGATTCTGTGTAGGTTGTCCTTTGTTATGCTGAGATTAGCTCTTCCGAGAAAATGGAAGAAAGACACGTCATAATCAACAAAGATGAATTAATTATCTGGGATTCCTCAGGAGATCCTGATTTCAATGGGATAAGTATTGCATGGTTGAATAATGTTCATGAATTGTTATGTAATTAAATTCATGCTATAACATTGAGATAGTCAATCATGTATGCTTCTAGCAATGTTCGAGATAGTTGAGTTCCATGAACTATTAGTAATCTCTTCTTAATGCTTTCAGGACGGATCAAGAAGCGTACGAGATTGCTTTCAAGAAGAGTTTGATGCATCCTGTAGGTTGAAGAATGGAGACACTGCTTGCAGCCATGAGTCTGAGTGAATGGCTGAAGACGTCTCTTCGAAGAGGAAGAATTAACCTTCAAAGGGAGTTCTATGACTCACTGAGAATAAGTAAGGGTTGAAGTGTTGCAAGGCCAGATGCTAAATTCTTGAAGTACCTCTTCAGCAGTTGAGATCAGAATTGCTCAAGTCAGTCAACCTGGATTTAACATTGGTAGCTCCGCAAACCTATTCAGAATAGAGTGATCTAGGAAGAGGTCAAAGAGGACAGCCTTGAATCTCTACAGAGATGTGCGCTGAAAACCATTTCTCTAAGGCAAACGTTGCAAGAAATCTTGGACAATGAGGTCAGGAGGTTGATGCAAGTGCTTGAAGATTAAGAGGGAGCCTACTGAACCTAAAGAAGATAGTTGTATTGCTGATCGGAAGAGTACCTCTAGATGTTGTTTAAGTTGAGGTATATCAACACTAATGAGCAAATGGCAGACATTCTCACCAAGCATCTCTCCAGGATAAAGTTGGTGTACTTTCAAGACAAGCTTGGTATGGTGGAGAATCAAGCCCTAACAAAGAAGGATCCTCAGTATCAATGATCCTCTTTAATGCATTTCTCTTTTGAGAGAGATTTGAGGTGCAAGCCCTTGTTAATGCATTTCTCTTTGAGATTTGAGGTGAAAGCCCTTGTTTCCACCCTCTGAGAGAGCCATTGTACTCTTCCGATCAGCAATACAACATCACGTGAGAGAGTCTGTGATGATTATCTTGTAATGTGTTTTCACCCTCTGGCAGAGCCATGGTGAACGTCACGATAAGGTGACAACATCGCGTTGAGTGATGAGCACTTGTACATACCATACATGGGTGTAGCCATGATGGTTGATATCACGATGAGGTGATATGCTTCTTTCCACACATGGGTGTAGCCATAATGGTTGACATCACGATGAGGTGATATGTCTTACACAGCTGGAAGTATTCCTCCCTAGCTGAGAGGGAGTGTTGATGTTTCAGCGTTAGGATAACACTTCCAGCCACGATCTGAAGAATCAAATATCATGGAGCCTTATCGGCTATGAATTTGATTATGATCGATATCAAATGGAACGCCTCTGTTAAATATTAAAATAAAATAATATAATTATTGTTGATGGCCGACTTGTTCTCTTACGCACCACAATGAAGAGACACGTTTATTATTTTAAGGCCGACTTTATGAAAACACGATTTAACGAAGGGACACGTCACTTGTAAAGGCCGACATGAAGATGAAGAGATGCGTCTCTAGTTAAGGCCGACTTGGAGAGTGAAGAGATGTGTCTCCTCTCTCCTACATGTATAAATATATGTTGATCATTCCTTGAACAAGCAATCAAGTTCATTCATCTAAGTGGTGTGTGGTAAGAAGAAGTTCGCATCTGGAGCAGCAGATTGACCTCAAGGAGAAACATTATCCTGTAGCAGCTGATCATCTTCCTGTAGCAGCAGATCATCACTCTGTAACAGCAGCAGATTGATTCAAGGAAAACATATTCAGTTGTATCTTGCATCTAAGGGAGATGCTATTATTTATTGTATCAAATTGGCATTGTGTTGTGCCTGAGTTGTAAGCAAATTTCTGCTCTTATTCAATCAATATATAAGAGATATATTGGCTGGGTTTTTCTCCCTCAGGCTGGAGAGTTTTCCCAGGGTATCTTGTGGTGTTCGTTGTCTTATGTGTTGCATTTTCTGATTGCTTTCAGTTTCTGCTTATCTGATCATGAAAAACTAACAGTTGTGTCATGTACCCTCCTTTTTAAATCTGTTTTTAGTGCCACCCTAAACAAGGGTGTTTCTTCATACCATGTAAAATCATATCTAGGGAACTTTTGGGCGCATGTTTTTGGATATCTATCATTTGTTGTTTGTAACTATCTTCCCTTGCTCAAGCAGGGACAAAAACCTCTGTTACAGAGCTTTGTGAGGTGAGGACAAAACCCCTCCACTCAAAAAATTGGTCAAACTTCCAATTATTTTGCAGGGTGAACTAATTTGCAAAAGGACATTGGCATGATTGATTGCTGCTCTTGTTTAGAGTTTGTAATTAGGTCGCACATCTCCATTGACAAAGTTAAGGGATGCTTACTTGGAAATCAATCCCTCCAACATCCATAATCTCTCAGAAAGTGAGACTGTTGGTCACCAATTGAGCAATATCCTAAAAGCAGATCAAATGCATGGCCAATCTGCGCCATTAACCAATACCCAAAGAAATCCTCTTGACAACCGCTACCACCTAAAACCTGTCAGTACCAACAACCTGTCCCCACCAGGTATCAAGAAACTACCAAAACTGTTTACACCAAGCGTTAGATAACTACCAGAACGGTTTACTCCAGGCATTAGGAAACTACCAAATTTACCCTAGAAATGTCCAATGATCTGGTTAGGCGAAATCATTATGGCTTAATGACAATTTGACAACCAACTAGTGGTCAAAAATCAGATAAAAAGGTGTGACATTTACAGCAATTGTTATACATCATTTTTACACCAAAACTTTGGTGATATTGTATTCAGCAACGGGCTGTTACGCAGCCCAGAGTTTCCAGATCTGAATAAAAAATCTAATTTTATGAATATTCTATTGTACTTATTTCTCCATGTCTAATTAAATGTCATTTTTAGTTGTATGTTGTGAGTTCCTTGATTGCAGACACATTCAGTTCAGCATATATATTATTTAAAGATATTACAGTTTGGTTTATGCAATTGAGTCAAAAAGATCAGAGGGGCTTAGAGAGAGAAAAAAGAATAGAGGCAACAACACAAGAGGTTAGCAATGGAATTGGAGGAAAAGGTAAGAAGAAAATGGCAGATCAGGAGGATGAATGGAAGCTTTCATGCATAGACAAGAACATATGGCACAAAGACAAACAATAACACAAATGCTCATCCAAATGATATAGACCATGATTAACACTAATAACCCCACCATGCTTGCACAAAACACTGCAAAAGAAGGGAGTAATTCAGATCAAAATGGGGCTAGAAATCACACAAATAACAGCAAGACTCCAATTCGAACAACACCTAGACCCTTCCAGCCTACATTTCTTACTAGAGTGGAGTCACCACAGGAAGAGGAGTCAACCCAGCTGCAAATGACTTTAATACCTACATAGATGTGAGCACGAGACTTGATCTAGATATCAGAAGTCAAATTCCATTTGCAGAATACAGTAATTCTAGGTAAATAATGGGCCAAGGGCAGAAAGAAGACAACCTACAAAGCGATTCAATAGACATCTACAGCAGAGGGTGAGTAAATTGATGCTCCCAACTTTTTATGGCTCCGAAAAGGTCACTACAAGAGATTGGGTTCAAAAATGGGATGCACTTCTCTCACTCAACCCTATGACAGAAGATGAAGCTATCAAGGTTGCTATTCTTCATTTCAAGTACATCATGGGTTGATCACACAAAGCCGTCATCACATTGTGACATATGCTGATTTTACATAATAGCTCAGAGACGTTTTGATAGGAGGCATTTGGAGATGCATTCCAGAGAGTTGACACGTCTAGAATTTCAGCAAGTTTTAGTCATGGTGTCAGATGTTATGGAAAGGAGACTCGTGGTTTTTTATTGAGGGATTATTGTAGTCACTAAAGGGTTTGTTGAGAGCTTTTGAGCCAACATCTTTGTACGATACTATGTGAAGAGCATTGAATTTGGTGGATTACACAATCAAGAACAAGTTCTACTCAAGAGTGCACCCTCAGGACAACAAAAGAGGCCATTCCATAAGGGGTTTTCTGCAACCCAAGGCATTAACTCCAAAAGCCTAACAAGGTGAAATTTTATAAAAATGAGCTTTGAAGGGAAAAGACTATGGTTCACCTCTAGAGAGCCTTGGGAACCAGATCACAAGTGTTTGGGGAAGGGACAGGTACACTACATAGAGGTAGTTTCCAATGTGGACTCCAAGACAAAAGAGTTTGAACATGATATTGTTGTGGACGAGGTTGAGCATGAGGATCAAGCAGGAGAAGATTCATCAGAAGGCACACTTGTTGCACTTTTAGGAACACCAACATATCATCTCCTTCGAGTTAGAGGAGTCTAACAAGGACATAGAGTGACAACCTTGATTGACCACAGGGCCACCCACAACTTCACTGACAAGGGATTGTTGGCTAAGATGGGTTTAAGGATGGATGATTTTGAGGGATTTAAACTTAACAAAGACTGATGGGTTTACTATAATGTGCAACAAAAAGATTCAACAACCTAAGTTGACCCTAGGGCGGTGGAGAATGAGAGATGGTTTCTATGTGGTTGGCATTGGTGAGATAGATTAGGTTTTGGGTGTGCAACGTTTGCATTCACTTGGTGAGGTCACACAAAATTATCTAATTGGAAGTGATTCTTTGTGGACTATCCAATGGGGGTCCTAGGATTGTTTCAGCAAAAAAGATGGGAGATCCTATCATGTTGACATCTAATCCATCTTGGATAAGCATAGCAATGTGTTCAGCGATATTCCTTCAAGATTGCCATTGAATAGGGCTTTCTGTATGTGATTGAGTTGGAGGAAGGAGTAAAACCAAACATTATTACACCTTGTCATCATCCTAGGAGGCACAAGGAGGAGTTGAAAAGGTGATTAAGGGGTTGTTGGATATGAAACATACAACCTAGCTTTAGTGCATTTGCTTTTTTTGTAGTGTTGGTCAAGAAAAAGGATTGTACTATGAGGATGTGCATTGATTATAAAGCCCTCAACAAGAAGACAATCAAGAACCGCTCCCTCATTCCCAAGATTGATGAGTTGATTGATGAGCTTCACAATGCAAAGTACTTCTCCAAGATTGATCTATGATCAAAGCATCACCATATAAGGGTCAAAGATAAGAATGTGCACAAAATAACTTTCAGATGTCCATACAAGCATTATGAATTCTTGGTCATGCCATTTTCCATTTCAGTTGACTAACACACCTACTGCATTTAACCCATGCATCAACCAAGTATTTATTTTACAATTGAGAAAATCTATGTTAGTTTTCATTGATGACATATTGATTTATAGCAAGACATGGGAGCATCATTTGAGTCACATGGATGAGGTGCTTGACATGTTGCAGTAGCAATCATTTTTCGCCAAGGCATCAAAATATGAGTTTGGTTTGAGTAAACTATTGTATCTAGGGCATAGTATTAGTGCCCAAGGGGTTAGCATGGATGAGGAGAAGATCAAGCCAATAAGGAATTGGCCTCAACCTCAAGCTTTGTCACACTTGAGAGGGTTTATAGGAATTTGTGGCTATTATAGGAGGTTTGTCAAAATATTTTCATAGGTTGCAGCCCCATTCACAGATTTGAAAAAGAAGAGGCCTTGTCTTGGAGTGTTTCAGCACAAAGAACTTTTGACAAGTTCAAGAAGGTAATGAGTTCATGTCCTATTTTGGCTATTCCAGATTTTTTAATTCCTTTTGCTTTAAAGTATGATGCTTCAAGGGAGAGGGTTGGAGCAATTTTGATGCAAAACCAACACCCCATAGCTTTTGAGAGTAGAAAGTTCAAAGAGTCTATGAGCAGTTCCTCTATCTATAACAAGGAGATGCTTGCCATCATGCATGCACTAACCAAGTTCGCACGATATTTGGATTATGAAAAATGTGGTGAAAACATATCATAATAGTTTGTAGTTCTTCCTTAATCAAAAAGATTTGAATGATAAACAACAAAAATGGGTAAATAAGCTACAAACCTATGATTTTGACATTGAGAATGTTAAAGGAAAGAATAATTTGGTGGTTGATGCATTATCTAGGAACCCTTAATTGTGTTCTATGACTAATACATCTGCTGATTGAAAGGTTCCTATATTAGTGAATATTCCAAGAACACATTTGCTATTGATATTTGGGAAAGCAAGCTACAAGATGGCAGGTACAAGATGATTGATGACCTCATTCTCTATATGAGCCATGTCTACCTTGTCCCAGTCTCAAAAATGATGAAGAAAATCTTGGGGGTGTGTCATGACACACCACCAATTGGTCATTGAAGGTACTCCAAAATATATAAGTATGTAAGAGAGCATTTTTCATGAAAGGGACTCAAGGATGATGTTTTTCCACTTGGTTTGTTGCAGCCCTTACCCATTCCAATCCATAAATGGGATAGCATCCATGGATTTTATCACGTCTTCCAAAAGTGCAAGGTAAGGACTGCATCTTTGTGGTTGTGGATAGAGTCACTAAGTATGCTCATTTTTATGATATATCTTTTTAGTAGAAGGCTCTACAAGTGGCTGATTTGCTTTGTAGAAAGTTATTTAGACTACATGAGCTGCCAAGAAACATTGTAAGTGACAAGGAAAGAAAACTTATTAGTTTTTATTCGCAAGAACTCTTTCGATTCACAAGTACAGAATTGACTCCAAGCACTAGTTATCACTCTCTAACAAATGGGCAAACAAAGACTGTAAACAAACAGATAGAAGGGTATTTGAAGAAGAACATTAGATGGCAGCAAACAGTGTTGATTATGTGGCTCCACTTTAAAGAGTATTGCTACAATTCTACTCATCACATGTCTATAAGTATAACTCCTTTCAAGACACTTTATCGTTATAATGCAATTTCATTCATAGATTTGATTCTTTTGGATAGTAGAGTTACTAGAGCTAGAGATTTGGTACAACAAAGTTTAAATTTTTTGTTTGCATTCAAGGAGAACGTACAGCAGACCCGAAATCAACATGTATGTTGATCGCCACCGTTTGGAAAGGACTTTTGAGGTTGAGGAAACTGTTTTTTTTAAGATTACAAACCTATAAACAATCTTCCCTCAAGAGAAGTGCTACTGAAAAGCTTAAGTCGTGACTTTATGAACCTTTAAGATCATAAGGAGGATAGGTGAGGTTGCATATGAGTTGGAACTTCTAAAGAATAGCAGAATTCACAATGTTTTTTTCATGTGTCATGCCTCAAAAGCCCCTTGGACAACAAGTTTGTTGGCAGATGGTCAATGCTCCCATCGGGATTCGTGACATGGCTTAACCGCTTCCTGTGGATCCGCTAACTCTGGTGATTGTATCAGACATTAATAGGTCAATCTTTTGGTGCAACGGCAACTGTGGGGCCAACAATTGGTATCAAAGCCAAATGTGTCGAGTTTGAATCCCCTCGAGTAAAACTGAGGGGGAGATTGTTGGCAAATGGTCAGCGCTCCCCTCAGGATTCATGACATGGCTTAACCGCTTCCCGTGGATCCCTTAACTCTGGCGGTTGTATTGGACATTAACAAGTTGATCTTTTGGTGCAACGGCAACCATGGGGCCAACAAGGTCACCCCTTTATTAGAGCTGCTACCACTTGATGATGAAGGAAATTTGATTTTGGAGATCAAAGCTATCATCAACATGAGTGAGAAGAGGCTAAGAAACTTCCAGAGTACTTGGTGAAATAGAAGAATCTTCCACACAAGGATACTACATGGGAAGAAGTGGAGATATTTGGGCATCCAAGTCTACAAGCAATTTGGGCAAGAGAGGATTGTCATGTCCCCTCCTTTTTAAGTCAGCTTTCGCTGCCCTCCTAAACAAGGGCGTTCCTTAACACCATATAAATATATATTGATTAATAAACATTTAAATATAAAATATTAATAATATAAAATAAAGTTATAATGTCATGTCCCCAAAATCCTAATGGTGAAATAACAAAATATATATTGAAAATATTAAACATTTGATATCATTATAATTATGATTGTCAAAGACAATATCATAATTATGATTATTATTATATGATCAAAATTAAATATAAAGTATACAATCCCCAAAATATAAATACTAGCTATGATAATCATTGTAATAATGTGAGATAAATAATAAACAATGTAAATATTATATAATCATTACAAACTATAAATAATAACATCAGATATAATATAGATATTAGTTATTTAATATAATTCTCACAAGTAATAATTATAATTAAATTATCGAGTGCAATATTATAAATATTAATATATAAAACAACTTAAACATTGTAATCACAATAGATAATAAAATCAATATAAAAAACAAAACTATAAGCATTAAACGATTATCATTATAATAGGTAAAAGAGACAAAATATTACACTCTCCATTTCTTCGGTGGCTTCTCTTTCAATCATCGATCTTCAGGGGGCACATAAGAAGCGGTAAACATTTGGATGGGTCTCTTACAATATTTAACTGATGTTAATCTTCCCTTAAGCTATCTCGAAGAATTCCGGATGGAGTGACGACTCAAAACATAAACAATATTCCAGATTAACCGCGCTCTGCCATGTAACCAACAGCAATGAATGTAAATTCAAATAGTCTACTTTGCAAAATCCTTCAATTATATATTTGTGGCTTCAAACTCGTTTGTGTCTCCTATTTATATGTCTAGCAGAGGTGTCAAAATGTTGGCACCGGAAACATTACCTCTAGCATCAATATATTCACATTGTCTTGAAAACCCGGATTCACTCCTATTATATATGGTTTTGCATCAATATATCATATGCCTAGCATTATGATTTCCAACACCAAGCGACAACAGAGGGGTGATTAATCAAAATGCTCAATCATTGACTAAGGTGGAATCACCAATTAATTTCGATACCTTCCAACATTGAATCCTCATCAAACGCAGCTTCCCTAGTCTTAGCGGATAATCCCTAATGGAGCATCGATAAGGGATAATATTGATAATATCAATTATCCCTTAACCGATAGTCAGCTTAACGTAGAATCAATTACCACAAAACAAACTCAAACATTATTTAAAAGCTACGAGCCATCATATAAAAAGATGCACCCCTTGAAGAAAGGCGACTCACACAAGAGACATGTATCTTAGTGAATCGAAGGTATTAAAGGGGGAAGATCGTCCTAGCATCAGGGGGGATCAAATTGGAAGATTGGATACACTTATGCAGATTGTGGAATCCCTAGAGAGCCAACCGGTAGACTACAAAATAGATGGGTGATAGAGCCTCGATGGGTGAACAAAGGAGAATAGAAAATAAGTGTTCAATAGAATCTACAGTGGGAGACCAGACCACTGAATCAAGTGATGTATTTCACTGGCTTTAATATTTAGGATATTCCAATATTAGAGAGAGAGAGAATCAATCACCAAATAAGATACTGAAATAACTAGTGCAGTAGTAATAGCATTGTGCAATTTATATCTTACATCTCTTCATGACCAATCTGTTGAATCAGTGTTGTATCTAATCATCAATGGCCTTTATCATGCCTGGAAACCAAATATGCAAAAACTTAAGTAAACACAATCATTGTCCCATCATCTAGATCATTACACTCTTGAAATGGCAAATCTTGATTAGGGCATTGATTAATAGCATTGTTTCTTTAATGAATACATGAACTTGATACTATTCACATTGCAGCAGTAAAGGAGTATAGAAAGGAATATGGTAAAGATTGATATGGATATACTAGTATTGCTACAGTTATTTTTGCATTTTGATACATTTCCAGGATATAGCTCATTTGGTTAGATGCTCATGCTAATACTCTCAAATGCATATTAGATGAATACTGATGAATCGATAATCAATGCATATATATATATATATATATATATGTGGCTGTACAAAGATTGTCTGCTATTTGCTTGTGAACCTATTACGAAGGGTTAACCATGGTTTAAGTAGATTGTCTAAAAACCCCACTTTCAGCCCCTTAGGTCCTAGACAAGGGATTGGGCCTTGCAGCCCCTTAGGCCCTTGACTAGGGATTGGGTTATAGAAGGTTGGGGTCCCACCTAGGCTTCTGCCCCTTAGGCCCTAAACAAGGGATTGGGCCTTGCAGCCCCTTAGGCCCTTGACTAGGGATTGGGCGAATAGGAGGTGGCAGACCTTAGGCTACTTAAGGATTCCATGATTTCCTCTCCCCCAGATAGGATGAGTGTCATCGAGGTGTTGCCATGAGTGGAGTATGCAGGTACTAAGCCACTAGGCAAGAAGGATTGTGATGGATAACCTCTTGAGCTTTATTTGAAGGCTTCAAGGCGGATTCACCCATGGCACTCCTCTTGCTTGTTAAATCGCATTTATGATTATGCTTATATTTTGGATATCTAGATATTAATGCTAACAAATATATGTGTGTGTGGAAATGTTGTTAATATGGTGAATGCAGATTTCAAACCAAGATTACTTCATTAAAAAGAACAATCATCTGGAAAGAAGAAACCCTAAACCTAATCAACAAGTGAATTTTAGGGCAAACCGGGTAAGGGCCATTACATAACTGTAGTTTTGGAGGCAAGCTTCTCGATAACTGTAATTTTCTGTTAGCAACTATTTTTTCTTGCTCAAGCAAGGATGAAAACCTCTATTAAAGTCCTTTGTGAGGTGAGGACAAAACCCATCCACTCACAAGATTGGTCTGACTTCCAACTATTTTGCAAGGTGAACTAATTTGCAAGTCTATATAGTGCAGATTATTCAATTGGGCGCTGGCATGACTGTTCAACAACCCAATTTAGGGTTTGTAATCAGGTCACACATCTCCATTGGCAAAATATAAGGGTCACTCGCATGGAAATCAGTCCCACAGCATCCATCATCTCCCAAAAAGTGAAATCACCTGTCAAAATCACCAGCTGGGCAATATCTTATCAGCAGATCAAATGCAGGCCTAATTGGCACCATTAACCAGGACCCAGAGGAACCCTCTTGATAGATGCTACCACCTGGAACCTGTCAGCACCAGAAAACTGTCAACTCCAGGCATCAGGAAACTGCCAGAACTGTCTACTCCAGGCATTAGGAAACTGCCAGATCTACTCTAGAATGGTCATTCAACGAATGCTTGGGCGAAATCATAATGGCTTAACGACAATTCAACAGCCAACTGGTGGTCAAACATCAGATAAAACAGTGTGATATTTACAGCAGTTGATAATATTGTTTTATGTCATTTTTACGTCAGGACTTGGGTGATTTTGTATTGAACAGCAGGCTGCTATGCAGCCAGAGTTTCCACATCTGCATACAAAAATCTGATTTTATGAATATTGTATGTTCTTTTTCCCTGTCTAATCAAACATCATTTTTAGTTGTATATTATGAGTTGCTTTATTCAAGACACATTCAGATCAGGATTTGTATTATTTAAAGCTATTGCATTTGGACCTGAATTATTTAGATATATGAAAGTTTGGTCCTGATTTATCATTGTATTCTCATAATGTCTAATAAGGACAATAAAATCATTGACCTGTCAACTCTAAAATTTAAGACTTGTTTCAATATCATTGAATCTCTTGGTTCTTTATAAAAGCATTTATGTCAACCCCCATTATGTTGTATTCCATTTCAATCGGGGAAGGCTCGCCACATTGACAGGTTATAGGTATCCATAATTCTCCAGGATCCACCCCAGATCCCACTGCATGACAACATTCGCTCAGAGGCCAATCCCTTGTAGTATGTTGGTAAAATCCTAGAATACCAATTCCCTATAAACTTGATCCCTGATTTAATTATGCACATGGGCAAATGCATTAAGCTATAATCAATCCCTTGAGTTATAATCAAGTTTTATCATTATACCAAAGAATATTCATATTTTGTACAGGCAGTTATTACCTGCTCATCACTCTCCTTATACTTTTGCTCAGCATCAGCTTTTATAGACTGCAAAGACTCCTTTTCCATCTCCCATGAAACCTTTGAAGATTCCTGAAAAAGAAGCCAAAGCAACAATCATTGATTGTGAAAAGCAAGCCTTGACCATCCACAATAAAACAAAAGAAAAACAAGAAAATGAGCATGACTTTACCAAGAAAGTTTCAATTGAACTGCCTAACAGTTATGAAATCAGAAGAATAAAATGTAGAAACTACAAATCAGAACTCAAGTTCATATAATTATATATCCTCAATGCAAAGTACAGTCAATACTTTAACTAAAATTCAAGGCTCCTGATAGGATTTGCAGTGTATATTTAATCTGATTTATTGAATAAAAGGCCACACTATTTGACACATGAGCATTGTTTTCTAGCACAAAATTATGAAAGTTAAAACAAGCTAATAAGCAATATTGCAAAAACAAGCAAACCAGAATTATAACTTTGCGAAAAAGCACAAAAAAAACTTTAGAATCCTTTACACTGAGTGATGATGATATAACACTTGAATTAGTAGTTCAAATGGAAAGAATCAGCTCATAACAAAGCTATCCTACATCAAACCTATATGACAGTGAAATTCGTTTAAAGGATGACCAGGTATATAGTAGCAACTACTAGAAACTAAAGAATGTGTATTTATACTGTTATACTTAGAAACTAAGCTTCAGTTTACCACAATTAAGTTTATCCCACTCTGGATATCATTATATTTGTTTAGTTTTTACTACTTTTTAGACTTTTAATTAGTTCTTCAACCTTCCCCTTTCATTTGTGTGTTTTTTATATTTTAGTTTTATTTTCCAAAATGAACACAAAATATTGTCAAAATAGAGAAATTGCAAAAAAGTAAAAAATAATAACAATATAAGACTTAAGCTAATAAATTAAGACGAGATTTGGTGCATGAATAAAAAGAAAATAAATATAAATATAAATATAAAGAAAAAACATAAAATTAAACTCAAATCAAGTTATTATTAGACTAAAGGTAATAAATTAAAATAAGATTTAGCAAAAAAAAAGTAAAAGCATAAAACACAATAAAAAATTAAATATAAATTAATTTTAGATAATGTCATAAAATTTAATAATAACCAAATTTTATCATAAAACTTCTCAGAGGAATTGTGGAATAGCCATCACCCCTTTAGGAAATGGGAGGAGCTGCAAGATGCTAAAGCTATCCTTTCCATCACTTATGGAAGAAAAGTTTGTCACTACTCTGAATTTGGAACAACAAAGAGAGAACAGCATTGCATTCCAGAGGGTAAGAAAAAGATTTGATGGATGCATGCATTTCAGAGGATTAGAAAAAGATACCGGGTGATCTGTTGGTAGGAAGAGAGATTATTTATAAGATGAAATCTGATAGCATTAATTGGGCTGTCTTGAATAGAGGCAGATATTTCACAAGACTAGGGTATCTAGTGACACTTGGCCCCACAGTTGAGACAAACTGGCTAGCAGCCAGCTGCTGGAATAACTCATGATTACGCCAGACAGGCACCCTTGCATGGATGGCCATTCATGGGAAGATTCTATCACAAGAGAGGCTCTTAAAATGTGGGAATAATGGACCCAACCAGATGCATCTTGTCCCTCTATGATAAGGAAACAGCTAATTATTTAATCCATTGCCCTTTCATGGTGAATTATCGGCTGTAGTTGTCTGCTAAACTCATTTGGTTGGTAGCTCTTCCTCAAACTCTCCTTAAAATATTCTGGGACTAGCCAATTCTTCAAACAAAGGCGATCTTTTCAAGCATTTGAGTGATAAGTCCTTCAATGCTTATCCAGCATATCTGGAGAGAAAGGAAGAGGCACATATTTCAGGATAGATATCTCTCCATTCAGGAAGCCATGAATCAGTTGGAGGTTCTTATTTCGAAGGTGATTATGACACAGGCAGCAATTGACCTTTAGAAGATATAAAATGCCATGCCTTCGGATAAGAAATCCTTAAGAGCTGCGATAAGAAATTCATTTGTATGGGAATGCAAGATGATACCGAACACTGTGTTTTTGTCGATATAGCATATGGCGACCTTGTTTACCTGCACAAGAGTCTTTTTTGTAAGGGCAACCCTATTATAAGAAGAAATTTTTTGTTACTAAAAGGTGGTAAAGATTAAAAGGATTGGCACTCTCTACAAATCAGCTACAGTTAGTTATATGTAACAACTCGAATGTAATGTTTCTTATTAGGGAAGTTAACACAAATGCTTAAGGACCTAGATGCCTCTCCATACATATCCAAAAGAAAAAGTCATTAACCTTAATAAAAGCTAAATAATAATAGTTGTAAATAATATAAAGAGGCATGAATGTGAGTACAAAACTTGGAGCTCGGTCATGGAATGAAAAAGCTGCAGCTGACAAATTTTAAAGAAACCCATCCCACAATTAAACAATAAAAAATTAATAAATTTATTTCTTTCTACCAAAAATAATTCAAAAAATAAGCTTGTAAAATACTCCACCGGCAATGGGTTATAATGGTCATTCATTACTATTTAGTGGAAACTTAATAGTTTATACTTAAAATCAACTTAAAGGCCATTATGAAACTGTTAAAATATAGATGACAATGCATCTTGTGTGGGCCACATAGAAAAATCAAGCTTCCTTCTACAAAAGAATTTGATATGGTCATTCCAATGTTTAAGCACTTCAAATAGTTCTGACCGATATTTAAAACCTATCAGAATATTATTCAAACTGAAATCTGTCCAGGAACTGCAAGATATCAACAAAAATGGTAACATACATGGTACGGATAGCAACTAAAGATCATTATCAATCTAGCTGGATATTTCTATAACAATCAATTTGTAGGGCTAGTATGCTGCACATGGTAGAAAAAACTTCTTCTGTGGAAGAATTTTTAGGGTATATGTGCTAATTAGAAGAAATATAATATATTCAGCGAGCAAATAAAAGTCATAGGCCATGTGTTGGAGTATTAAATTGTTATAGAAAACGTAAAAAAATAAACTTATAAAATCATATTGCATTAAATCCATTACAGTTCCTTACAAAAAGAAACTATCATGTTAAATGACATCTATGTATCAAATTCAAAAGAGTTGAGAACATTCATAATAAAATGAAATGTAAGAACCTGATGCAAGAGCATCCGGGTCCACAGACAATCCTGCATCACGCAAAAATATTTTCAGTTTAATGTTTCAATTTTAGATTGTTTTGGAGGTTTCGTAACCAAATTCTCAACAGATTGGTAGAATTTAATTTTCCCTGTTCTCGGCTGACAAATTATAGGAAATTTAAAATCTCAAGGTTTCTAAAAAATGGAAAAAAATCTTTTTATGTAGAGCTTAAGGAGGTCACTACACAAATCTTGGCCATTTTTCAGACAAAAAGGAGCTTCACGAGTTTATTTATTTGAGAGAAATATTTTAAATTAAGGGAGACGCATAAGAAATTATGTGGCGCCCCTCCTTAGTGATTCATTTTCTCCTTAAAAAGAGAAAGAGGTGTAGGGAAGAAAAAAAGAAGGGTCACGTCTCAGGGAGAAGCTGGGAAGACCAAAATAAGTTACCTCGCAGCCATGTAGAGAAGCAGTGCAGAGGTGAGTAGGAGAAAAGTTGACCAGCAGCAGTCAAAGAGGAGGATAAGGTGTGACAGGTGAAATAAAAAATGGAATGAGAATAAAACTCCACAAAGGGCTGCGCTACAGGAAGTGAGGAAGAAATGATATCAAAGATACCACACAGGAATGTAGAAAAGATAAAACAAAAATCAATTGAATTTAGAATACATAGAGCAGGCAGTGGCTAAGGTATAAAGAAGACATAAAGATTGAACGAAAATGAGTATGTAGAGGGAAGAGTCACGTATGATAAAAGGAGACAGACAAAAGAAAATCAAATGCAAGAAGAATAAAACAAACAGGTTGTGGCTTGAGACGTGGGTCGCATAGAGGAAAATAAAGGAAATCAAAAATAAAAAAAGAAGCTGACATGTGCAGATTGAAAGAGGATTGCGCAGAGGAGTGAAGGTTGAAGGGCAGGGATACAAAGTCGGATACCTGAACCAGAGAAATTGATTGCTGAAAACAAAATAAACATTTGAAAATTTTATTGTTTGTAGATTGTAATCGTTAAAATGCTTGTGGACAATGGAAATAAATAAAGTTCGTCGAATTGCCACTGAAATTGTGTTGAAAATAAAATTTGTTTGAATCAATTGTAATTGACAAATTAAATTGTCACATTAAGTGGGAAATGGCTGCGAATTTTGCCAGCCTGATAAGGCTCGTGAAACTCGTTCTGCATCAGAACCTCTCTATTAAATCATTATAAGATACTAAACATAGAACTTCACACCCTTAAACTTTATAAAAAGAGACTAGTCTAAACACTCATGAATGCAACTAAGGAATTTGAACTTACATATTCATTTTTTACTGTACTTGAAATTTTCCGCAACTCTGATACTTCCTGTTGTAGGATTTCCAGTGATTGTGAAGCTTTGCTCAACTCTTGTATAGTTTCTGCTTGGAGAACCACCTATAACCAAACAGAAATTATCACCTTGACTTAAATTATTATCACAACAAACACATTTGATAAAAAGAAACCAAACAACATGTCCAATGACTTTGAATATATAAAAAACAGATCATAGAATAAAATGGCTTCTAATATATAAACAGATCATAAACTAAAATGGATTTACAAATCTCAGAGCATAATTTTGGATTTCAAACCTACACAAGTGATAATAATTTAAAAATTCAGATCAATAAACAAGAGTGAAAAAGAGAAGAATGCATATAATTTATTTAGGGATCACACAATCCATTATTAAAATGTGACACAGAAAAATTTATATTATATACTTTAGACCACAAAAGATGACCATAATTTCAAAATAATGGTGATATTGTACAAGTTGCCCAATAACAAAAAGATATATATTAATACTGCGGAATTGGGTAGGCAATATATCATGTTAATGTTCCCATCATATTGCAAGCTTACAAAATTTCATTAAGCATCTTTAATCCTTTCATATTACAATTCATCTAAAACTTAAATATATAAATAAATATATATTTATTTAAATTTTAGAATCACAATCACATTCAAAGATTTCTACAAAGCTCTATTATAGTAGTTGGCACAAACACTATCATGCTTGCATCAGAAATATCCCAATTCCCATTTATGCTATATAAGTTAAAATGATTTGGCAATGAATTGTAGCACCAACAAACTTTGAGGAATGACACAAATTTGAAAGCAATAGAAACCCTTCAGAAAAACATAGCAATGCAATGCATGCTTTACATCATATTTATATTAATTTAGATTAAAAGAAGCCTCCATTTAAAACAATGCTAGTTGAAATCATTAACATCAGCCTTATATCTCTGTACCTGTCTCTCATAGTTGTTTTGAGCAGTTCGCCAGTTCTGGTGTTCCTTTTCCAAATCTTCTTTTAAAGCAGCAATACAAATCTGAGCTTCTTCAAGTTGCCGCCTGCATACAAGCATAAGCAAAATGATATAGTACTTTTTCATAAATCATACAAGTTTTGAATTATGATACAAAACGAGGATTTCAATTTACATACGTCTTTAAGAAATGTTCATCTGCAAAGTCTGCCTTTTCTTTTGAAGAATTGAGAAGCACACTTTCTTTCTCCTCAACAGCTAATTTCAATGCAATTTCTTTATTTATGACTTCAGCTTCTAGGTCTGTTATCCTCCTTTTAAACATAGAGATTTCAGCATCCATTGACTGCTTCAATTTGTCTGCCTGCATATAATGTAGCATCCTTAGTATTTTATAGTACGAGAAAATTAGAAATAACTTTATACACTTGAAATGAAATATTAACTTCAAAATATACCTCAGCCTTGAAATGTTCATGAGCGCTTTCTATTTGCTGGAGTGCGTCCTCATTAGCCTGAGCTATGCACTTAAACTGCAAAATAAAACATTAATTAGGAGAACAAATATAGTTTAAATATACCATGAAAGCGTATGGAACATGTATATGCTGGAAGTATTCAAACTCTATATAGAACTCCCATGCTTAAAAAACAGACGAACTGACCTGCTCTGTATGCTGATGTGAAGCTTGAAGGTCTTCTTTGAGTCGTTCAATTTCTTCTCTTGCTTTCTCCAATGCCACAGCAGCCTAAGAAAAATTCTCTAAACAGTCAACCAGAATGTAATTTACATGGGAATATTACACGAGTTAATGTCTATAATACCACATGAAATTTTATTTCTGCAACAATGAAATAAAATTTCATGTCATCTTACCATTTTTTTCAATCATTTAGTTCAACATGCCACTCAACGCCTCAAATGGAAATTAAGGTTAGAATTTCAATTTTTGTAAGACATTCAGATATACACGTTTTTACATTAAAAATGACAGAAAGCATTGGTAATGTGAATGGCAGCACAAAGAAGCATTGGTTTGTCCGTGTGCAAGATGGATACTTTCCAACATATTGCAAAATAATGCCTACAAATAATTTAATTAATATTGTTAATAGCTTAACGTAATCCATGTTTCACAGAACAACTCAAAGAGAACCTGGATTCAGACATAAAATATTTTTGAACACTAAGGGATATTAAAAGAGATTTACCTCCTCTTCATCAACTAATGAACTAGTATCCATCTCTTTGCTAGATGCCTGCAACAGAAATCAATTTTTAGTTCCACGTGAATATTATTCTTTACAAGATTATTTATAAACAAAATTAAAAAACAAGGATATGATCAGTGACATTAAAGGTTCACAAAACAAACAAAAACCCCACCCAGAATACAGTCTTGTCAACTTTCTATCAGTAAACCCATAAACAGATTTAGTTGTATTGAAATATATTTTCAAGATGAAATATGCAATCTTATAATGCATTACAGTTTAGGCCAAGGATGCTGCTCCAGGATATTTTCAAGTTGATAGATACAATTTGATTCTATCATATATTACACACTAGAAGAAGGATGCTGCTCGGTGCTCCTCTAGATTTATGACGAAAAAATCTCAACCACATGATCGACTCCCTGCTCTAGGCTCTTAATGTGACTCGGGTACCGATAAGTTGAACAGTTGAATGAGATTTTCAAATATTGAAAGAAAGTAAACTAACTAAGCACAAACAACCACAACAGCTTCCTGCTCAGGAATGTACTCCTAAAGTAAAGATATCTGACCCTCTCCTTTCTTTCAAAATAAATCCCTTCAATATTCCATAAAATGGAAACAATCACTAAATTCTCACCTCCAAAGATAAGCCATGTAAGAGCAAGAATATGCAAACATAATAATCATGTTACTAAATTCTACAATATCGCTATCACGATCTAATTGTAGCCCAAAACTTAATCAGAAAATACTTAAATTTAATCCTTGAAACATCCTCAAACATCAAATTCATAAATGCCCCATTAATGGGGTAATAGTAGATAAACAGTAGGGTCAGGAGAACAAATGGTCCTCACCCTTGGATGATTTGAAGAAATTGATGATGCACAGAGCTCTTGACACAAATGGGAAGGACACATAGTTCATTCAACAAAAGAGAAAGAGAGGATCGGAACAGAGTGATTGAATCCCTCTTTCCGTACTGGACATTGGTTATTAATAAACTAGACAGGATTTCTATTGTCACCTATCATGCTGAGCTTTTCCTCCAAAATTGGGTGTTTCCCAAGTGAAAATTTTGTGAAGAGTGTGTTGAATGTGTTGATTGCATTTACCAATGGAATTAAGTTTAGTTTCACTATTAGATCATTGTTGGTATCAAAGTAAATTCAAACTCATGTGGTTGAGTGGATTGTATGACAACGACAAGGTCTTCAGGTGATGGTAATTTAGTTATGAAGAATCTAGAGATAGGATCTTGGTATAGCTCATATGTGGATACAATCATACAACAATAGGTTGCCTTTTACTTTCCATGATTCTCTACCTTATATCCAACACCTAAACAATAAAGCAATTCATTCCTCTAGGTCAGAAAACATTTCAAGTATTTTTTTGATATCTACCAACTAGTCCACTAGATATTGCACTTGAACACAAGGTAAGCATGAAGGATTGGACTCAGAGGTAACAAAAGCAAGAAGATTTTTCAAGCGTATCCATGAGATACAACTGAAGGTAAAGATGCAACTGAAAAAGACACAGTTGAAGCACAAGAAAGGCTTGACCAGCATCATGTGGACTATGCTCTTGAGGTTGAAGGAAAGGTATGGCTATCGATAGGCAAAGAAAGGATGAGCAGATGGGCCAAGATAGCAAAACCTTTAAGATACAAGCCCTTTACAATTTGGAGGCAATTGGATAGAATGCTTTTAGGTTGGATCTCCCTCCCTACATGAAAATTCACTTAGTTGTTAATGTAAACATCTCCAATTGTACTAACCATCAACGTTATATAAAGAAGAAAAGATTTTACTCTACATTTAATAGAGGACCTAGCATATGACAAGAGGGCATTACTCCTTGAGAATGTGGTACTCGAACAAAAGCAGAGAAAGACCAATAAAGGGGTTCGCAACTCTTGGCAAGAGGGTCTCAACAGACAAACTATGGACAAAACCTATCAATTATATAAAGAGGTGGGGACAATATTTCCTTATCTTATGTCTCATTAAGCTTTAATGACATCACTTTGAACAAGGGGTGATTCTATCATCAATAATGGGCAAAAGCAAAACAATCAATGCAATTTTGTAGATGAACAACAATTCTAAAATCAATAGTAGTGATTCTGAAAACACCACAGATTGCATTTTTGTATTGGGAAGCCAAAAAATTAGAAGCCAAATAAAAAGGTCGACTCCTTAGGTTCTAAGACAATTAGGCTACACCAGTACACAAGAATAGAGCTTGACAACTTACAAAAGTGAATAGGAACACACAGACAAAGGAGGACACATAGTTTGCTCAATGGAACACACAGGAATGACTAGAACAACATAAATTGTATCCCTTTTTGTATCAGAATTTTTTTTATTAATAAACAATATAAGATTGCAATTGGCACCTATCAAGCCAAGTTTTTCTGTTCGTTCAATAGAACACACAAGAATGACTAGAACAACATAAACTATATCCCTTTCTGTATCAGAATTTTTTTATTAATAAACAATACAAGATTACAATTGGCACCTATAAAGCCAAGGTTTTCCTTCTAAATTGAGGTTTCCTAAGTGAAAAACTATGCCAAGTGTGTTGAATTGTTGCTTGCATTTACTAGTAAAGTTTTGTTTCAATATTAGATTAAAATTGAAAGCAATTAGTTAGTTGTATTTCTAATAGTTGAATGTATTCATAGCCACAGTCACAACTATTTGTAGTGATTAGGGATCATTTAGTGGGCCTAATGAGTTATTGACTTACTGTATACTCGAGATAATTCCCTACTAACATCCTTTGAGGTGGTATAATAGCATTAAGGTATTCCAAGAAAAGGAGATGAGGACTAAGGTCGACACAAATGTGAAAATTAATCCCTTGGAACCAATGTCTCTTGTCATGCTTCTTCAAATTATTCACCTACATGGTGTGTCGAATTTCTCATCAATCTCAGTAATTTTGAGCATTTGGTGGCTAACAAGTGATGGTGAAGAAGATGTGTTACATCCTTTTTCTTCATCAAAAACTGCACCCCTACTCATGTACTTCTTGTAGCTAGTTACAAAAGTCGATACCCCTTTGATTTTAACATGTGTCCAAAAACAATGCACTTCAAAGACTTTTCGCTCAACTTTTAGTCTTTTTCCTCTGCATCTTGGGAATGTGTGTCAATGTTGTACATGCAAACACTCTCAAATGCGAAATGGAGGGCTTCATCCCAAGCCATGCTTTTTTAGGAGTAATACTTACAAGCACTTTGGCAGGAGCCCAATTCAACAAATACACAGTTGTATGAACCACATCAAATGAGAATGCAGGAAACAAATTTATCCTTCAAAAAGTATCGCACCATTTCCACAATGGTAAAATTACACCTCTTTACAACACCATTTAACTGAGGTGTATATGTTGTCAACAACTATCTTTCGATTACATCTTGCTGAAGGTACTTTGAAAACTTCTTACCACTGAATTCCCCAATTTGATATGAGCAAATGGCCTTGAAACAGAGATCAAATGATCTTTCTACAAGGGCTTGAAATTCTTTGAATGTTTCAAAGACTTGATCTATGTGAATCTAGCAATAGAGCCTCTTTTTTCCAGAATAATCGTCCACAAAAAGCAAAAAATAAAAAATACCAGGCATGATTTTGATAAAGTGTCATGTGTCCAAACAAATTAATGCGCACAAAATCCAAGGAACCAGAGGTTCATGTTTCTACAGCAGGAAAAGAAGCCTGATGTTTTCTTCATGGGAGGAAGCCCTTGCACCATGTTTTATATACTCGATGCAAGAAGAGTAGTGGCTGAATTGTTCTTACCATAAGGGCTTTGTCTTAATGGATGACATCAACCAACTGAAACATTTTTCCAACTAATGGAACGAATATTTTCAGTAATATTAAGAAGTTGTAACCATTTAGTCATCAGCCTCTATCGTTGTTTGCTCACTTCAACACTGAAATTATATGGTATCAGAGCCTGTTTTAAAAGAAATCTACTCACTAGTTTGTCAAAGTAGAAAAGCTGATTCTCTGTCTTTCTTTACCTGAGAGGTGTTGAAAGTGTAGCTTTGTTGAGAGTCTCTTTAGAGATTTGGTTGATAAATTTATCACCAAGTTATGCCACCTTGAGAGCAATGTCCTTTTTACTGCACAAAAACTAGCATAAAAATTCTTGCACTTGCCAAGCACCTCCACTTTCACCTTGCCTCCCACACCCCACCCTGATATATGTACTAGTTTCTTGACCACTTGTGTGGGTGGTCCCTTCGTGTATCATATCACTTCACTTTTGTTCTTCCTATTTGTGGGGCCTTCCTAGGTTTTTCTTCCTAGAGCTTTCCATTGTAAACTGCTGTACTCTTGAGTGCCATAGACCTACTTTTGGTCATCTATAGTCATTAATATAATATTTTTCTTTCTTACTGCAAATCAAGTTCTTTCCAAATCCTACTTGCACTATTGCTGTTCAAATTAGTCTATTCTACATGCACACATTTTTGAGCTACTTTTTGTTTACTTTGGATAAAAAATTAAAAATCAATCATTGACAATATCATTAATAAAATTTTACTGCCATAGAATGCATCCTCTAACAATCATCTTTCAGGGCTTCAATTTTCCTTTTTTTATATAGACAGGTATTTTTAGCTTCCAAAGTAAACGACCTTCAATATTTTCAATTTCTGCTTTCATAGGGTGATTCTTTTCTGAATACATGATTAGGATTTTTCTAAATGATGGTACTTTAATGTCCTCCTAGATTACTCTTGTGCAGTTGTGATATTAATTTGTAATTCTGTGGATTATAATTTATAACAACCATTTCATTGGCTATATCCATCAACGAAGTAGTAAATATCTAAAACTAATCTCATTAGAATTTGTAATTTTATAGATGTACAACATTCATTAAGACTAAGTTCAACTATTTTGTAGCTCCTTCCATTTTCTCTCATTCCATCATCAACAATAACATACATCTACTAACTGTCTAGATTAGTATTGTTATCCTGCTTTCGAATATATCAAAATGAAATTTTATTATGTGAGAAATATGTTAATGTTTACAAGTTTTTTAATTTTCTATGTCACAAAAAAAAAAATTGTAGATTTTTCTCCATATCTGAGTCTCAGTCTAAAATGTCCCTGATGTGTCCAAAGTTATTCCTGATCCTTTATATGCTCAGTCTATATGTTGACACAAGGAGGAAAGAGTTAATCTCTTTGGGAGGACACAACCCTAAAGGGTTTTGGAAGGAGCTTCAGCAAAAGAGAAAACAGATTGAGAATAACATAACTGAGGCACAGTGGGTGGAGTATGCAAGGCTTCTTTATGAGAGGATCAAAGGGAGGGACTCTCCTCCCGTAATTAGCACACCTACAAAGCTCTTCTCGGTAGATGATATCAAACTAGGTATTAAGAATTTGGCAAACGGTAAAGCTTCTGACATTGATGGGCTGCAAGCTGAATTTTTAAAGTGGGAAGAGGAAATCCTTGCTCCCCACATCAAAAGAATGTTCAATGATGTCACCCGCATTGGCTTCCCGACAGAGTGGACGACTAGTGTTGTCATCCCTCTCTATAAAAATGGTGAAATCAATAACCCATCTAACTACCGCACTATTATGGTCAACCCTATTCTTGGCAAGCTTTTTGAGAGCTTGATAGAGCGTAGAATCAGCAGCTGGGCAGAAAAAGAGGGAAAAAGAGCGAAAGGGCAGGCTGGCTTTAGGCCTAAGTACTCTACCATTGACCATTGTGTCACTCTTAGACACTTAATTGAAAAAACATGGGACACTCAAGGCGGGGAAGCTTTTTGCTGCTTTGTTGATTTTAAAAAAGCCTTTGATACGGTGCCTAGAGACAAATTGTGGAATAGAATGGCTGAATTAAGTATACCAGATGAGTATAGAGCTGCAATGCATAGACTCTATGAACAAGTCCAGGCAAAAATCAAAACAAGTGAGGGAATGTATGAATGTTTTGACAGCGACATAGGGGTCAAGCAAGGCTGTCCTCTATCACCCACTCTCTTTGGGTTATATATCGACAAGCTAGAAGATTGGGTAAGCAAAACTGACGAAGGAGGTGTCCATTTGGCTGGGTATGTGGTGAAGCTACTTTTGTATGCCGATGATCTTATTCTAATCTCTAAAACTGCTCATGGTTTGAAAGAACTTTTGAAGGCCTTGGATCTCTTTTGTCAGGATGTTGGGATGCAAGTGAACACTTCCAAGACCAAAGTTATGATTTTTTCCCTAAGGAAGAAAATGAATCAAGACATCTTTCTTTTTGAAGGTAATCCTTTGGAAATAGTGAAAGAATACAAGTACCTTGGGATTGAATTTCACTATAAGCTCAATTGGGAGACTAGCAGAACTAAAAGGATACAAGGGGGGCTGGAAAGCTTCTTTCTTACTTCAAAACAGATGTCGGAAGGTTGAGCTTTGGGATTGGATAACCAAAAAAACCCTCTTTGGTTTGCTGGTCATACCGGTAGTTCTTTATGGCTGTGAGGTGTGGGGAAGTAGCATGTCAAATCATAGATGAAGACAACTTGAAAGAATCCAAAAGCATCTAATCACGTGCAACCTCAAAGTCAAAACTACAGTCCCTTACGATATTCTCTTGGCTGAATCGGGAAGCTTGCCTTTGGAGGCATTAGCTATTACCCGGTTGATAAACTACCTAAAGAAGGTTGAAAACATGGATAATCACCGCTGGCCCAAAATGGTTGTGGAGGAGGCTTTAGACCGTAGGAAGAAAACATGGATGAAGCAAAATAACAAATGGCTAAGCAAATGGAGCATCAGTTTGCACGAGTGCCCCAACACCAATGTGGAAATAAAAAATATGTCGCAGAAAAATTCAAGACTGCCAAGTGGACGAAGCCAATTGGGCGAAAGAAAACTCACTATGTCAAAGAGTTCAACCCAACTTGGGATCACGATGAGAAAACCTATTTTGGAGCTGCTATTAAAGGTAAAGCAAGGATGTTAATAGCTTAGTTGAGGACCAGATCACATCATCTTAGATGTGAAACCGGAAGGTGGACAATGCCTAAGGAGGTTTGGGAGGATAGAAATTGCATATTTTGTAGAAAACGGGTGGTGGAGACTGAATGGCACTTTATCATGGAATGCACGGCTTATGAGGATATCCGTACTCAATATGAGGGCAACTTAAAGGCCGACAACTTGCATGAGCTATTTGAGGAAGAAAGGATCAGAAAATGGGTAGTTTCTTGGTCAAAATTCATAACAAAAGATCCAACATTGAAAAGAATATGGAAATCTCTTAGCTTTTTGGCCCTTGGTCCCTTAGACTGTTTGGTCTCGTGGACGTCATTAAAATCTCATTCATTCATTCACTGCCAAATGTGAATGGATTTCAAGTTATACTTGTTCTCATCATATGGCTATAGATGCTTCACCATTCACTTCTCTTGATAAGGCTTACAATTCAAAAAATTTGTTGCAGATAATTCGGCCCTACCAGTTAATGGTATTAGGAGTTTGATGTTGATAATGGTCTAATCCATGTTGTTAACCATGTGCCAGACCTAGTGAAAATTTGATATTCATATACCAGATGACACATAAACGTAAGAAAGATCAATTTTCATCTAATAGGATTATTCTAAAGGATATTAAAAACGGCTTTTAGAAAGTGTTTGTCGAAATTTCAGACACACGGAAACGGGTTTCAGTGATGGGGGGATAATTTCCAGATTTTGAGAGGTCGATGTTGATAATAATGTAATCCATGATGTTAACCGTGTGCCTCAACTTACTGCAGATTTGTCATCTGGAAGAATGATCAATTTTGCCTCATATGATTGTTCTAAAGAATATTAAAAAAGCCTTTAGGCAGTGTTCCTCCAAGGTTCAAAATAGTGCTACAAGAATGACCAGACATGTGCGGTGACCAACCAAGCCTTAAGATAAATCAGATGAAGACTATTTAATGCTCCAATGAATGGCATAATGACTTACATTAGTACAATTCAAAATATATCTCAAAATCCCAATACCAAATGTGTGACTAGCAAGCACTAAGCAAGGAGGAGAAAAGAGAAAATCAAAATGATTAATGCAGTAAGTAAAATGAGAAGACCAAAGTTTACTTTGTCTTCAACCTTCTTCAGATTTGCCTCCAGATCGGAACATCGGGCCTGTAATAACAATTACGAATAAGTTATTGAACTCTTAATACACACAACAATATAAATTTCATGCAAAGGAATTAAAACTAATAAAGACCTCTGCAACCATTGCCCTTGCTTCTGCTGAGGATACTGCCCGTAAGGCATTGGCCAAATCCTTGTTCATTGATTCAATCTGTGACATTGCCTGTTTTAAAGTTTGCTCTTTTTCAACTGTAAGATTCCGAACATGTCCTCTCTCTAACTGCAGCTCTTGTTTTGCTTCTGCCCACTCTCTCTACATGTAGAATGGAATCTCAGTTACTTTGCGAAAAGAAAATAACAAAGTTTAGAATATACTGATCTAACAACACTAAAACTAGTAAGTTACATACATAGAATATATATACTATATGGCAATTCAAATAATCAAACAACCTAATTATGGTCATAGTTTTCGAAACTTGGTGGAAAGTTTAGGAAAGTTTTATAAATTCAAATACGACAAAGGCATAAACTTAATGTTCCTAAGTAATCACAATAGGTCAATAGAACTCCAAAAGTACAATCCATTATAAAAGATAAGTACTAGAGCAAAATGGCCATAGGTTACTAATAATGGGAGAAACATCAATATAATCCAAAGCCAAACAAAATCACAATTTTGAAAGTTATAACAGACATTCAGTTCACTAAAATTTCAAATATTACACAAGGTACAAATTCTCACAAAAGAATAACATCCTATTACAGCTAACCTATTACAAACACACTTAAAGCTTGACTCTAAATTTCATGTCTAAAAATGATTTTCGTTGTGCAGAGAAAATTGAAATACAAAACCAAACTTTTATAAAGTGTGCAAGCTGAAACCTGATAAGCTTTACCTGCAAAGAATTCAACTTATCTTCTAATCTCTTTCTTTCCTCTACCCTTGAACTCTGCATATGGAAGGAAAATTGTAAACCATTGGTAACTAAAAATGAAAATTAATATTGCACATTTATAAATAATAAAAAGGAGACAATAAAAAATAACAAAAAAAGTCATCAAACATTTGCAATAAAAAATATGAATGTTTTAAAGAATCTCAAAATGAATGCAAAATGTAGAGAAGTTCAATCCACATCAGTGTAATTGGACACAGCAGTAACATACCTCACGAACCTCCTCAACATTGTGGACCGTATCTAGAGTTGCCTGGCACATAACAATATATCAAAAAATAATTAACTAGACCCTACAAGAATATATCATGATAGAATTTTTTGATAAGCATTACCTGTAACCGATAAACTCTTTTTGACAATTCAACTACTTCTTCAGATACCCTCTTCTCTGCATTGGAAAGAATATCCTTTTCGCGTTCCAAGACAGAAACCTGTGCAAAAGTATCACTCTTAAACTTACATCAGAAAATTTAGAGAAGACAATGTCATTCCCCAGAAATTGCTTCATACCTCTACAGAAAGCTTTCGAGCAAGTTCTTCAGATGCCTGAGCGTTCTGAGAACTTTCTCGTAACCTTCGCTGATACTCTGTTATAAGTTGAGAGAACTCAACATTCCTTGCTAGAACAGCGTTCATCTCATTTCGCTGGTAAGTTAGCATTAAAAATTTCATTCATTATAAGAAATAAATTTCATATAAAACACAAGCCTCATTATCTAAGAAAAACACAACAAAATTTCAAAATAAATATTTACTTGGTTTTCAGAGTCCTTCATAAATGAGTCTAGCCTTTCACGAGCATAATTTGATTCCAAAAGGAGTCTGTCACGCTCAGAGCGTAACGTATATGCTTCATGTCTGGTCAAAAAGTAAAGATCTCTTAATAGAATATACAAAAGGTTGTTCAAGGTTAAAAAACAACTAAGAAAAAAAAGCATGCTTTTGTCTAAAGAAATATACTTTTTACACCCTACGTCCATAGTAAAAGCACTTTTTCTTTTACAATCCAGTGCATTTGGTTTCCAGAATTCATTTCAATCCTGAACAGATTGCCATTTCAATCCTTAAAACCAAACTAAAAATGCATGAGATAGCATTCAACAAGAGCCCAAGCACAACAAAATGACTTTATGCAAAAAATCCCAAACAGATGAATTGAACTAATATACTTTCAATGCTTTTAAATTTATGACCAAGAAACTTGTTTTCAGGATTCCACTGACAGGATGACATACAAGGTAAAAAAAGTAGTCACTTTTGAGGTTGTGGCCAAGCTAGATGTCAAAATGATTTATGAGTCCACTCCTTGTGTAAACCCAAAAGAGTTGCAATGTACAGAAAATGCCTGACACTCTTAACAAAAGAAGTAGTTGATAGTTGTGCAAAATGATGTTTTCAATAATTTCAAAAACCAAATCCGTAGACATGAACAAGAGCCCAAGCACAACAAAATGACTTATGCAAAACAGTCCAAACAGATGAATTGAACTAATATACTTTCAATGCTTCTAAATTTATGACCAAGAAACTTGTTTTCAGGATTCCACTGACAGGATGACATACAAGGTAAAAAAAAGTAATCACTTTTGAGGTTGTGGCCAAGCTAGATGTCAAGTTGATTTATGAGTCCACTCCTTGTGTAAACCCAAAAGAGTTGCAATGTACAGAAAATGCCTGACACTCTAACAAAAGACGTAGTTGATAGTTATGCAAAATGATGTTTTCAATAATTTCAAAAACCAAATCCGTAGACATGAACAGAGCAAAGTTTCAATCTTTAAAGCAAATTAAACATGCATAATATAGCGTGTGAAAAGAGCTTAATCACAACTAAAATACTTAATGCAACAAATCTTGAGCAGATAAATCGAACTTTTTAGACAAGTAAACATCCAATGCTTTCACAGTACCCACCAAGAAAGTTGTTTTTAGAGTTCCATTGACAGGATCACATACAGTAAAAATAGACACTTTTATGGTTTTAGTCTTTTAGACAAGCTAGACACTAAGTTGGTGTATGAATCCACCTCTTGTGGAAGCTTAAGAGAGGTGCACTATATAATGTCAAATGTTTGTACCATCTGGGTTTATGACTAATTTTGGGAGTAGACTTTGCCAAGTAACATACACCTAAAAACATTTCCTCTCAACAGGCAATTTCAAGAGCAACTATTACACTAACAAATAAAATAGTGAACAGTTATGCAAGATGATATTTTCAAGGATCTTGAATAACAAATCAAGTTCGGCAAATTATCTGTAGCACAAACTAATTCCATTGAATATGATGAGTCTAGGATAAAGCAGACATGATTCTACTAAGGAAAACAAAACAAGAACAGAATCAATATGTTCAACAATGAAACCCACATATAAGCAAAGATTCTATATTTCCTACTGTATTGTAACAAGGAATTAAAATTAATACTTTGCAGTCTTTATATCTTCTTCAAGACATCTAATTCGTTCAGTGGCCTGCTCTTGTGTCTTCTGGGCAGTTTCCTGCAATTTATTTTCAGGAAAACACATGATTTTCAGATGTAAATACGAAATTGTCTTGAAGCAATGTCATATTCCATATTCATAATCCATTGTGCGCAAGAAATTCACCATACCTGAGAAATTTCCACAAGCCTCCTAAGGTCTTTCTTCCCATCGCCTGCAATAAAAGCATCCAATTTTCCATCAATCAATAACTTCTGAACAATTGCAACAAGCAAATCCAACTAATTTGTAGAACTTCAATTGGATCTCCATTGCAACAAACAAAAAATTATACAATAAAAAATAAATGTCTCATTAATTTACAAACCAGACGAACCCCCAGTAGGGTACTGGAAGAAGGAACGATTTTTGAATTCCTCCTCATAGAGCCTTCGATACATTCCCAACTGTTTCAAAATAGTATTAGTGAGCATGCTATCCAAAACAGAAACATACAGCACACCAAGACTGTCTCATATTCAAACACAAATCTCCTTGTAAAGAAACACATAACTGAGATCCCCCATCTAACAAGTAACAAGATAAAAAATTCTCATATCCCAATTCTAGCTCATTACTTACAGTTCCCTGGAGGGATTCTATCATGCCTGACTGCTCTTCAGACTTTTTTAAAATGAGTGAAACTTTGGAGACAGCCTCATCAGTTCGCATTTTAAGCTCGGAATCGAATGCCTCCTGTGCAATTCATCAACAACAATTCCCAAGTAAATACCAATTATTTGAACATCAACAGAAAACCAAACTATACTCATGTGCATTATATAGACAAGCAAAAGAAAAGGAAAGTGAAATTTTCACCATTATTTATTACTAATTTTGCAGGGGATGAATTTTAAAAATACGTATTAATAAAGGAATTCATTTCAAGCTTTTAGAAATAGAAAATACAGATAATGTTAAAAGTCAAATCTCGTTGAAACAAAGAAGCATGTATGCAAGGGCTACCACCTCTGTGATAGTAAAATAGCTGTTGTAACGCAACAAAGAATCTGTAATAGATAGATCACAAAACATACATCATTCTATATGACCTTTGTGAAGTACAAATCTTGAAAAATAACATCTTGTTTTGAGTGTTACCCAGGGACGTGTCCCCAAGTCTAAACCCCCCCGTCCCCGTCCCGGAAACGTCCCAGGGAAAGGGGACGGCCAGGGGTCAGCAGCAGTGTACTATGTTTAATATCACATAATGAATTCTGAATTCTGAATGCATATTGAGTATTGAAAATGAATTCTTAAAACAAATGTTATATGCTAAGGTTCTATAATGTATATATGCATGCTTTATCCATGTTTTAATATGAATATTTAAAGTTTCCCTATATATTTTAAATTTTTCTATATTTTATATAGCCGTCCCCCCGCCATCCCCAAATTTGGCCTGAAAAATCGGAAACTTGGGGACTCGTCCTGCCATCCCCTGCCGTCCCCGTCCCGGAAACTTGGGGTAACACTACTGATTATTCTTTGATAAGTTGGTATATAAGGGCTAAATTGTAAAATGCATTTGAAAGCTAAGGATTAGTTGCAGTTGAGTTACATGAGTGAATAGCATAAAGTATTTAAATTTTGAATCTCAAGAGGAAGACATTGTATTTTTATTATTCTAGGTTTCTCATAATGTGAGTTCACTTGCAATGTTTCCCCTTTCGTCTCGTTTCATCTTTTACTCTCCATATTTCTGCACACATGCTTTAACTGTCTAAAATGCAAAACAAGGTAGAAGGGGCATGTAAAATTTCTGAGGTCCTGTAAAATATTTAAATAATAGTTGTAAACCACCAAAAAATCTACAATAAATAATCCATAAGAGATACATCATTCTATATGCACTTTGAGGTGTCCAGAGGTAATTATTTTTCAGTAGGTTGGTACAAAAGTGCCAACATTGTAAATTGCACTTAAAAGCTTAAGGATTAATAACAGTTTATATGGATGAGAATTAAAAAAAATCTTGAATCTCAACATGAAGACATTATATTCTGTTGATTTAGGCTTCTTGTAATGTAAACTCGTCTACATCTTAAAGGAGTACCTCGGTGGGAACAAGCTATGGAAGTTGAACAAAATAGCCTTCTGAAGAATAACATTTGGGTCCTTTATGATCTTCCACCTGGGAAGAAGCCCATTGGCTGCAAATGGGTGTATAAAGTTAAGTACAAGGTTGACGAAACCCTTGTTAAGTACATGAGAGAAAAATTAACAATATTTTGTTGCTTGCTCTTTTTCCGAGTAGATCTACCCTCAAGTAATTCATCATCACAAAGATCACTTATGGTTTTAGCGTACCATCTAGGCCGGAGAGTAGAAGTACCAATATTTGAAACAAGAGGAACAACATTACCAGGTGTGGTTGGAACAGAATTAGCTGGATGAGGATCCAGATTGTCCTGAGGAGGAGCGAGTGGTGGAGTATTCTGCTGAGGTGCTTGCAACTCTACAGAATCCCTCCCATCAAGTGGATGCTAGGGGAAGACAAACACCCAAATCAGAAGCTTGCATAAACTGGTCATCAAGGTTCATAGAAGTAGAAGACGGAAAAAAAGGCCAAGCAATTTCATCAACCACAACATCACGACTGAAGATGAGACGAGTTGTATCTACATCAATCAGCATGCATGCCTTATGATTCTCACTGTAACCAGTGAACATGAGTTTCTGGATTTTGGAATCCAATCTAGTGCGCTTGGCATTTGGAATCCACATATGAGCAATAGAGCCAAAAACTTTCAAGTGGTTGACCTTAGGCTTACATCCAGACCAGGCTTCTTCAGGAATCATCTTCTTAACCACATGAGTAGGAGACCGGTTCAAAAGATAGAGTGCAGTGTAAACTGCTTCAGCCCAATATTGCTTAGGAACATTTCTATGCTCGAACATACAACGAGCCATTTCAGTAATGGTGTGATTCCTACATTCAACGACACCATTTTGTTGAAGGGTGTAGGGTGTGGTAAGTTGACACTTAATGCCATGTGTAGCACAAAAACTAAAGAAGTCGTGAGAACAAAACTTCCCCCCCATTATCAGACCTAAGAGTGACTATAGGAAATCTTGACTCATTCTCAACTAAGGCCTTATACTACTAAAATATAACAAACACTGCTGATTTGTTTTTAAGAAAGCACACCCACATTCTTCTACTAAAATCATCAACAAATAACAGAAAATACCTACAACCAGTAACTGAAGGAGTGTTCATTGGGCCACATAAATCAGCGTGAACCAACTATACTACCTTGGAAGCTTGCCATGAGTCACCATCTAAGAATGGAGCCTGATGTTGCTTTCCAGCCTGACAAGCCTTGCATACTCCATGATTTTGAGTCTGAATTGCAAGTAGGCCACCAACCAAATCATCATGAGATAGCTGAGATAGATATTGCATGTTCAGGTGCCCATAACATTGATGTCAGAGGTTGTTGATGGAAGTACTCCTAGCTGCCATAGCGTGCTCTTGAGAATCACCAGAATCAACAAGTCTATATAGACCATGATCCTCATGTCCCTAAACAATTGTAGTGCCAGTCTCTCCATCTACAATGTTACATGTATGCATGTTGAAAACAATATCTAGCTAAGGAGAGTGATTCATGATCGAACTAACTGAAAGTAAGTTCAACTCGGTGCCAAGTACAAATAATACATCAAGAAAAATTAAATTTCTCCCTCCAGATTGAATCTACAAGTTGCCCTTTCTGACAATAGCATACTCCTCGCCTCCTCCAAAGATAACAAAATCTTTGAATGGTGTGAACTCAATGAACTAATCTCGACGATGAGTGAAGTGTCAAGATGCACTTGAATCAATATACCAAGCAAAGGATTTAACAGGATCTATTGAACTCTTGACCATAAAGGCATAGAATGTAAACTCCTTCTACTCAGTGTGCTCTACAACATGGGCTAGGGTTTAGACTCTCCTTGATTGTTTTGTTCAAAAGCCAAGCATTTCCGACAATCTTTCTTCATGTGACCATACTTATGACAATAGTTGCACTGAACATTCTTCTTTTTGGAAGAATCCTGGGACTGAGCTTGACTGGTCTGTTGAGAGGGTTGATTCTTGCGCTTATTCTTCCGAAATTTCTTGGCGGGAAATGCCTGCTCTGTGGAGGATGAACTAGCACTGCTACCGAGCTGTTTCCAACGATCCTGCTACGAAGTACTATGCAAAGATCTGAAAACTTCAAGTCAACATTAGCTAAGGTAATGTTGAGTGTCTCAATAAAGTGCTCATAAGAGTTTGGCAGACTCTTCAGAGTGATGACTACCATATCTTCCTCCTCCATTTTCCAACCAATAGCCTCTAGCTGATCACGGATGTCCTTGATTTTTGTCAAGTGTCCCTGCAAGGTTGTCTTCTCATCCATCATGATGGAAAACAACATGTTTTTCAGTAAGAACGCACGGCTCTTGTCGAATGTTTCATGAAGATCTTTCAGAAGATCCCAAATTCCTTTGGCTAATTTGCCAAACAATACCTAAGGTAGCTTGTCATCAGTGAGAGACAATTTAATAAGCATTAGGGATTCCTGATTTTGCTCATCAAACATTTCTTGATGTTTACCCGTCATTGTAGGACGTGTAGTATTGCCCAGGACAATCTAGTCAAGGCACCGATATTCAAAAATTGTCATCATACACTGCTTCCAGGTGTTGTAATTGCGGCCGTTGAATTTTTTACTACCTTCCAACATAATATGCGACAACGAGGCCATTATGCACAGAACATTTAAAACAAATTATAACAGAACAAAAAACCTTGAACGAAAATCTATCAAAAAGAAGGTTCAAAATCCGAGATGCCTTGGAACACACAAATTTGGCACAACAAAAGATACATTCAGAGAATGCTCAAATTTGAGAGCAAAGGGGCTCACCAAAAGTATATACGCACAAACCTAGATAAAAGGTGGTTGCAAAACTGAGGTTGCGTGCAAAAGCCTTCCAGCCCGAACAAAAACGGCCAAAAGCAGCAGCCCTAAACATCAAAACAGGGACCCGCACAGGGATTTGCCAAACGGTACTTGATTTCTTTCATTGATTTGTCAGACGGTACCTAAGGTAGCTAGTCATCAGTCACAAACAGTTTAATGAGCATCACAGCTTCATGATTTTCAGGAGGTCGCGTGCAGAGAGCGAGTAAAAAATTGTGAGGAGAAAAACGTTTGAATATGCAAAGTCCTGACGTCGAAGAAAGGCCCTCGATTTTTCTGAGAAACCAATGATTTCCCATAAGAAAATCGTTCAAAACAAATGCACACGAGTCGTGAAAAAATTGTTTCAAAAGAAAACCACGAAAAAACGTGATTTACTTAGGTCGCACAAGGAGAAACAAAGCCTAGAAAGAAAATCGATTTTTCCAGAAAAAACCACAAATTTCTTTTGCAAGGAAAAAATCGCGATTTTTAGTATACCGACTCTGATACCATGTAAAATGGTAAATTCAATGTATTAACATGAAAAAGATGAAATCTCTTTATAGAATTTACAAAGTTTCTAAAAAGAAACTGAAGTAAACAAAAGAAACGATCTAATCTATTATTTTACAATAAAATACACTATATTGAACATTAAATAATAAACTAAATATTATTTTAATAAGATTTGCACAAGCCATCAAATAAATGAAGGGCCTTCTTCCTCAAAGATATGTTTTTTCAATTATGATGAATGAAGCAACATCCTTGCAAGAGCATTTACTCAAAATCAAGAGCATATCAGATCAATTGTATGCCATAAGTCAGAAGACGGAAGAAGATATGGTGTTTATTATGTTGGTGGCTGGGTGTGGTGGTGGATTTTTTGTGCTCTGTGTGGCGGGTTCGTTGGGTATGGGTTTTTGGCTTGGGCTTGGCCCAATGGTGGGTCTGGTTTGGGCCTTTGTAATGACTTGGGTGGTTGGAGCTGGGATAAGCTTGGTGGTCTTCAGCCTAGTCGTTTGTTTTGGCTGGCTACTTTCTATGTAAATCCTTACTTCTTTATATTTGATAATACTTACTATATTACCGATCAAAAAAAATATATATGACATCTACTATTGTTGACCCGAGGTTCGAGGAGTTGTGCAATAAGCTCTTGCAGCAAGATAGATGGAAGAAACAATTTGGTAGCAGCAATGATAGACAAAGTGTGTAACAGGCATTCGCAACCAAGGACAAAGGAAAAGGTAAATGGCCACAAAAGAAAAGTTAAAGGAATCATTAACATATTTTAAAAAATATCACATGTCACTATTGCGGTAAATTTGGTCATATGAAGAAGCACTGCAAAAAGAGGTTGGTTGAAAAGAAATCCAGTTCGGGAGGGCCTCCATCAAAGGCTCATATCACAAAGCATTCTAAAGAGAAAGAGTCAATTTGCTATTCTTTCATGGCCAAACGACCAGCAAATTAGTCCAAGTCATCCACATAATACATAGAATGGGAGCATGTCGACATTTCACCCACAAGAAAGATTGGATCACAGAGTACACAGCTTGCTCAAATTTAGTGATCTTCGGTGGTGGTGAGTACATTGTTGTACATTGAGGAAATGTGTAGATATCCTCTGGACGGAAAAATCTCATCTTTCTCAATGTGTACTATGTGCCCACAATGGAGCTCAAGTTGCTCTTTGTGTGTCAAATTATGCACCATTGTCCCAAGTTGGATATCATATTTAGCAAACAAAAATGCTCTATTATTGACAAAGACTCCAAGAAAACAATTGTTGTTGGTATTGAAGATCATGATTTGTATTGGCTTGTTAATACTGGACAGGTTCAAGAGCATGCATTGGTAGGTAAGAGTGCATCTGATATCAATACGTTATGGCATCGACGATATGGTCACCTCAATTTATCCTACTTCTCTCAATTGGCTCGAGAGAATTTGGTAGATGGCTTGCATGACATCTAGCAGAAGATTCAAGGTGTTTGTGAAGCTTGCCAAGAAGGGAAGGAACACAAAAATCCTTTTTCAAATGGACAAGCTTAGAGAGCCTCGAGAATCCTACAGCTGATACATGCAAACATTTATGGACCAATGAATACGACATCAACCTTTGGTACCAAGCATTTTCTTTTATTTGTTGATGATTTCAGTAGTAAAATGTGGGTGTTTTTCTTGAAATTAAAATCAGATGTGTTTAAGGAATTTCAAAAGTTCAAAGCATTAGTAGAAAAAGAGTCTGGTTGTGCATTAATCACTCTCAGATTTGATAATTGAGGTGAATTTTCTTTTAAAAAGTTCAATGACTTTTATGCTAAACATGGTACTAAACGACAATACACAACACCCTAAACTCCACAGTAGAATGGAGTAGTTGAGAGAAGTTACTGCACTATTACAGAGATGGCTTGGCGTATGATGGATAACAAGAGTGTTCAGAAGAAATTTGGGGCTGAGGCAATTTACACTGCAATTTATCAACTCAAGTTGAGTCATCTTAAGGTATTTGGTTCTCTAGCATATGCCTGGATTCCAAACGAATGGAAAACTAAGTTAGACACTAAAAGTATGAAAATTTATGCTTATAGGGTACAGTGACAATCATCAAGCTTACAAACTGATTGATGTGGGCACTAACCGCTTGACTTTTTGTAAAGATGTAGCATTTAATGACGAAATCGGTCCCTTTCAACTCTCTCTAGAATTCAAAATTTCTCAAGAATAGCCCATCATGGCTAAGGATTCAAGTATTAAGCTTCATGAAGCTTCACCTAAAGGGGGCGAGGATTCCAAGTATGAAGAGTCTCCTAGGCAAGTAATAGTACAAGAAGACTTTCTTAAATGATAACTTGGATCAACATGCAGATGACACAGAAACAAGAAGTCCAAGTCATCATGACAACACTGGTTTGGCAAAAGAGACTTCCATAAAGATACCAAAGTGGTGGGAAAGCACCATTCCAGATGTTCATGATGATGAAATGATCGAGGGCAGATCATCGAGAGGCAAGAGCAAGAACATAGTTCACTTTGCACTCACTTTATACATTTTGGCTAAGATACCGATTCAGGTTCAAGTTCAAGTTCCATGTCTCGATTCACGAGTTCGACAAAAAAAAAAAATTTGGGGTTGGGTTCATTTTGGGTTCGTCCATACAAAAATATATAAAATATATATATATACATATTTACAACAGTAATTAAGTTCAAAATACCACACATAAAAATAAAAAACATTAGAACTATACTTCTTTATACTTGATAAGTCAATTATATTATTAACATAACTAAATGGTCTTTGAAGAACCTTTGGCTTAAAATTTTTAGTTTTTAATTTGGTAAATAAATGGAATTTTTCAGCCTGGTTACCAGGAGACTCAACCTAACACGTGATACTTGTCTCCCATACTGGAAATGCATCCCCATCTCGAAGAACCATATGGGGACATCTCTAAACATTAGGAGAATTTGTATGTAAGTTTCTTTGCATCTCTATACATCTCCTAGAAGCATCCCTTGAAAATTGGAAATCTAGTGGTTTCTTTGGTATATCATATAAATTACACTAGGTTTTCCTAAAGTCTAGATATGTGGTTAACGAAAGCTAAAAGTACACTAGACTTGTAGTTTTCCAATTTCTGGATTAAAATTTACAAGATTTTTGAGGAACAAAATTTTCATTTCAAATCTCAAAGAGGTAATAGTACAAAGAGAAATAATAATAAGACTTAAGATGTATACATGAATTAATTTTTCTCAGTTGACTGAAAATATATTCATCTCTAAGGACAGCCCTATCATGTTTTCAAATATAATGGCATTTCCCTGCAAGTCTCTATCTACCATCATCAGGTTATTATGTTTTGAACTAATTTTGTATCATGATGATAGGTTTCAAAAGTCATGTTTAAGGACCACAGTATAAATATTTTTAAAATAATGGCCTTCCCCTCTCAATCTCTATTTCCCATCTCCAAGTGACTATGGTTTAAAATAACTTTTTTTATATAATTAACCTTTTCTTTCATCAACATTAAATTTTTAGAATTTTAGTATTTTGCACTCTTTAAAGTTGCATATCCATCTTACAGTTACATTTAAACCAAGGTTGCAAGATACGGCACCCCCCACCATCAAATATGCGTGCCATCGTATCAAAAACAAGTACGGATATGGTACAGCATAGAGGAGCGAGCCAGTTGTTATAAATAGGCCTGTGATACTGCAATCTTACACCATTCGAAATTTCTGATATTTTTTGTGTGATTTCTGAGGGCTTTTCTGCGCGAAATTTTCCACAGATTTTTTTTTAACTTTTCGAGGGTTTTCCTCCGCGATTTTTTTCACGAGTTTATTCCAGATATTTTCAACGGTGCTTTTTTGTGCAACGCAAGGGAGGAACGAGCCATAGAGGAGCGAGCCAGTTGTTCTACACTAAAAAATTTAAGGTATTCACCAGCAATCTTTTGCGAATCTGCAGCATTTTTTATTTTTATCTGTGTATCGATGTCACCAGCAATCTTTTGCGAATCTGCAGCATTTTTTATTTTTATCTGTGTGTCGATGTCACCAGCAATCTTTTGCAAACCTGCACCATATTTGATTTCTCATTTGTGCGTCAGCGTCTTCGTTCCATTCATCGCTGCACTTATACTGTTCTTCCGCTGCACTTCAAAAATTAAATAGATTTAAGAATGTTTCAATCGTTCTTACGCTTCACAATATTTAGATAGTTATAAAAAATAATTTATATTTAAGAGGTTTTATTTTTAAATTAACTAGTAATTAAAAACAATTTAGATTTAGGAGGTTTTATTTTTAAATAAGTTGAATTTCATTTTTAACAATTTTATTATGAAATTAGTTTCAAATACTTTTGTAGATTAAAATTTATTAGTTTCCAAATATATTATTTGATTTCTTTTAATTTTTCTTTATTATTAATATATTTAAATTAATAATTAATTTAGGTTTAAATTTATAAGTTATTGTAAAAATAATTTTAGATTCATAGTTGGTATATTTTTTAAAAGTTAAAATTAAAAATAGTAAATATTAAATATATATTATAACTTATTAGTTATTAAAATTAGATATTTAAATCAATTTATTGAATAATTTTTGTTTTATATTCAATTTTTAGTATTTATGTTTTATAATTTTATTAAAAAATTAGTTATTGCAGGATATTAATAATGGCATCATCATCATCCAATGATGGAACATTAGAGAACAATGACAAGTGGATCAAACCAAACCCTAAATCTCCACTTTGGAAATATGTGACTATTGTGGAAAAAATTCAAGGTGGTGGAGGTTATAAATGGATATGCCATGAGTATCAAAATGAATACAGAGGTTCTTATACCAAGGTTCGTGGGCATCTTTGCCACATAAGAGGGGTAGGGTGTGCTATATGTCCTGGTCCAAATGTTGATGGTCGGAAAGGGAAGGGATTGTCAGATGACAAAATTGCAAAATATCAAAAAAAACAGGATGAAGCTGATAATCGCTTTCAAGCATCAAAACAAAGGTCAATTCTAAGTCAAATACACCCCCATTCCATCAAGAATCAGCTTCAAGAACATCTACAGGTCACAAAAGGATCAATTTAGGACCTCTGGAAAAAGCATTTAATTTGTAGAGTCGAGAGGATACAGATCAAAATGTTGCTCGTTGCTTGTATGCACATGGGATTTCATTTAATGTGGTGTGTTCTCAAGATTGGCAAGAGATGATCAGATCAATTAATGAGGCACCAAAAGGATACAAAGGTCCAGGCTATGAAAAGGTTCGTACCACCCTTTTGTCGAAAGAAAAAGATATTATTGACAGACAATTGCAGCTGATTCGAGCTTCATGGAAAATATCAGGTGTTTCTATCATTTGTGATGGATGGAAGGATGCTAGAAATAGGCCACTGATCAATGTGATTGCAATGAGTCCAAAGGGGGGCAATGTTTTTGAAAACCGTAGAATGCAAAGCTGATGAAAAGGACACCCAATTTATTGCCAATATTCTAATTGAAGCAATTGAGTCTGTGGGGCCACAAAATGTTGTTCAAGTGATCACAGATAATGCAAAAGTATGTAGAGCAGCAAGGTTGGTCGTGGAAGCGAGATTTCCAAACATCTAGTGGACTCCTTGTGCAATTCATTCTTTGAACTTAATGCTACAAATAATTGGCAAAGTTTTATGGATACAAAAAATTTATGAAGAAGCCAAAGAAATACAAATGTTTATTTGTAATCATCACATGTCACAAGCCATTTATCAACAATTTGCTAAGTTGGAGTTGCTAAAGGTAAGTTTTCTTTTGTATCAACAATATGTAAATTTTATCAGTTTTTTGAAATATTTAAAAATTATTATGTTTTTAAATTTTTGTTTTTCAATTGAAGGTGGTTGAGACTTGTTTTGCCACGCATTACATTGTTCTCAAAAGGCTTGTGGATGTGAGGCAAGCCTTAAAAAGTATGGTGATTAGTGATATTTGGGTAGTTTGGAGGCAATCACATACAGATAGAGCAAATAATATCAGAACACTAATTCTTGATGATGATTGGTGGGCTCAAGTTGACTACATGCTCTCTTTCACTGAACCAATCTATAGCCTCATTCGTTGTTGTGACACTGATAAGCCAGTTTTTGGTGACATCTATGATCGCATAGATACAATGGTGGAGCAAGTTAGAGACATTATTATAGCAAAAGAGCAAGACCCAACTGATTGTTTTTATAAACAGATATATGAGGTAATCAAGAAGAGATGGGATGAAATGACAACTCCTTTGCAACTTTTGGCGTATGCTTTGAACCCCAAGTACTACCATGTTGATATGTTGGCATTGCCAAATAGGAAAGCATCAAATATGGATGTTGAGGTAGTTGACGGATATAAGAAAGCCTTCAAAAAAATGTTTACAGATCCTAGAGTTGCAGCGGAGTTTTGAGATGAGTTTGGGACTTTTGCATCCTCTGATGGAACATACGCAGATGTTGAAGCAATGGCAGATAAAAAGGACATGGACCCTATCAAGTGGTGGAACTTTCATGGTGCCATGACTAAACATTTGCAAAAACTGGCTATCAAACTTCTATCGCAGATTTAATATCATATGAATTATGATTTAATTTAAATTATTTCTTACTTTTTATTTTATTTGATTGCATGTCTTTGTAACTTATAATGATATAATTATTTTTTTACAAGTTTCAAGTTCTTCTGCATCTGAAAGGAATTGGAGCACATATGGTTTCATCCATTCAGTGAAACGAAATAGATTGGCAGCTAGTAAAGCAGAGGACCTTGTATATATTCATTCTAATCTTCGTCTCTTGTCGCATTCCTCCACAAATTACATGAAGAGACCTAGTCAACTTTGGGATGTCAAGCTTGAGATGAATGACATTGATGCATCCATAAATGCATTGACACATCTCAATCCTATTGTTGAGAATTTTGACATAGTAGGAGGGTCCACTAGTGAATCTTCATTTGGTTCTGAGAATCTAGTTGGTGGTCATACTCAATCCAACTATCATAACTCTTCAGAGAATCTTGATGATTGAGGACTCCAATTTCAAAAGAACAGTGATGATATCCTTGATAGCATGTGATTCTATCAAACTATCAATGTATTTGAATTTTGTTTTAATAATAAAATTATATTTAAATATAAACATTTTGAAATATTTAGAAAATTTAGAAAATTGTTATATATGTGTGTGTGTGTGTGTATGTTTTATGAATGTCGTATCCTGACGTATCCATATGAGAGGTCTTGAAAAATGGTCATATCCGTATCCGATACCGTATCCATATCCGTACCCGTATCCATGTCCATGCAACCTTGATTTAAACATATAAATATTCCGTCTCCAAGTACGTCTCCTACTTTTTTTTTAAAAGGCATGCCTGTACCCATCTCCATCTCCTGTACCAGTATCAGTCCCATCTCCTAGCAACTATGAATTTTTGAGTTAATATACGGCATGTGTAAGTAAAATAATTATTTGATTTTCTATGTATTTCCACATGCAATAGGCTTATTTATCCTCATATTGAGTACAGTACAAAACTTGAACCATCTGTGGTTTAAAGATATTAATTCCAATTTCCCACTAAGCCATTAATTTGATAACATTAATACTTCAGTAGGAATACAGAAACCGAATGTTTTAGCATTATTTACATCTGGAGAGTAAATTCTAGCAGGGAAACTATGGAGAGTATAATTTAGTGACTCCATCAAAATTAAAAATAAAGCGAGAATTTACCTTAAGCTCTTGTTGCCTTTGTTCAACTTGCTGGGAAAGAGTATGGACCAGGCTACGAAGTTGACAATTTTGTTCCACCATTTCATGAATATCCTTGAATGTCAACTAGTTATAACAAAAAGAGTATAAATTGTGTTATATCCTACACATCCAGTGGTAGCCAACTTCTTTTACAAACCCCATTCTAATCATTCTACATAAATTATATCAAATAATACTCTACTAGAATATCAATTATCTTACCAGCCTATTTGAAATCGCTTTGTCTGCAGATGTTTCATCAGATGCCATAGGTGCATCAGATGCTAGGGGTATAGTGTCAACAATAGTGTCATCACTGGAAATGCCTTCACCAACTCCACATCTTAGCTGAATGTCTCTGCACTCTTTTAAAAGCAACGTAACCTGCATCCATAGCAAAAGGGAAATTCAACTTAACATGTTTTATCAAAATTATCTTGCAATAGACAATATCACTACATTTTGTTAAAAAAATAGACCAGTTCAAATGACATCTGTAAAACCGTACCTGTGTTTGAAGATCTTGAACCTCCTTTAGGGCAATTCCATAATCACGCTCTCTCTTACGCAGGTCAGCCTATGCAATTTCTGTTTAAGTAAGAAAAGGTAACTTGTATCTTAAAAATGCCCTACCCCAAAATTGATAATGCGGTATGTCTATGTACCTTCAAATCCCGTATTGTGTTCTCTAAGCTTGCTTGATCAGACATTGACTGATGTAACTTCTCTTCCATTATAGCATATGCCTCAATCATCCTAGTGTGTTCAGCTGTAGAAATACAATGATATCAGGCAGTTCACATGCAATATTTACTTTGGATACATTATGTTTCCACAATCCATAGTAGTCATCTCTGGAATGCTTTTGGATACAGGTGTGTGAGAGTTCTTAAAAGTTAATCAAAATCATTGATGAAAAAATCTCACACAGTTGTGTACAAAAATATTTATGTTAATCATCAAACAAGCCTCTTAAAAGTTAATCAAAATCATTTAGAGGTAGGAGCAGACTATACTATTTTGCAGTGTAAATGTTAATCATTACATAAAGCTCATATACCTCTTTCATCCAAAATAAATTCTGCCTTCTCTTCTATTTCACGCAAAACCTGCATACAGATTGAACAGTCCCAATATTATATAGTGAAGTCAACATTATCTTAATTTTATTTCATTTTTCTCTAAATTGTGATTTTTTTCTTTAACTAGTGAACATTGTTGCCATTCCTCCCAGATATAAATACTACAGAAAATTCAATCCTGAGGGAATTGGAATCTTGTATTTCAACACTTCTCATTTCAGAATACAACTTGTTAGACTTTTGGCTTTGAAAACCTAAGAAATTACTAAGAATGAATTTCTTCAGGGAAATAACAATATAACTGTATTGTTAATGTATCTACGTCAAAATAAAACGCTTTTAAACCTTGTGAACAAAAAGAGAAATGAAAGACAAAGCTGATTTTCCAATTAAATTGATTACCCGGTCTAAAACAGCTTGTGACTGTTTACGCCCTTGCCTCTCATGCCGCCATGCATCAATAGCCTCTTGATACTTTATATATATTTTGGCTAACTACAACAGTAAGCATTAAGATTAGTGCCTTGACTAAAATATTGGACTCTTATGAACAAAGAAATATGGTACTCACACTCCAACCATCTCTAAGTAAGGAAGCTGCTAAAGCTGTTCCCGATATTCCTGGTGGAATCCTTGGTACAACCATCCTGTCGTCATGTAGTTCCAAAGCAGGGTCTGGATCATTGCTCAGTCTGTAGGAATTAAACATGCACTCAAATTTGGATCCCATTACTAGACAAAGATAATCAAAAGAATTTTATAAATGTCAATTTCAAGAACTAGGCTTTTATGACATTGTCATACAAGAATTAAATAATCTTTGAAAGACTTCAACCTTAATCAGCTTTAGATTGTCATTATATGAAGATTTATAAATTATATGAAAAAACTATGCACTCCAATCTTTCATATTATGAAATATCTCAGCTATCGGATGCTTCTTGCTCAATTACCTCTCTGCTGGCTTTCTGCTACAAACATATCACCAGATTTTTGCATAGCTCAGGTTTTAAGTAATGTCTAGCAAAGGCCACTCATTGATATTCCATAGCTCTCTTTAACATTTATAGCCAAAAATAGAAGACATCGTTTTCTGAACTCTAGAAGACGGAAACAAAAATTTGCTGGCCAATGCAAGAATCAACCCAGAGATCTTTTCAAAGAGAAAATATCTCAGTAAATTTCAGATTAACATTACCTGGATGAGCTCCTCTGAAATCATATGCAAGGATTACTCTCCCTATAGAAATATCGCGAGTAATGCATGGACTTTCCCCTCAAGGAAAGGATCACATTGTCATGAAAAGACATTTTGTAAAGAGCAATTAAAAATCCAAATCGTGACTTAGAGAGATAAAGTTTTTTGGTAAACAATTTTTGTGGCACCTTGAAATTTGCAAGGAGCTTTCAATCCCTAAGCACATGCAAATGGTGGGTAAGATTTATCAAAGGCTATCCTTTCATTCTCTCTTACCACTCACTTCGTATGATTCACATCCTCTACCTCACACCTCCCTACTTTGAATTCGCGAGTACTCCAATGGTGCACACCTCCAAGATATCACATTCAACTTTGGAATCTGGCACAGCAATTATATCTACGATAATCATAATGCTTCATAATTGACAAAAGTTTGGGTGAAGACTTTGTGTGTCAAATGTGATCCATAAAGCAGATTGACTTTGTTGCAAGAGCAATAAAATTTGTCACATTCAATCAAGAAATTGCAAAACCTGATTTTCTTGCTAATATTCAGATTCAAAGCCAACAGTTGGTTCTTTGTGCTGAAGATGACCTTGGGGTGGTCCAGAACATCACTAGGAAGTCTGAAAATTGAAAACAAACAGGCACATGACAAATGAAGTATTCTAGAGTTGGTGACAAAATTATTAAAATAATATTTATTAGTTATTTATGTAATGCTCAATTATGTAATATAGTGAATTATTCTTGATAAGATCGATTCTTTGATCTTCTGAAGTTTATTTTTAGAAACTTTCTAGTTTTGTAAATCTTGTAAATTATTTATTGAAGCTTTCACTTCATTGTGAATACATCAAATTATCTTACCAATTACTTGCGTAATATGCTATCAGAGCGGGAATTTTTTTAGCAAATTTGAAAGAAAAAAAAAAATCGAAGGAATTTTCGTGTCTTGAAAAATTTCTTTTGAGTTCAGAGGTTTGTTTTTTGAAGGTCGTTTAACGATTTTTCTATGTGCTCACGAATCTGCAAATACGACTCTGGTTCAAAATCGTAGCTGCCTAAATCATTCGTCTTCCTACGCACGTTTTCGTGTGTGTGTTTCGACCTATTTGTCTTCCGCGACAAACATATTTTCTACATAGTAATCTTCAACGACGGGTTTTTGTGACGGGTCTTTGTTCACGCGACCTCCACTGTCGTGTCTTCTACTGATCGTGACGCCCGCAATCCGTGATACATCTGCAATAAGCGACGACCTCTTTCTTTTTGCCCCCTTCCTTCTAGAGTTTTTTCGATGCGAGGCAAAAGGGTTTCACCTGTGGTTTTTGTGTTTAGCCTAGTATTTTCATCCACGATTTGCACCTGTGGCGATGATCTCTTCTCTCACGCGAAGTCTTCCTTTGTTTCACGTTGCACTTTGCCTTTCCGCGCGCGTGAAGACTCTTTTGCCTGCGTCATGAGAGTCGAGGGTTGCTTGAGAGTCGAGGGTTGTTTACAAGATTTTCCCTTTTCTCTGCGAATCTCTGACGACAGCCTTCGACCTGTTATTTTGTGCTCGGGTTGTCTTTACTAGGCGAGTATGGGTTTCAAACCCTCGTATTTTCTTCTGCACCTAGGGTTTCTAAAAATCCTAATCAAAAATTGCTTGTAGATTCTTTTTGAGTTTGTCAAGAGCATTTATAGGTGGTCATCCATTTTTTTGGCTGTCTTGAAATCCGTGCATTGAAATTTGTGCAAACGGGTTGTCTCGAAAATTGTGTTTCAAACTGCCTCAACTTTCAATATTTTGGACTTCGTGCCTTGAAAAGCGTGAAAGATGTCATCTTTGACCAAAATTATGTTGGAAGGCAATCAACGATTTAATGGCAAAAATTATAATACCTGGAAGCAGCGAATGATGACTAACTTTGACTATCGCTGCCTTGATGCATTGATGCTCATTAAGCTTTTTGTTACTGATGATCAACTTCCACAAGTACCATCCGAAAAAACAGCTGCCAAGATTTGGGAGCACGTAAAAAACCTTGCATGAGACCTCCAACAAGAGCCGTCCATTCTTTTTAAAGAACCAGTTGTTCTCCATCATGATGGATGAGAGAATGTCCTTACAAGAGCATCTGACAAAGATTCAGGACATCCGTGATCAGTTGGAGGTGATTGGTCGAAAGATGGAGGAAGAATACATGGTAGTAATCACCTCGAAAAGTCTACCGAAGTCTTATGAGCACTTTGTAGAAACCCTAAACAGTACCTTTACTAATATTGATCAGAAGTTTCTGGAGCTTTGTACCATCCTCTTGCAGCAAGAATGTTGGAAACAACAATTTGGTAGTAGTGCCTCATCGTCCTCTACAGAACAAGCTTTTGCAGCTAAGTCTCAGCCTAAGAACAAAGGGAAAGGCCAGCCTTCGTAGTAGAAAGGCTCAAGTCAACCTCCGGGCAGCCCTAAGAAAAAGAGCATTCAGTGTAATTATTGCCACATATATGGTCATATGAAGAAGGATTGTCGTGAGCGTTTGGCTTCTGAACAGAAGAAACAGGGAGGATCTCAACAAATAGCACATGTTGCCGAGCACACTGAGCATAAGGAATCTGCCTTTTATGCGTTTATGGCTAAAAGACCTGCAGATCATGTGAAGTCCTTTGCTTGGTACATTAATTCAAGTGCTTTGCGACACTTCACCCATCAGCATGATTGGATCACAGACTTCTCTCCTTTCACTGACTCGGTTATTTTTGGAGGAGGTGAAGAGTATACGGTTGTCGGTAAGGGCATAGTTCAAATTCAATCTGGTGGTAGGAATCTCATATTCCTCGATGTATAATATGTTCACGACATGGAACTGAACCTTCTCTCTGTCAATCAGATCATGCAGCACTCTCCTCAGTTGGATGTGGTATTCAGTGCACATAAATGTTCAATTGTTGATTGGGAGACTCGCACCACTGTGGTTGTTGGTATTGAGGATCATGGTCTATACAGGCTTGTGGATACAAGTGATTCTCTAGAGTTAGCCATGGCAGCCAGAAATTATGCTATTACCAATCTTTGGCATCAGCGATATGGGCACTTAAATGTGCACTATCTCTATTAGCTAGCTCAGGAGGGACTTATAGCTGGGTTACCTGAGATCTAGACTCAGCATCATGGCGTTTGTGGAGCCTGTCAAGCTGGGAAGTAGCACTGGACACCGTTCACGGATGGTGACACATGGCAAGCCTCTAAGGTACTGCAGTTGGTTCATGCTAATGTATGTGGGCCAATGAATACACCTTTTGTTACTAGTTGCAAATATTTATTGCTTTTTGTTGATGATTTCAATCATAAAATGTGGGTGTACTTTCTTAGATAGAAATCGGATGTGTTTACTGTATTTCAAAAATTTAAGGCCTTAGTACAAAGAGTTTGGTTGTTGCATAATCACTTTTAGTTCAAATAATGGGGGGGAATTTTGTTCTACAGCTTTCTCCAACTTTTGTGATACACATAGGATCAAACGCCAATCAACCATACCCTACACTCCTCAACAAAACGGTGTTGTAGAGTAGTGCAATCATACAATTGTTGAGATGGCCCGCTCCATGTTACAACACAGGAGTGTTCCTAATAAATTTTGGGCAGAATCAATCTACACTGATGTCTATCTCCTTAATCGGTCTCCTACATAGGCTGTTAAGGGGAAGACTCTTGAAGAAGCTTGGACTAGTCGCAAACCTAGGATCAATCATTTGAAAATATTTGGCTCTTTAGCATATGTATGGATGCTAGATGCTAAGCACTCAAAGTTGGATTCCAAAAGTCAAAAGCTTATGTTCACAGGGTACAGTGACAACCATAAGGCTTACTGGTTGATTGATGTAGACACTGATTGTCTTGTCTTTAGTCGAGATGTTGTCTTTGATGAAGAATGAGGACCTTTTCACCTTTCCTTGAATGTGCAGCATTCTAAGGATCAGCCTTTCAAGGCTTCTAATTTGGGTGTCTGTCTTCCATTAGGTTCACCTAATGGGAGGGATGATGAAGATTTTGTCTTTGATGATGCTCAGCCTGATTTTCCTCTGGATTATGTTGATCTTCCACCTGCTGACCCTATTCTAGATCCACTACCAATTCCAGCTCCTCCTGTTGCATCTAATGTTTGGCACTTCTCCTCTCCGGCCTAAATGGTGGGCTAAGACTATTGGTGATCTTCATGATGATGAGCTCATTGAGGGGAGATCGTCCAAAAACAAGAGCAAACAGCAGCATACAATTAATTTTGCTCTCATGGCCAACATTCATAGTGTCTAAGAACCTCAGACATATTCAAAGGCTATGGAGGCAAAATAGCAGTCTTCAGAAAAATCACACTTGGGTCCTTTCTGATCTTCCTCCAGGGAAGAAGCCCTTTAGCTGCAAATGGGTGTATAAGGTTAAATACAAAGCTGACTGAACCCTTGACAACTACAAAGCTCATCTCGTTGCTAGGGTGTTCTCACAAAAGGAAGGCATTGACTACGAGGAGACTTTTGCTCCTATAGCCAAGATGAGTACTATTCGGCTCGTCCTTGCCTTAGCAGCCCAGTTTGGTTGGAAAGTCCATTAGATGGGCATTAAGAGTACTTTCCTCAATGATGAGTTTAAGGAAGAAGTCTATATGACGCAACCTCCAGGTTTCAAGGTTGCCAGTAAATAACACAAGGTGTGCACATTGGTAAAAGCACTCTATGGCCTGAAACAGGCTCCTCGGGCTTGGTACATCACGATTGATAAGTACCTCATAGATCATGGCTTTCAGAGGAGTCCATCTAACTCTAATTTGTATGTCAAACATACTGGTAGTGATATTCTTATTCTTGTTGTCTATGGGGATGACCTTATCATTACCAGCAACTCGGCACGTTTGATCGTTGAGATCAAATAGGATGTGCAGCACATTTGACATGACAAAATTGGGACTTTTGCATTACTGTTTAGGTGTTGAGGTTTGGCAAACCGAAGCAGTATCTTCATGTCCCAATCCAAATATGCTTGAAGTCTACTAGATAAGTTCCGAATGCAAGATTGCAAACCTGCCTCCACACCCAAGGAAAAAGGGCTCAAGTTGTCAACTAAGTCAGACTCACCAGTAGTAGATGAATCATTGTTCAAGCAACTAGTGGGCAGCCTCATCTATCTCACTGCCACTAGACCTGACCTCAGTTTTGCAATGAGCTACATTTCACGCTACAAGACAACCCCAAGGCTAATCATTGGGTAGCAACGACACGTATGCTGCATTATGCGAAGGGCACTTCTGATTATGGAATTCTTTACACAAGGAGTCACTATCCTAGACTCAATGGTTTCACAAACTCAGATTGGGCAGCTTTGGTTGATGACAAGAAATCAGCATTGGGTATTGTTCAGTTTGGAATCTAGTGCAGTCACATAGACTAGTAAGAAGCAATAGGCAATGGCTCTCTCCTCGACAGAAGCAAAGTATCGAGGAGTAGTTAAGGCAGCTTGTGAGGCAATTTGGCTTCGCCGGATGCTTGCAGATATGCAAATATCTCAAGTAGGTCCAACTCCCGTGTTCTATGACAATCAGGGAGTTCTCAAACTTGCCAAAAATCCAGTCTTCCATGAAAGAACCAAGCATGTGGTAACTCATTGTCATTTCATTCGGAAGCTTGTTGAAGACAGATTGGTTTAGTTACTGTATGTTCTGACAAAGGATCAAAAAGCAGATATTCTCACCAAGTCGCTCAGTCCAAATAATTTGTAAAATTCAGGAGGCATCTTGGTGTAGTTGACAGATTGAGTATTAAGGGAGGGTATTAAAATAATATTTATTATTTATTTATTTAATGCTCAATTATGTAATATAGTGTATTATTCTTGATAAGATCAATTCTTCGATCTTCTGAAGTTTCTTTTTAGAAACTTACCAGTTTTGTAAATCTTGTAAATTATTTATTGAATCTTTCGCTTTATTGTGAATACATCAAATTATTTTACCAATTACTTGTGTAATAAAATTACCCATTAACAGCACGAGGCAGTTTTATTTTTCTCTTGAGCTGTTTCATTTTCAACCCAACAATTTCATGACTGCCAGCTGCTGAAAAGTGGTGGTTATGTCATTTTGGCAGATGTGGGCAGAATAATGGCCAGAGATAATGTCTCTTCCATTTGAATGCATCATTTCCTTCGAAAACAACCCATTCAAGGCATGAGGGACATAAACAAATTCGAAAACCATTCCAAACACTGACACTTACTAGGTCCTTCATATTATTGAAATAATTTTGATCAAATGAAAGAACTGGGAACAGATTTCAAAGGAGTTGAAGCACATTTGTATACAAGCTTGATTGCATAGCGCCATCAGCTCATTTTGATGTCTTGGAGGCATTGAGGAGCTGGAGAAGATCACTCTTGCTGGAGTTTTCAGTTTTCACCCAACTTAAATTTCTCAAAGGTATGTTCCATTTCCAGTCTCGTATGTTTATTTTCTTTAATCCTACACTTTTTGTGTGTAATTGTCAATGTTCTATGAATGAAGTCATGCCGAAAGAGACACTTGTAATTCACGAACTGTTAAATAGCTGTTCACAGCAGTTTAGAGATCAAATGCCATGAGAGCAAGTACAAAATCATTGCAAAAATCAATTTTGTACATTCAATAAGCTATAAAAGGATGACTGTGTGGCTCTCCTATAGTTGTAGTGCCTAAGAAGATGGATTTGAATAAGATTGCCATCAAAATAGGTACCAATTGCCATTGATGCTTCAAAGATTCTTCATGTTTTTGGAAAAAAATTATCAAACAGTGGATGTGAGGGAAGATTTTGAAGGAGTCTAAGCACATTTGTATGTGTACTCCATCATATAGTGCCATGAACTTGTCTTGATGTCCCAGAGGCATTTGCACACTTGTAATTGACCAAATTTTAGTGATTGAGGATCAGGAGCTTCTCGTTCTTGCTGGAGTTTTCACCCAAAATGGGTTTCTCCAGGATAAATATGTTCCAGTCTTGTGTGCTTGTTTTCTTGTTCCTATGCTTTGTGTATGTTGTTTTTAATGTTCCATGCATAAACTAGATGCATAGCTTTAAATTTTCTGAGTTCCAGCATTATATCTAAAGAATATAGTTGTGTTAGAAGAGATATCTGTAATTGATGAACTGTTAAAAGGACTACCATCAGCAGTTTATGGATCAAACTGCTGGGGAAACACAGATAGGGAGAATATTCTTGGAATCAAGACAATCTACTCTCTTCTCAAAGAAGATTTCCTCCCGAAATTGGCCTCCACCATCCCTGGGTTTTATAGATACCAATTCCTCACTAGGATGCCTGCTCCACCCTAATTTCTTTCCTTCTCTCTCTGAACCAAATCCCTCTAGTGGTTGATCACCTTTTATTGTCCTCTCAGTAATGGCTAGAGACAGAGAAATGTTATTTTTGGAGACTCTAACACAAGCCACTCCTGAACTTCCAACACTGAAATAGGGATGTTTCTAGTGTGGATGAAACAACAGAAACTAGAATGTAGATTAGAGAGCAAGCTGTATCGATCAATTCAAGGAGTTCGGAGTCTTTTCTTCCTCTCTCAGGCTGGCTGAAAAGAACAGATCTATTTATCTAGTAGGTAATCACACACTAAAAAAAAATAATGTTTTCATCGTCATCTGTTATGTGACTTTTCCCGCAAGAGAAGAGAAATCTATGAAATAACCCTTTAGAATTAAAAGGGAGATAGAAAACAAAGGATATTATGATCCTTTGGTTAAAAGAGAAATTAATACAGAATATGTATAAACACTCTTTAAAAAGGGGAAGAATAATCTTTGTGATAGGGTGTGATGCTTTGGAAACCACCCCTTAAAGCTTATATAAAGCATTTATGTGAGACTTGGAAAGGGAGATGGAGAACATTCAAAGAGAGAAGAGACAAAGGAAGGGAATTAATTGAGAAGAATACACAGACAGAGGGAGAGAGGGAGAAACACAGTTATTCAGAAAGCACAAAGGAGTGAAGGTTAGGGTCATTGGCTAGCATTGAGGCATTTGGAGAACGGGCACGCAGTGTGTGTCCAATTCGGGGTACAGCGTACACCTGAGAGTGTCCTGGCCGGGCTGTGTTATTTATGCTGTTAGGCAGGTTGGGTTCTGTGTAAGAACCGGTTTCCTCCGAGGATGCTTCCTTGCCGTAGAGAGCCTGGACTTGTAACTATTCCTTTGAGTGCCGGATAGCAACCTCTCCGTGATTTACAAATATGTGTTAATAAATTTTATTTGTTGTCATTGCTTTAAATGTTGAATTGATTTAATTATTACTGCTTATAAATGTTTTTATCATCAAGTTATTGATGCATATTAATGTTAATAATATTTGATGGATTAATTATTGCTACACAATGTCAATTTCTATGTATTTAAGTTTTATTATATATATGGACAAATAAATTTAGGATTATTTTTTGTGTTTAATATTACCTAAGAATATTATATCTACTAATAAATAATTACCTTTGGGTAAATAAAAGTTAATCGGAAAAAAAAGTAGACTGCATTTGGTATCAGAGCCAAATTCAAGGCACATTAGGAATTAACAATACATTTAACATTCCTTTCAAGTTGGTGATTATATTCAAATTCATTTGAATAAAGGGAGATTTCACAATAATCAACATCGCATATTGAATACAATATATAATTAGATAGAAAGCAATTGCTAGTTAGTGTATATATATATAAGATGAATAAAAACAAATAAAAATAAGTAAATAACCATGAACACTTAGTAACATTGTATTGATTTTTTTCATAAATACAATTATTTCTTCTGTAATAGAATACCTAGAAACACTCACTTCCTAATGTCCCATTTGATCCATCTTTATAACCCTACAAATATTAACATCTTGATAGGAGTCACAATGCTAAGGGGTTGGTCCATATTGGACAATCATTCTCTTGAAACATGTTATCGACAAACCTAGAAAGCAATTAATGAACTCTAACCTAAAAAGTAATAATTTGGATAAAAATGAAAGCAAGTAGTAACTTCAAATTTTCGTGAGACATATTTGTTTTGGAAGGATTTCTAATAGCTTAAATCAATCAACTCTTAAAACGATACATAAATTACAATATGCAATCAACTTTATAAATATATCTTCAAATCAATACATGCCAAAACATCCATGCCAAATTTATCCCTAAATATTCATTCAAAATTCTAATAAGATTGTTAAATCTAAACCATTTGAAACATTTTTTTAAATAATACTTTAATAGGTAAGTCTACATATTATATGAAGCCATTACGTATGTCTAAATATTCATAAAAGATTAAGCCATTACTTATCTCTAAAGCTTCATAAAATTCGAAGCCATTAGATATCTCGAACTATTCATAAAAGTGAAAGTCATTATATATGCCTTCATTAAAACCAAAGTCTTTATACAAGTTGAAGGGCTTGCTTTTCAATCAGTCGAAGGAAAAAAAATAGAATGTCACCATCCTTGGTATCCTTAATTGAGCTTCTTAAGAAATGAAGTGTGCTGTGTAATATATAGTGTATGATATAAATAGAACGGTAATTTATATTGCTTTTAAATTGCAAACGTTGTTCTTGTTCTTGACATTGTTATTATATTGAGCGCACTTACAACATCGACAGAGCCTCTGGAAAACACAAAATTTTCATAATTGGTGTTATGCACCCAAAGAAGAAAAATGATTGACTGTAAGACATGCAGATAAGAAGTCCAGATGAGCAAGAGAGCCACCGAACGGTTCATTCCAACTTATCACCCTTTCTTTGAGGTTTTAACAGAGATATCATTCCCCATCATCTGTCATCATACCACAAGAAATACAATTTTTACTGTAATGACAGTTATTTCCTTCAATCAGGGTCATTGCAGAAGAGAGTTTTAGAGGAATATGTGAATAAATTTTGGGTTTCTAAATAAATCAAAATAGATTCATTTACCAGAATTATCTGCAATGCAAAGTCCCAGAAGCTATGATGATGGGTTCATCTCTACCTGGTTTAGTCCTGAGGCCCTTTGGATTTCAGGTTGTGTTTCAGGCTGCCTGTCACGGAAAGCTGTTGCCAGGTGGGATTCTCATTACTTTACTATCTTGTTCTCTGTCAATATATATATTCATAGGTGGGATGCTTATTAATTAAGTTTTTCTCTATCTATGGATCATATTTGTTGATGGGTGGTAGTTATGTTTGTAAGATATAAGCTTTTGGTGTTGGATTTGTAAGCAATTAATTTTTGGAATGTTAAATGATCGTTGATGCCAGTACTTTTTGATGACACATCTTAATGTGCATATTGATTCAACATCTTTGTTATTCGTGAATAAGCTGTAGTTAACCCTTTTGTAAAATTGACGAAACAAAAGATTGTTTTTAAGGTAAGGCCTCCTTTTGTGCTTTAGTAGGGGAGGAATGTATGCCCCTTAGTTTAAGTACAGTCAAGTGTGTGGGGTGATCTTGCTTGCTGAAATGCTACCTGTACCCTCAAATTTAAGTAGGATGAATTTGGACATCCTTTCGTCATCCTGTTTGCCAAGCTTGAAAGAAAACCAAACCTTGCCAATCCGTCCAAGTTGGGAGTCTTGCCAATAAACCTTGAGATGCATATCTAAAAATTAAAAACAATGTTGGCGAGTTATAGCTTCTTGGAAGATATGGAGATTAAGTGAATTACTTTGCAGTTCTAGAGCGAATAGAAGGCATTCACGCATTGCATTCCGTCAAGATGAGACCGCTAGGCAGCAATTTTGAATTTATGCATATAGCCTATTGTAGGTCAAGTCTGTGTAGGCTTTTTGAATATTTGGAGCCTTTCTGCGTATATAATATGTGGAAAAAATGAGGTTGAAGGGTTAGAATGTAATAGTTCAGATGGAATATATTATATTATTTGATTTATATATAATGATCAGCACAAAATCACTAATTATACAGTTCTGTTGGAGTTGAATGTATGTCTTTGAATGACTAGATTCTGAAACAAATCTGTCATGAATTCACCAAAAATCTCTTTGGAATATCATGAGACAATTGTTAGGTCCTCCATTAAACCTTCACCAGTTTTAAACCCTTAAAAATTTAATAAAGTGCAGATTTAAATTATGATGCCCACATTTGATAATATTAGGGAGAATATAAAACTTTGCACTTGAATATAGATATTCCTTGAAACCTTTCTGTTTTTTTATAATTTTATGAAATATATCTCTTTTTATTTGCTATCAATGCATGATTTAAAGGTGATCACAACATGTTGAGGTTGGTAGCTTCTGTACGATCTCAAGTTGGGGTTAGTAGTTGTTGTAGATATGTATTTAACTATATTTATATGCATTCATGAGTGGTAGAATTAATATGCGGAAGAAATTGACAAGATAACACTCAATATGGCAAAGGTTAAAAAGTAGCTATTTATGAATTGATTATAAAAGCAAGCATAACTATCAAATTGTAAGGAATAAGACAACTACCACAATGCATCTATTAAATTTTAGGCTATAATACATGGGCCAACGAGTCACATAAAGAATTTAGGTTGACAATGGTTATTGGATTTGACATGTAGCTTTGATTTGACAAAAACATTAAGTTTTGATTGCACTAATATATATATATAATTAAATCGAACAAATATATGATTTAAAATTTTATTTTATTTTGATACTATTAAAAGTTATTTTGAAGTATATAAGTTTGTAACTCATATTATTTATTAATAATAAAATAAAGGTATTGAGTGCTTGGGTATTGTGCATGTATTTTATTAGTTGGTAATTTTATAATAAGTGAATAACTTAACAAACCTATACACTCTTGTAGAAGATGAATTGATAAGAGAGTAATGTAGATCATTCTTTACTTGTAATATGTTAGTTAAGACCAAGTTAGTGTTAGCCTACTCATTATGGAATCAAGGGCTCACATGTTGATACTATGCATTGGCATTAGATGTGGCTTATCAGGGCCCTATTCAATCACAATTGTTCCTAGTCAACCTACATGTAGCTCAATAAGTGACCATGTTGATTCATGTATGGGGAGAGTTTGATTGGTATTAAGTTCCAGCCTTGCTTATAGAAGGAAGTTTTTGCAATAAGCATTATTGCTGCAGTTATTATAATGGTGGAATTTATATATTCGTGCTATTATCAATTTGGTTATGTCTCTACTTTAAGATAATAGTATTACTATGCTTGTTATGACTAGTTAAAACCAACACATTGACATGTTTAATGTAAGTGCATTGTGGGCCCATGACCCACAGGTCCTTGGATTCACAATTTTAACTAGTTTAAAATGACATTATATTTGGAATGAATTGATGAGAATAGTATAATATAGGGTATGAAACCAAATAGGTTCTTTTAAGGTCAGACCACTTTTTACAAGGGGAGAAACCACCTCTAAAATTTTTAAATACACATTTTCATAGTGGGAAAATGGTTATGCCAGATATATGGGTTACATTGACCAAATATGACCACTTTTTACAAGGGGAGAAACCACCTCTAAAAATTTTAAATACACATTTTCATAGTGGGAAAATGGTTATGCCAAATATATGGGTTACATTGACCAAATATTTTTTAAAAATTATTTGAAAATGTCCACTTGAAGAGTCTATAGTTGCAACAATATTAAAAGATGTAGTGAAGGCCTTGACATATATTCACAAGTTAGAATTTCCAAGCCGTATCATATTTTGGTAGATAATGGTGTCATAGTCAAATTGGCAAATATTGGACTACATTTGTAAAAGAAAATGGGAAACCCAACAAAAGAATTCTATATGGTCTCTTGGGATCACTACAGTAGAACTTTCCTGTGGTGAACCTCCTTACATGAAGAAAGATATAAAGAAAGAAATTTTTGAATGAGTCTCATCTCATGGAACATGGGCCTGATGTGTCAACAAGATTAAGAAATAATAAGGGATAGGTTAGCTATAGATATTGGGTGCATTCTAGTTAATATAGTTTTATTCTAGATGGGTGCACTCTAGTTAAAAAAAAATGAAGGATTAGTTCTAATTTTTCTCTATGAAGTGCTCTATGCATGTTAATAATTTATTATTGTTATATTCATGTTAAGATGCCTAGAAAGATTACCATGTTTTATTCTATTGTACTTTGTTATTGGACTTGATCAACCCAATAACTTTGTACATGCATCTTATAAAGTATTGTATAGGAAAAGAGGATACTCATGTAGTCTGGAATGCATGATTATCATCTTAGAATATATTGAGTATATAGATTATATGTACTTCAAAGATAAGTGACTACATAGTAAGGGATATGCATGTCATTCACTAGGTAAATGTTATGTCAATACATGATAATAATTTTGTAAATTTAATGTTGAAGATTCATGCAAGTGATTAAAACATCTATATTAAAGAACATGTGTTGCATGAGAGAAAATTGATAAAGTTGAAATATATGTGGTTAAACATATAGAATAAGCATTAGTTTCTTCAATTGATAATTGCTGATATGTGTGTATGTATAGCCTTGTCACAATTTTGATTGAAAAAAATTGTTCTCTTGAAATTATATATATATATGAAGAATAAATGCATTCAATATCAGTAGGCGGAAGGGAGGGCGGCCCACCAAGAGCGGCGGAGGGCAAGTGGCAGGTGAAGCGGACGGGGTGTGGCAAATTTTGTTGTTGGGCCTTGACAACCATGCAATTATTCCCAGGGGTGGCGTGCACATTGGCAACGACTACACCATTAACTCCATTTTTGGAGTCAAATCTGGGAGACGAATTGAAGGTCAGGCCGTTGGCAATCTCACTATCATCATCATTAGGCTGCGACTTCAGTCACCACTCAACTGGGGTTCAATCTGGTCTCCTGATGTCAATTGTCCAGGTCTTAGCAATTGCAAGCACTCGAGATTTCTGAGAGATATTGTAATCAGTTGAGTCTTCAAGACTTATGCACTGGAAATCTACTGTATGTTCTCTGGTTTATACTGATTGGCGCATTATTTCAGTACTGAAGCTTGTGCGTTTCTGTTCCAGACTGTTTCTCTGATATTACTGAGTAAGCATAATCCAGTCAAATCTTGAATGAATGTTTGGCTAATGATCAGTTTCAATTATGTTTTACATTTATTTCTGAGCAATCACCTTACAGAGTTTGTTGAGATTCAGTTCAGACTTATTTTATCTTTATTTTTGAGCAAGTATCATTACACAATTTTACTGTGCAATGCTAGTTAAACTCTTTATAATGTAATGTCATCATTATTTATTCAAAAATGGGTGAGTCTCCCTAATAAAATCCATCATTTTTATCAATCTAAATCATTTAAAAAGTTTAGCTCAAAAATATAGCCTTGTGATTCCGAAACAAATGGTAACAAGAACAATACTCAATATAACAAACCAAACATGTATAGACAATGATGCAATAGACTTACAATCGTTCTATATTTCTGTCCGTTGAGAAATTGACCAATGCAAGTGAATCAGATTCCTTTTCAGTTCTGCAGGTTTGTATGTCAGCTTGAGCTTTCTCAAACTTCTCCTTCAATTCTGCAGCCTCCTGTAATCCAAAAAGACACCAAAAGGAAGAAAAAACCAACTGTATTTTCACCATCAAACCCTTAGAAAATTCATCTATTTTGATAAATATGTTCAAAGCTTGGGGATATATTCATAGAAAATTGTCAATGATTAAGAACATAAATCTGGAGTAAGTTTCCAAAACTATTTTAATGACCCAAGAATGGCCTTGTATTTAGTAGAATTCTTAAAACTATTTCAACAAAAAAATTTAGCAAAAGTTGAGACCTCGGATATCAGCTTTCTAAATTAATACCTTCAGTAAATCCTCCCGTGCAGAAACTTCTCTCTGAAGTTTCTCTTTATAATCAGTTTCGACCTGATTCAAATGGGTCTGCAAAATAAACTCCGTGTGAGAAGCCAAATGTTGTTTAAATAACCAATGACTGCAAACTCTTGAGTTTCACGAAACTAGAAAGCTCAGAAGTTTTCTGTTATGTAGTAATATACTTACTTCTAATGCTTTGATCACACCCTCAAGTTCATTTGCCTTTTGTCTCCACTCATCAGAACTTTGCTTGTACAAATCTGCAAGCCTAGAAGCCTGCGAAAAATGCACTTTAAATATGGAACATAATGCATTTCTCTTCAGACACATCATAGACATTGCACTAAATAAATACCCTCCAATGAATTTAGACCTAATGCCATCGCAACAAATTGTTATAAATTAGAAAAGATTGAAAGTGAAATAAAGACTGAAAAATTATCAATTACCTTTCTTTGCAACTAGCCCAATATTTTTCAGCCATGTAGGCTGGCTGGTTAGGTGCAAATATTTAACAGCCAACAATAATATGTTTGGATAGCACTTGAGCACAGAGTGACATGTAAGAAACAAAATAAAATGTTGCTTTTATTTTCAGTGCTTGTTGAATCCCACGATGATTTTGTTTCTGATAAATGTGTAACTAAAATTAAGCCGGTAGAGAAGGAAATCTAACATTGCCTGTTGGGATAGCCATTTCTAATACCTTCATTTCATGCCAACTCTAATCTATTGTGTTTATCAATTATGGCCAATACAATCAGTAGTGTCTGTGTCTTTTCTATTTTAATCTTATAGTTTCATACAAAAATTATGTTTATTTCTTCTACTAAAACTATCCCTGCCTTTTCAAGTACAACATGATAATGAAAATCTATTTTAATATTTACACAAACTTTGCACACTAGCACTGTCATTGGTCAAAAATTAAATGTTTTGATTATAATCCATCCTCGGTATAAATAAATGACAATATAATGAAACCAATGTGGAAGACAACAGGCGCAATTTCAAAGTGCCTACAATTTGAAACTTACAGTTGCAACTTCTGCTGAAAAATGTTCTTCTTTGGAAGCAGCTTCTTCTTTAGTGAATCTTAGCTCCTTTATAGAACACAATCACCAAATGAGAAAACTTCCACCTTGCATAAAAATTGAATACGATCAAACTATCCAAGTCACCAAAAGTTTGTCCTACCTCTCTTGTTGATGCAAGTCTTTCTTCCAGCTCCTTAACTTTTTCTTTACTCCTCTGTAATTCTCCCAGGGAATCATTCCCCTTTTTCTCAGCCTGAAAATGTTTAGACATGCCTCAGACAAACTTATAAGCATTAGGTAGTTTTGGAACAAAGAAGATTATAAGGTTACTACCTCTGATAGTTTAGCAGAAAGCTCTGCTTCCACTTCCACACTACTTTGGCGTTGCTGTAGGACTATGTTAACTTTAGATGTTAATTCTTCATTCAACCAGGTGTTGTGTTTTTGAATTAACTCCTTCTCCTGATTATAAATGTGTTAAGAGCTAATCCAATGACACAATTGAGTCATTATTATTGTAATTATAACATAAAAAGAGAAAAGAAAATTAATACCTGCTGAAGACGAGCCTGTGCTGCATGTGAACGGGCAATTTCAGCTTCAATTTCATGTATTTTGGCTTCCAAAACACCACGGTCATTGGTTAGGTTAAGCTGGCCAAAGCAGAAATTAAGCTATCAGGAATTAGAGTGGGTTTAAAGTTACTCCTAACCATACAATTTTACATAATTCATAGCTGATACTATTTTACATGAATATACAAATTGGGATCTTCCTGCCTATTCATTGCCATCTTACCTGATTCAAGATCCATTTACTCAGCTTTTATTAGGCTTTAACAGTGTTGTAAGGTAACTAGAAAAACAAATTTCCTTAATCCTGCTTTTATGGACAGTTTACATGGCAAGCTATTTAGGCACTGACAAACTATGGCTCAATATCAGGACAATTCTTCTATAGGGCATGCCATGATTTTGGATAGATTTCTCAATAAAGAGCAATTGAAGGTCCTGACCACCTCAGAGGCCAAGCAAAATGGTCTACCAAATTTTCTTTTGCCAATTTTCCTATATACAACAAAGGACATATCTGAAGTTTTCCTAAGGAAAATGTATGATAGAATTAGATGGGAATATCACTTCAGCCCCTACCTTTGATAGTTAACAGCCAGGACGTCCCTAAACATTAATCCATACCAGTAAACCCAGATGTTCCTTGACCAGCTCACCACCCGCAACTTGCAACTTCTACAGAACGCATGCAACAATATAGTTTTCTTTAGACTTTCTTTCATCCCCAACATAATTGATTGATTATATCTTTCTACAAGACGTTTCATCCCATCAAAGCTTCCTAAAAAGTAGAGCCCAAAACAAAAACTGAAGTCCTCAAAAGACCAGTTGGCCCCTTGTGCATTCCCAATTCTCATTCCTCTGTCATCCCTGGAATTTGGCACTACACATCACCTTGTCCATATCTCTGGACCTCATTTTAAAAATGAACTAAACAGTATTTCTTATTAAAGGGCTAATAAAATTAATATAGCTCTATTGTTTCCAGTAATTCCCAAAGCACATTATTTCAAACCCTCAATGGTCATATCTCAAACGCCAAGGTGCATGCAGGTTTTGAGAGATTCAAAACCTACCATTTGGTAGAACAATAACATACCGGGCAAGGCAGGTCAAACACAATACAAACCTACCCAATCTATGTAAAAATCATCAAGCTAGTCTTTACATCACCATTTGAACTTCTTTTTATTATCTCTAAAGCCTAATTGAACCAGCCTAATATATAAAACAAAACCTTAATTTGTCTTCGCTTAAACAATCTAAGTATTGTTTGTTATCAACTGTACATCTAATTACAATGGATTTTATGTTTATCAGTGGATGACATAAAGTAAAAGGAGCAACTCAAAGACAGATGTCAATATGTTAATGCAAAAGGCACACATGAGTAGTGACATGACAATAGGCAAAGATTAAATGGTCTTATGTAAAGGAAAACTATAAAACTAGATTTCGATCCCAACAACCAACTTATTCCTCGTTAATTATAAATTTATAACATCAATTTGGCTCTCAGAGTTTTTTCTTTTGAGAATAGAAGCGGCACTAGTTGTAGACAATACAAGCTTAATAAAGGGCTTGTTGATAGAATCACCAATTCTCAACTGAGTTATTTTTCAAAAAATTGCAAGCATGCAAAGTTTCATCTGCCAAACTACTACGGATCTTATCTCATATATATCATATACGATAGTCCAGATTTATGAAAACTTATCTTAGTCTTGATAATTTAAAAATTTTAAATGTACACATTAAGTCCAAATGTATATAGCTGCAGAAAAATCATTAATACAAATCTAATAAATCCCGGAAGCACAGACTTCTCTAACACTATATAATATTATAAATCAACACATAAGCAAAGAATTTATGAGTGTGATATTTATTTTTCAAGTAAATATGGGAACAAATATTCCAAATATGAAAGATAAATACATACAATCTTGTCCAAATATATCTTAATTGAGTTATTCTTCTCGTTAAGCTCTGTACTTTTTTGCTCCATAACTTCCAATAAGTCCCTCTTTGATTTGTGCAGCTCACTGACTTCAAGAGATAAGCGCTCAGTTTCGCTATCCTTTTTAATCTGTGATAAATGGAGAATATTAAAATACACAAGCATAAGCAAAAACTGAGCTTCAATGAGAGCATATCTACAAAAATATTCTCTTGCAAAAGGCTTGCCATTTTAGATATCTTAAAGAGAGCAAAAACGAAGATATTGTCTAAATGAATATAATCATTTTACAAAAGGAATGAAGCACAAAGATCATGCAACAAATATTGCAAAATTTGAAGTTTAAGGGAAGGCAAAATGATAAATAACTACTTATTCTACTGCTTATTTTGTGAACGTATAATAATTTATTAGATGTTGATAATAATAACAATTTAGTATTACAAAGAAATTATACATCAAGGGTTATTAACTTATTATTTAGTTGAATGCTAAGTATTAATCTGGTTTCCAACCATCACCAAAGCAATAAAAATATTAAAAATAAAGTTTACAATATTCACTAATAACCAAGATAGGTCAATGGAAACTCTCAAGTAAACCCTATATAGAACACGTCAGGGAATGAATAAGAGTTCCAAAGGGCTACAAGTCAAAAGCTGCTACATCTTAACAACTGAAACAATGAAAAGAGTATAGCCGATAAAAAGAGCATGGCCACTAAAAAAGACTGTAGGACTGATGAAGACAACACCTAAAGGTGACTGCTGTGCTGAATCTGAAACATTTAATGAAAGACCACACCCCTTATGATCAACTCCTATAAATAAGCAAAAAAATACATGCTGATACCAATGAGAAAATGGCCAACAGAGAGGGACTGGCTCATTGATCTTAAGAAGGCACAAAGAATATCTCTTAAAAACTCTTCTAAGATCCATGGCCAATGATCCCTTAGAAGTATCAAGGAAGCTGCATATATAAGTGTCAGATCATATGTATACATGTATGGTCATATCCGTTGAAATATGGATAAAGATTTGTTGAGCCTTCAAACCAAGGTACATTGTATCTACAAAGTCCAGAATGAGAGTGAGCGGGTTTGGTCACTCTTGATTGGGGTACCCAAAGAGGAACATCATCTCAAAGATGGCAAAATCATATGAAAGGAATCAGAAATCACAGATCAATTATAGTTAATAGTATACTTTTCAAGGTAGCAAACTAAGAAGTCCAGTGGGCTAGGCATAGTGGCAAAAAGATAAAGTGACATTACAAAAATGGTTACTGTCTGTGCCTCGTCAAGGTTAAGCTCCCTTGCATTCATGTGAGACCAAATTAACAGGGGCCAAGATAGTCAAAGTTGGAATGCAACCCCAAGGTAAGTGACTCTAGTTTATTCTCTGTCCATGGCAAAATATATTAGTGGATCCAAGGTTTTATCAATAGTCAGGAGAATCCTGACAATCGAGACTGTCAATGTTATTTTCATCTCAATCTTGCTATCCATCACAGCCCTATCTTTCTAAATGCATGCTTGCTCTCCCCTAGTTGACACTTTCAAATCATGGATTTGTCAACTTTTCCAAGGAAAAAGTAACATCAATTCAAAAGTTCCCAAACATCTATAAAAATTTATAAAGCTTAATTGTGTCCTAGCAGAAATGTCAATGCACCTCCTTCTGCTTGTCAAGAGCCCATGTCAAGGGTTCACAAGTAGGTAGATGGGGATGTGTCAAGGACAAAAACGGCTAGACAACCCAAGTACATCTCTAATGAACTTGGGTCATCCAGGCCTAGCCTAGGGAGGGGCCCAAGGGGAACAAATCCCCAGACCCATTTAGACCAGATAGAAGGGTCTGAAGTTCTGAACAAACAAACCAAATAACTTGGTTTAATAGGAATTCAAGAGACTTAACTTAGATCAAAAGGATGTAACTGACACCTGGAGACCTATTTGGAATATATCTAAAGTTGAAGCTAATAGTCCCTGGCAGGACCTTCTAACAGCATCGTTGGCTCTAAATCAGATCCTTAATTGAGGACAACAAACCATGCAATCTGATTTGTACTTGGACAACAACATTTTCTTTTCCCTTCCCAGAAAAGAGGTGGTTTTAGATGAATAGAACTTTGTGGAGAATGTGTGGAGGATATTATATCTTTGGATGGACTCCAAGATATCAAACCCACCAAAGGGAAATATGTATGGGCTAATAGACAAGCTGGGGATCACTTCATAGCTGGGAGACTTGACAAGTTTCTGATCCTGGAAGATATTCTTACGCTTACCTACTTCCCCTCAATTGTTAGTACAATTATCCAGAGCACAATTTATAATCACAAGCCAATTCTTTTAGTTTTGGACAATGGTTGTAATAAAAACATTAACCTTGCCCCTTTCAAATAGAATCTTCATTGGGTCAATTTGGAAGGATTTATAATAGAAGTAGAATTCAATTGGAATGCTTGGTTTTCCCCTAAAAATGCTCAAGATAACTGGAAGGTTAAAATCTCCAGAATGAAAATTGGCCTTAGATAATGGATTAAATCTCATCTCAATTCTGAGATATTAAAACAGTCCCTTTTACTTGGGTTGGGAGAAATTACAGATCTTTAGAAACTTGAATCTCCCAATGAAGCTCTTAGATCTGAGAGAATATGTATTCTTCCTCGGCTGCATGAAAAAGCTAGACAGAAAGAACAATTCTAGAGGCTGGAATCCATATGACATACCTTTGTGAAGAAGACTCCCAACACTAACTTCTTTGAGTGTTCACCCAAGAAGCATCCCCAAGAAATTTTAGGGGGATGCCAACCTGTCCCTAACTCCAAGGTGGAAAATAAATCTGGACTGTTTCAGATTTTTTAATACCCCTTAATTATTGAGTAGCCCTCACAAGGCCTCCCAACACACACACACACACATTGTTTATCTCTATTTGGCATTTTCCCTAGCTCTCTTATCATTTCATTGATTGTATTTTGCATTTCCAATCGTTCATTCCTTACAATCAAGAAGAGAGTTCAACAAACTGAAAGTTGAAGAGAGATGAAGAAAAATGGAAAAAGACAGAGGAGGAGGAAGAAGGGCGACGAAATATGTAACATATCCATGTGTTTTATTGGCTCTTCTTTCATTTTTACTTGCAAAATTTGACTTGTTCAAACCTTCAAACTTTCAAATTTTGTTTTAACTTGTTCAAACTTGCAAACTTGTTGTTTTTGGCTTTTTCATTGCTTTTGGCATACAAAGACTGTTGTGTTTTAATTATTTCAAGCACATTATGATAATTTTTTAGTTCAGATATATTTGAAATTATCAGATTACAAGCTTATTGTTTTACATATGCATATTCTTATTTTTTGTTTTATCCATTTCTAGAGTCGAGATGAATTCATTTGATGCCAATGATGATCTTGATTTAGACAATGATGGGGAATCAGCTAAAGGCAGCCAAACAACAACCACAGGTCCACAACCACAAACAGTTCAATTGGGAGTGCATTGCAATTAGATTGCCATCAAAGTTGTTGGCACAATATGCCAAATACCCACCTAACAAAACAAATCATTTGTGCCAATTAGCAATAATTCTTGGCTCAGAGAGTAGCTAGTTCAGGTGGAAGGAAGCTTTGGAAATGTAACATTTTCCCAGATGGCTAGCAGGGCAGCATTACGAGGGCTAATGCACATTTATTACATGCCCCTAGTAAAGGGATTGGATCTTGTTTGAAACTCACACTTCAGAGGGCTGGTATAATTCACTTGTCCTCTAGCTAGGACCATTGCAGCCGTATCAAATAAATGCATAACTTGGGGTTTCAAGCTGTCAGGGTATTGAGCTACAATTAAAGATTTATAAGTTATTTCATTTATTCTCTAAATAGGACCACTGCAACTGTATCATATAAAGGCAGAATTTGGGATTTTAAGCTATATTTGAGAGTTTCAAGCTACAATTAAAGATTACTCAGCTACAATTTAGGGATTTTGTTTAAGCCAAAGATTGCCCCTGGAAAAAAAAATTAACACACAAATCATTTGTCCTCCAGTTAACATCACTTCTATATAAAATCAAAACCAACATTTATGATTTTAAGCTATGATTCAAGGTTTATAAGTTATAATATTTGGGATTTGAAAGAACTTAAAGCTCATCCCCACTTAAAGAGTCAAGAGATGTAAAACATGAAAGTAAGAGAACTTCATCTTGTTCTTCAAGAGGCTTAAAGAGTGATTTTGGTGACAAGACGGTGTGAAGGAAGAGATGTAAAATATGAAGGTAACAGAACTTCATCTTGTCCTCAAGAGGTTTAAAAAGTCATTTTGGTGACAAGAAAGCAACAGAACTTCATCTTGTTCATCAAGAGGCTTAAAGCATGATTTTGTTGACAAGACAATGAGGTGGAGTCCCCCTCCTAGCTTTGTAAAATTGAACTTTGATGTGGCCTACCAACCTCTTCTGGTAATGCTAGTGCTGGTATGAACTTTGATGTGGCCTACCAAGACACTGTGAACTGGTCATGATTTCAAGGCTTCTTGATTTGAAAGAACTTAAAGCTCTAGCATCCTCAGTGAATGTGCAACAATTAGTAGCTGAAGGGATCTCCCTTATTCTTATCGATGCTCTCATTCTTAGCAAGTAGTTCAAAGATGTTGTTTTCTCTAATTGCCATAGAGTGGCAAATGCAGCAGCAGATTTTACAGAAAATTGATATGTTGAACATGAGCCATTAATGGCTCTTTACAGTGCCCTTCCTTCCTCTTAGGATAGTTTGAATTCCTTTATAAATTATAAGGCCCCTTAACTTGTCATTGACATATTTCCCTCTGCAACTGTTTGGTTCAAATTACAGCAGAGTTTCTTTATTAGATGTATTGTCATATAGGCCAGATGAGGGTACAACTAAGACTTTTGTGTAGGCAGTTGGCTTGCTGGCACCATGACCCACAGGTGAAAATCTCACAAGGTCCACAACACTCTAAAGCTTCCATTTGTAAGGATTTTATCACCATAATGTCAGCAGTCATCCCAGATGCTTCCCAAAGAATCTAGATTCTTCGCATATTGCTTCCAATGCAGTTTGATGAAATGGCTGTTATAAATTCCGGGTTCAAGGGAGGTTAAGAAGGAAGCTCAAACAGTGGGTGACAACACTCAAGACCAGAGGAAGGAGCTTCAAGCTGGTCTGTCTGAGGATAGTAAGGAGATGAAGTGGATGAGATGTGATCTGCTGGTGCTAAGAGCTTACTGCATTGACATGGGTAAGGTGTTGGCAGTCCTCACGGTGAACAATAAGGCCCATCTTGAGGTCTCCGGTGACTTCCCAATTCCCATTTTCTGTGCTAACACTGCATAGGTCTCAGAAAATAAAAGAATCTTCCATGGTATTCACTTCCCATCACTTGATCCTTTGACTGCAGGGACAGATGTTAGAAAGCATTATAACACAGTGGATATTGAGGATTTGGCAGGATGGTGAGGAGCAGAGAATCCTAGTGTTGGTCATTAGGAACTGCATTAATCACTCTGTGGTTTCTTTTGCTGGTGTTGGTTTCCTGTGCTCGGCTTGATAGGAGCAGTATTTTTTGTATGTAGCTCCACTTCTGTGTTACCCAGGGATGCGTCCCTGGGTCTAAACCCCCCTGTCCCCGTCCCAGAAACGCCCAGGGGGATGGCAACAGTGTACCATGTTCTTTTTATTTTGATTTTCATATCGTAATTGAAAAAAAAACTATATTGGCAATGAATTCTTAACAAAAATGTTATATGCTAAGTTTCTACAATGTATAGATGCATGCTTTATCCATGTTTTCATATTTATATTTAATGTTTCCCTATATATTTTAAATTTTTCTATATTTTATATAGCTGTCCCCCGCCGTCCCTAAATTTGGCCTGAAAAATTGGAAACTTGGGGACTCATTCCGCCATCCCCTGCCATCCTCATCACGGAAACTTGGGGTAACACTGGGTCACTATTTTTTGCTTGCTAGTTTTTGCTACATGGTTTCTTGAGGCTTTTTGTAACTGTTACTTCTCAGCTGACTGATTATGTCGTTATGCTCCAATATACTGTACAGTGTACTGCTTCCTATATGCTTTTCATGGGTAGGGCCACAGTAGAAACTCCAAATAATTAATCTAAAAAAATAAAAAATAAAAAACTTAAAGCTCAAGCAACTAAGCCAAGTTATCTAGAATAAATAGAATTCACCACTTTAAATCAGGCCACTGCAACTTTGTCGACTAAAAGCAGACATTCAGGTTTCAAGGAATGACTTAAAGTTTTACACTACAATTCAAGAGCTCTAATCTATTTCATTTATTTTGTAATTACTCACACCACAACTGTATCAAATAGAAGTGGAATTCAGGACTTCGCATCATTCTTTTGGAGTTTTAATTTTCAAATAAGTATTTCTAAATTATAATTTAGGGTTTTATTAATTACAGCTGTAGCAACTAGGACAACCTATAATTCAGGGTTTATAACATTAATTTTCAACTCACAGCTCAAGCAACTAAGCCAGACTTATCCAGAAATTAAGATGAACAACCACGTTGAAAAAATAATTTGCTTATTCTCTTACTAGGGCCACTGCAACTGTGTCAAATAATAGCAGAATTTGGGGACACAAGTAATAATCGTAGCATTAAGCCATATCTCATGAACTCTAAACTAAGTTACCAGGTTCAGCTCCCTGGCTCAGGGTCCTGGTCCGGGTTCGCTACAGGTACCAGTCCTGGTCCAGTCTCTCTGTGGGTTCGACCAGGGTTCGGTATTTGGAGTCCTGGTTCGCCGGTGAAGAACCCGGGCGAACCCGAGAAGAACCCGGGCGAACCCAAGTCGAACCCACACGTTTGGACGCCTAAAAAGCCTTTTTTTTTGCATTTTTTAATATTTTTCTGCAGTTTGACTTTGACCCACGCCCAAGGGAACCCTAAAAGTGACCTCTAAAACACTTTAAACACCTAAACTACATCATTTTTATTCATTTGTTTTGCAAACAAGCATTTTCATTCCAAGAGGCTGAGTTCTTATTTTTGCTTGCTGGGTTGATAAAAGGAGTTGAAGATTGATCAGTGAAGCTTCTACAAACGATTGCATTGCCATTCCTACAGATTTGCAAGTGTTTATTGGCTGCCACAAAGATTGTTGAAGGATATTTTTGCAAAGAGGTAAGTTTTTCTCACTTTTTTTGAGTTTTTTCATCCATTTTTTTGTTTTACATTTTACAAACCAGAAACTTTGTTTTGTTTCATTTTATGATTTATATATGTTTTTCCTTTCCATTCTTCTATGAATGTATGCAAGATTCAAAAGAGCTAGGTTTTATAAATCAATATTTTGTCTTCATTCAAATTTTGAATGTGTTGTTTGCAAAACAAATTGCCATAGGAATCACAATGTCAATGGGTTCTACCTCCGGCTCCATAGCTAAACCAAACTCAAAGTTCAAAACAAATCCTAATTCTCCTCTATGGCAGTATGTTGAGATGATAAAACAGGTTCCAGGTGGTGGTGGTTATGTTTGGAAATGCAATGGGTGTGACGTTACATATACTAGTTCATACCATAGGGTGAAAGCATATTTCTGTGGCATGAATGGAAAAGGCATCACGTCTTGCCCTAGAAAAAAAGATGAACCTATTCTACCTGAGATAGTTGCAAAATACATTATGGAGCAAGATGCAGCAGATCAACGGGAAGCCCAAAAAAGGAAATCACCCTTTGTTTAAAAAAAAATCAAAGGGAATGCAGCCCCCATCCAATCCCAATATTGTGGTAGAAGACCACCCATTTATTGTCATTTCGGATCTTCAAGCTCGAAATGCACAACCTATTGCAAACAAGAGATCAAAGGGGCCTTTGGAACTTGCATTTCAAAATGAGAGTAGAGCCCTTGCCGACCAATGTGTAGCAAGATGCCTATATGCCAATGGATTAGCTTTTAATGTTGTTCGTTCTCCATATTGGAAAGAGATGTTGAGAACGGTTAATGAAGCTCCAAAAGGGTACAAGGGCCCGGGTTATGAGAAGGTGCGTAGCACATTATTGGAAAAGGAGATTGAGTTGGTTGAAGATGCATTGAAGCCTATAAGAGATTCATGGGTTGAGACAGGTGTGTCCATTGTTTCGGATGGTTGGAAGGACTCAAAAAATTGGCCTTTGATCAATGTCATAGCGGTGTGCCCTAAAGGGGCAATGTTTTTGAAAGCCGTGGATTGTGAGGGCCAAATAAAAGATGGAGAATTTATTGCTAGTATTCTCATTGCAGCCATTGAGCAAGTGGGAGCCCACAATGTTTTTCAAGTTGTAACGGACAACGCTAAGAATTGTAGAGCAGCAGGGTTGTTGGTTGAGGAAAGATATTCACATATCTTTTGGACACCTTGCGCAGTCCATTCACTCAATCTTATGATGCAAAAGATTGGGAATAAAATTGCATGGATCAAAGAATTGTATGCTGAGGCTGAAGACATTCAGATGTTCGTCACCAACCACCACTTGTCTCAAAGCATCTTTAGATCATTTTCAAAACTGGAGCTATTGAAGGTAAGTGAAGTAATATTTACATTTGTCATTTTCTGATTTTCATAATTTGATTGTGCATTCTAATTTAAATTCTTCTTTAAAGTTTATTTTTAAATTCTAATTATTATTTTTAATTTGCAATAGGTTGCAGAGACCCGCTTTGCCTCTAATACTATCGTCTTGAGACGACTTGTGAAAGTTAAAGAGGCACTTGCTAGCATGGTGATTAGCAACAATTGGTCTATACGGAGGCAAAGTGGCACTGAAAGAGCAACAAAAATTAAGAGCATGATATTAGATGACTCATGGTGGGATCGTGTGAAGTATCTCCTTAGCTTCATCGAGCCCATTTTGAGTATGATTCGCTATACTGACATGGACAAGCCATGCATTGGAGAAATATATGATGGTATAGACTCAATGCTTGAGAAGATCAAGTGCACCATAAATGCAAGAGAGCAAGACCCTGAAGAGACTTTCTTCAAACAAGTGCAAACAATTGTTGAAGAAAGATGGAACAAAATGACAACTCCATTACACCTTCTTGCCTTTGCATTGACTCCAAAATACTACAGTAGTCAGCTTCTTTCACAGCCAGGAAGGCTTCCTCCATATAGAGATTTAGAAGTGGCTGAAGGGTACAAGGCAGCATTTATGAGACTCTTCCCTGACCAAGATTTGCGATCTGTAATCACGAATGAGTTCACTGATTTTGTGCACTCAAATCATCTAGATGTTGATGCTTCTCGTGACAGGTTCTTAAAGGATGCTCATAGTTGGTGGTACTTCCATGGACAATACTTCCAAAATTTGCAGCCCCTTGCAATCAAAGTTTTATCACAAGTAAGTTTAATAAATTTTCATATTTTAGTTTTACTTTTAAAATTTAAAAGTTTCATAATTTCATTTATAATTTTAAATTTTTTTATTGTTTACTTTGTCTTCATAGGTTGCTAGTTCATCCGCATCTGAGAGGAATTGGACCACATATTCTTTCATCCACTCAGTAACGCGCAATAAATTGCTCTCAAAAAGAGCGGAGAACTTAGTATATGTGCATTCCAACTTGCGTCTCCTTTCACACAAACAACGTGACTACAAGGAAGGGGAGACGAAGTTGTGGGATATAGGGCCAGAGGATACTGACTTGGATGCTTCCACTTCCCACCATGTTGCATATGAGGAGTCCATATCCAACAGGAGCATGGGCACAATACTAGTGCTAGTGACAGTGCCATTGGCACTACTTGTGATTCATCTAGTCTTCCTACTTCATCTAATGTCAATGTTGACAATGACTTTGATATAGATGATTTAGAGGATCCATTTGATGATTAAAACTTTAATAGTGTTGTAATATTGAACTTGAAGTTTGAAGTTTGAAAGATGAATATTTATATTTATCATGCATGTTTAAAACTTTTAAATGATATTCAAGTTTATGGTGGTTTTGTTGTTTATATGATGTTATGTGATGTTCTAATCCTAATTCATGCTTCTAGGCTGCATATATATATATATTTTCATTTTTACATGTTTTTCAGTTTTTGTACTAACGAACCCAAAACGAACTGAACCCACCCCCCAAAAAATTTAGCCGAACCGGCGAACTGAACCCCCGAACCCGAACCCGAACCTGAACCGGCTACTTAGACTCTAAACTATAATTTAGTGTTCTGAAAATTTACAGCTGTAGCAACTTAGCCAAAGGGGTAAACATGAAATTTTATTATTTACCCAATCAAAAAATACAAATCTTGACTTAAGAGTGTTGTGTTTGCAATATAGAATTGCAATGTTCTTCTACGATCAACCTTGTGTTACGAATGCTTTGGGTCTAGTAGAGAGACATGAAAATCAGAACCTAATCATACCTTACAGTTGATGCATAAGAACATTGCCAAATGCAATTTGATTGTCCTCCAATCAAGACCAGTTAAACTTTACTCAATCAAAAGAAAGCAACTCATTTATTCTCCAATAAGGTTACTTAAAAGTTAATATTCCAATCCACTTCAATTGCAGTAAATCAAGCTATAAGTTAAGGGTGTAGGTGGTAGTTTAGAGTTTTGATTCTTGAACATACAATTCTGGAAGTATTGGCTAAAATTATGGTATTTATTAGCTTAGATCTGTATCAACTACATCTATGGCTCTATAGACAGGACTAACTAAAAAAATTCAGCTGTCGCTGCAAGGGGTCCCGTAGAATTTTTATTCTTTATTGGTGAGAAGTGTTAAAGTTTATAACTTTTAGGTGAAAAATTATAGGAACAATATTCATATAGATTGTCCAGATCTTTATCTGGATTTAGAATTCGTAAAAAACAGTCAAGCAAGATGCCACATAGACATTAAACTTAAAAGCCCTCTGCCCCCCTCTAAAGCACCCGCAGAATTTTTATAGGACAAAATTGTGGGCTCATATTTTTAGGAAAAGATTTATTTTATTCCGGTAACTGTATTTTTTCAATTCTATGGGACTGCTCAGGTAAAATAGGAGCTGGAGCCTATTCTATGGGACCACATCCCAGACCAAAAGTTACCCTGTAAAAATGTGTGAATTTACACCAATCAAAAAAACAATTCATTTATCTTCCAATACAGGCCATTTCAACTGTACAAAATCAAAACCAACATTCAAGGTTTCAAGCTTTACTTTGGATTTTTAAGTAAATTTTAGAGTTTCGGAATAGGATTTTATGTTTAAAGCAACAATTTGGAGTTTTAAGCAATAATTTAGGGTTTGAAGCTATATTTTACGGTTTCAAGCAATAAATTAGGGTTCCTGAGCTAAAAGCATGGATTTCACATTGCGTTTTTCTACTGGGATTGTACCAACAATTCAGGTCCAGTAGATAGACCTGAAACATCACAAAAATTTTAGGCCGCTGTTTAACACAGAAGACTACTGCAAAAAGCAATTCATTTGTCCTCCAATTAAGACTGTTTCAACTTCACCAAATTAATGAAAGCGGTTTACTTTCTCCTCCAATTAAAACCAAATCAACTTTATCAAATAAAAAAAAAAAAGCAATCAATTTCAACTGTATGAAATCCAGCTATAATCTTTACGCAATATTTAAGAGTTTGTAAGTTCTAAATAACAGAATTTCAAGACTTGCAAAAATAACAACCATGAGAAAGGCTAGCACACAAAAAAGTGAGAATGCGTCCACTCAAAAAAAATTAAAATTAAAAATGCACGTGTCCTCCGAATGAGAACACTTCAACTGTACAAAATCAAAACCAACATTCAAGGTTTCAAACTAGAGTAAAGGGTTTTAAGGAATATTATAGGGTTTCAAGTTATAATTTAAGGTATCAAGCTGCAACTTGACGTTTCGAGCAATAATTTAATGTCTTAAGCAATAAAATTAGGGTTTCCAACAATAATTCTGGTTCCAAGCTACAATTTAGCGTTTCTAAGATAAAATATAGGGCTTTCAAAAATCTCACAACTGCGAGCTCGAGCTTGTGCGTCTGCGCCTGTGCCTGCGCGAGTTCTGTCGCCCTCCTATCCAAAGCAGTGGCAAGCCGCGCCTTCTCGTTCTCTAACTGCGTAAACTGCCCGGAAAGCGAGATATATTTCTGTTCCAAAAGAGCGCAGCTCTGCTCGGCTGTTATAGACGCTGCATCCGCCCTCGCCCTGCATGTCTCCACCTCATCCTGCAGCTCCCGAATAAAAGCGTCCGCCTTCTCCACGACGAAGGACACATCCCCTCCCGAGTCGCGTAACTCTGTATCAGAAATAAACAGCGGCATTTTCTCTTTCTTCCTTGATCTTCAAATTCTTTGCCAAAAACAAAAGCTCGATGATTTTTAAAACCCTTGGTTTCGATTGCTTTCTTGAAACCCTTCTAAGCTTCGATGGCTTTTAATGGCTTCCCTGAGTATTGCAAACCCATTTGCAAGCTAATATATGTGCTTGAGCGGCGAAGGCGAATTTGGTTGAAAGAGTTTGGAAAGAAATAAAACCATGTTTTTTCGCCGAGAATTAAATTGGAAGGGAAAAGTTCTTCAAATACCTATATTCTAATTATATTGTTCTCTCTTTCGATTCAAATTCCCCAAAAGGTGACGATAACCAACTCTAAGCGGAATTTGGCTAAGGGATTCAGTTAAAGGAGGTTGATATTCACATTTTTATGTTACTGGATTTGTTTACACAATATTTGAGACATTAATTTGTAGGGTACTCTTTTTAAGGTTTGGAGTTTTTTAAGGTGGTCATTAGTTCTTAGAATCTATTAGTTAATTATTTTATAAGTGATTTTTTTAAATATAAGGTAATAATTTATCTTTTATTAAATTGGAAGGGAAAAGTTCTTCAATTATATTCTAACTGTATTGTTCTCTCTTTCGATTCAAATTCCTCAAATGGTGATGATAACCAACTCTAAGTGGAATTCGGCTAAGGGATTCAGTTAAAGGACGTTGATATTCACATTTTTATATTAATGGATTTGTTTACACAATATTTGAGACACTAATTTGAAGGGTAAGTTGATGTTCATTTCAAAAGGAAGTTACTCTTTTAAGGTTTGGACTTTCTTTTTTAGAAGTTCGGTGAGTTCCTAGAATCTATCTATTAATTATTTTATAAATGATTTTTTTAATATAAGGTAATATTTATTTTTGTTTAATATGAATTTTAGTAGTTTTATTTATGTTTATATATGAGAGACATGTCTTAATGTTTGTAAGTTAGAGGATGAGTTTAAATTTTAAAAAATCATAAATAAAATTTAATTTGAATTCTAATGTGAATTCTACTCTAATCTAAATTAATTGATATTTAAAAGAAAATCAAAACAAGAAGAAACATAAGGAGAAAGAAATGGGCATGTTCATTATAAATAAGTATCATTGGTCATTTGAATCATCCAAGCAACAATCAATTGAATATATAAATGTCTAAAAGTGAAAATGCATACATAGCAAGCTCAATGATGATCCAATAACCTAGCTCAATACCTTATATGGTATAAAAATTAATAAACTCAACTTGCAATGTATTGTGTTATAGTGAAAATGTTATATCTTCCTTTTAGAGTCTTTTTTTGTCATCATCGATCAACCTAACTCATTCATAGAACATTTGAATGCCCTTCTTGATTAACAACCCTTGTCTTTTATACAAAATTTAGGCTTGCCCCTTAGCTTATTAGTTTGCCCAAGCAAACTATGAGTCTACCCTATCAAACACTTTTTTGTTCAAAGGGGTTGACAACTATGTTAAGGCCTAGTATGTGATTTTTTTCTTTTTTTAGTAGTTTTAACTCTAGTTGGTACCAATCTTAAGGAAATCATCTTTATATTTTCTTATTTCCATCTTGAGATCAACTCCTATAGCATGCTTTCTCATATATTCACCCTTATCCCACAAAATTAAGGGTCCAAATTTTGCATAGAATGACTCTAGCTTCACCCACCATCTATGATCAACAATAACTTCAAGCCTATGTTTTTGTTCCTTGCACACCTCAATTTAGCCTTTGCAAGCTTTTCATTAAGAATTTTAGCCAATTGTGTCCCCTCTTTCACTATTGGACAAGTTGGACCACTAGTTGAACAAGGTGATGGATAACATTCAACTAGGCTCCTAAGGGCTCTCATCAACCATCAATTTTTTTATGGACCTTGGATGTGTCTTCCCAAAAGTGAAAGTTGTAATTAAATTTGTATTGATTAGAATTAGATTTATTTGTTGTTGGTGAAAGACATGTAAGAGATTAGAGTTGATTTAGTTTAAGATTTTAGACTCAATGTCATTGTAGGGTTTTAGATTTCTTTCAAGAGTATTATTTTCTAAATTAGGGAAACTTCTTCATTATCTTTGCTTTGAAACATATTCAAGGTATTGTTCAAAATCTTATCTTTCAATTTACTTCAAACCTCATTGGAAAATGGTATTCAATTAGAATATTTAAAGTTCTAGCAAGATAATAAATTAAACGCTTCAAATTTCTATCAAGACAACAAATTAAAAGCTTCAATCATCATCACAGAGAGGATTTTCTAAATTTATACAAACAAAATTGTTAAGATCCAACACATATATGAGAGATAAAGGGAACAATATTTTGGATTTATATCAGCAATTTACACATTCAAATAAGCAAACTTTAACACATAGGAATTCTTTTTAAAGCCAAAAAATATTATCAAGCAACTAATATTTTGTACTCGAAATAAATAAACAACAAAGGACACTCTTTTAGAATCCACTTGATAATCAAACAAAGCAATCGGCCAACACTTTTCTCTAATTCAAACAATCAACAAATTTAAAAAGAAAATCCAAACAAGTAAAAAGGAACTTGAAATTTTTATTTTTTACTCCATAGTTCACACTTGGCTTTGCATGCCTGCATTTCTTAGATTGATGCTAAATGTAGTAAAGTAAATCTAAGGAGATTTGAAGGAAACCATACCTACTCTTATAACTCTTACTAAAGAACAATTGGCCATTATCAAAGCCATCCAACATGGAATGTTACTTAGAAGCTACCTAATAAGCTAAGTTATTTGAAGACCCTTGACATGTAAACATTCACTTAGAAAGACATCTAAATGCCGCCCAGAACTTCCTTGATGCTCTACAATTATGAGTTATCACCTCATGTATATAAAAAGAACAATCATGAGTTGATTTTGGATCACGTTGAACATAATGTGGATATTAGAAGAGTGCAATTTGTTGGTTATTTTTAATGAACCAGACTTTATCTCATCAGTTATCTATGAACTTGCCAAATTTAATTGTCAATAACTTTGAGGGATTGGCCAACGAACAAGTGAAATCTCGCTAGGCTTTCCCTTTGCACTTTGGGCTCTACAAAACTTGGGAGGGTGATCCCTATAATGTATTTTAGATACTCTTGTTCCAATTATCATGTACATTGTAAATTAACAGATAAATTCTCCTTTAACTACTTAATAGATTAAATACCTTAAAAATTTGGCTAATCTTCATGGTAACATCATATTTAAGCATGAGAAAATGTTATAATTTAGCTCGGCATACATTCACATAGAAAATGGATATTGAAATTGATTTTGAATGTATTTGCTATGAAAGATCTAGGAAACTATAACATAACATGACCAGTGCCTTATCCTAAGGTGGAGAATTTTGCATCTCATAATTGAAAACATCTAACAACATTATTCCTGTCATAATAAAGCCTATCAATGATGTCTTACACCATTAATACCATAAACTTCACCAACAATACTCAGTTATCCATGTATACATTCACATAAACCTATATTCACGTTAAACAAATTTATCTCATTCTTTGAACAAGTGTATTGACAATGAATAAACATTCAAGGAAAGACAAGAAGATGAATAGAATCAATCTTTGATTCCTTTATATTCATAATCTATGCAAAGTATGCAATGGAGAATGTTGGCCTTGAATATTTTTCCATTTATATTCCAAAATATGATAGTACTATTACCATATTCACCATTACAAAATTCAAAAGACTCTTAGAACCTAGAATAGACTCATATTCTATTATCTAGACCTGGTTACAAAACTTCTCTAAGATCAATTCGCTAACAACCATGTACAATTGGCCTTGAATTCCCTTTTATAAGAACAAGGGAGCAAAATAAGCACTAAGCCAAATTATACACGTCATGTTTTCATTTGACATTCACATTTACATTCAAAAGTAGTTATATTTGCCAAAATTCAAGGGAGATGTTCACATAAGACAAAAACCATTTCTTATTTGCTAATAAAGATTCTCCCACCTTCCAAAAGGCTCTCTAGTTGGTGCAAATTATTCTTTCCATGAGCTACACACCCCTTTCCATGTTCTCCAAAACTTGAAGATGAAAAGCATAAATAAAGAAAGAAGATTACACCAAAATATTTCCATGTTTGCATTCCATGTCATCAATTTTGAATTGGAGAAAATACAATATCTGAACATTGATGTATCTAAGGCCTGATATGTACTAGTTTCAAGCCATGTATTGTATTTCTCCTATTGTAACCTCCATTGTTGCATACATAAGATCAAAATTTCAATCATCAATTCATCAATGCAACAACTTATTCATCCAGGATGTCAACATATTTGCTCTTTTAGAGTTCAAACTCTTCCTCTGATGGCCAATCAAATGTTATAACTTCATCTGCATTCTTTATGTATGGAGTGTACTTTATCACTACCTGATTAGCTTCCTTGTCAAACTCTTCAAGGAAAACGCATGTGTGGGTGAGCTTATCCATATTGTTCTTCAACATATCCACATCTACCCCATCACAGATTATCCATACTTTGGCTTAAGTGGCTATCACCTTATTTGCTTGGTCCTTCCATTCCTATAGAGGCTTAACTTCACCATTTTTATTTAAAATATTTGGAAGTCGACTAAAGCTCCACTCATCAAATGTCTTCAGTAGCTCCCTCATTTTCATTTCCAATGTTTCAATCGACCCTTCAAATTCCTTGATTGCATTCACAAGCCTAAGGGTTGGGACAATGTTGGAAGGTTTATTTGCATCATGTTTTGACCCAATGGCCATATCTCTCAATTCTTGTGCTCTTGGGATCTATTTATCCATCAATGGGATGGAAATCTCTTTGTCCCTATCAACGTTCCTTATTGCATTGAACATGGAAGAATAGTTTGAATGAATGTTGATCAACCTTCTCTCAATCCCTTTATTTAGGTGTTCTAACACCATAATCACAATCTTCAAGTTACTCACGTGGATTAGCTCATCAATCCATTGACATCTCTCCTCGTAACTTTTGAGATTTTCTATTAACTCCTCCTTGGTGATCTCCTCAAAGGGAGGTGCATCTAATGTATCTGGAGTTGATGGTGCAATGGGCAGATCCTCATAAATAGGAGGCACAACATTAGTAGGAATTAGAGGAGGTGAAAGAATTGGAGAAGGTGGAGTTTCATCTTGTGGGGATGATAGAGGAAAAAATTGTAGCTTGTGATGACCCTGGTTGCATTGACTGAAACCTTTCCTTCCATAGGGAAATTTGCAATTACATTTTTGCAATCTTCTGTTGGCCCACATTGTATTTAGCCACTATGTCATTATATTGTGTTCTAAACTTGTCCCTCTCCTCAATCAAGGACTCAACTATGTATTTGGCAAACGGAGCTACATTGATGCTCAGAGTAGTTGCTTCAATGATTGATGTATCTGATACTCTTTCATGATTAACCCTCCTCTAACTCTAGTAACTGATTCTACAACCTCTTGCTTCTTTATTCTTGGAGCTAAAGCCCAAATGGCTAATGTGTCCCATTGGGAGCTAAAGGAAGATCCTTGTACGGCCAAAGTAACTTCCTCTTTTGTGTTGAGGATGGGAGCATAATCATACAAAGTGTTGATGTTGGGGTGTTGAATATCAGTAGCCATATACATTGGTGCAATTGGCATGCTTGAAGATGGATCATACCCTAAAATCTGACATAAGGAATAAAATGTTTTCTGAAAGTAGACAACAAAATAATTGATAGGAAAGGGTTCTTTATCAGATGATCCCAGTACAATTCTACCTTTTCCCTTTCTTGTTGATGCCAAGAAGTGAGCCAACACTAATACTTTGAATGTATGTCTCACTTTCTCATATTTTTTCGTTAACTTATTTTCATCAATCTCTACCATGTCATTGCTCTATTTGTTCATTTTGAAGACTTTAGCAATTTCCTCTTTTGTAACCCATACCATCTCCTGCCCATAATGGGTTTTGACTACCCTAACAATGGGGTCATAATTAGCAGCAATGACCTTGAGAAGGTCAATGTCCAAATACATACATATTCAAAACAATCAATTTAGCCATATCCAACCTCCACGAGTTGCAAATTGGAATGTGGGCATTCCTATTATTACCAAACCAACCTTGGAAAAGTGTCCACCCAATCTACAGTAGTGTAGCATCCTTAATGATACATTGTTTGTCGACAATACCATCTTTAACCCCAGGTCCATGAAACATGGGTTTCCCTTACCGCTTCTCAATTGTTGAGAGTGTCATTTGGTCAAGCAAATCTTGGACCAAGGTTCTTACCTTAGGTTTAGAACCAAAGGCCTAGAATTTTGGTGCCATATCTAATGAGTGTTTTGACCTAGGGCTTCATTGTTTTAAGACTAGGACATTTAGGTCTTTAGGTGAACTTGATGCAAAGACTAACAAAATTCTTAAATTTTGCAGCAATTCTAATGAACATCAAACCTTAAAAGAAAACCTAAAACCTAATTCAGATGAGAAAAATTACAATTGAATGAAAACCTGAGTAATTTCTAGCTCAAGAAGTGTGAATTTTACTTATTGGTGTGAATCACAGAAAACCCTAATTTGAAGATACTAAGAACTCAAAATACATAGCAACAATTTTTGAATACCTTGGAAATTCTTTTGTAATCAACAATAGGCTTTAAATCCATCTTTTATGGCGAACAAAGCCTTCAATTCGACAAAAAAACATGAACTCTGCCATTACTGCTCGCTCGCGCGAACCAAAACGGTTCCATGATGTCCTTTTTATTAACTTTTAATCTTTGTCGTCGATCTCATCGTGATGTGTATTGGTGTGTGGACAAGATTAAGTCAGAGAAGTTTGAACATTTTACTTTTCACTAACGCAACATCCATTAGGCCCAATTCTCACCATGTGTGCATCCTTTTTGTTGGCTTCATGGCCCCATCGTGCTTTACAAGTTGCAAGAGAATCCACGTGGCAGTTGCCCGCTAGCCCTCTAGAATCTGCAGGGTTTAGATCTACGATCACAGGCTAGCGGGCAACGACCCAGATCAAACCATCGACCATTGATATGTGCTCCCTTTAATTTCCAAGCCAACACTCGGGCTGTTAATATTCCTTTGTGATGAACGGTCGAGATTAAAACATCTCACTGAGCAATTTTGCACGTGCACATATACCTATTTAGTAGCATGCCTTTTAACATTACCATGGTCGCCCAAAGTATTTTACCAATTATTTCAATGCCTTAAATAGTCTTGTGAATGGTAGCGATGGTGCCACGTGGTGCTTGCCCATTATCCCTCTAAGAGCTGAGATCTGACAGTGGGTCCCTCGCAAGCTAGCGAGGAATGACCAAGATTCATCCTTAAGATTGCACCACAACCATTGATTTCAATGCCTTTCATTATCGATGCTTTGAAGTGCTGGTAGGACCTACCACAAGGAAGGACAGGTGTCACCTGCCTGTTGCCCCACTGGTTGATTTATCAAATTATTTTATTACCGCAAGTTAGCGGGGGACCAATAGAAAATGCTTGGTGGGACCCGTTGACCACTTCTTAAATGTTTTTTTAAAGGCACATGTGTTTATTGATGACTTAAGAGGGTTATTCACTTAGGTTTAAAAGATAAAAGACTTTAGGCATTATCATTCGTTTAGACTTAGGATAAAAGGTGAATAATTAAAACATTTTCAAACCCGCATAACATTTGACAAGATTAAAATAATTCAATAGTTAGCGATTGGTAAGCTTGGTAACAGGGTTTGGTAGATAAATGAATTTGATGGCTAAGATTATAACTTAGGAATTTGGAAACAGGCTATCACAAGTCAACTGCAAATTAGAACGTATGGAATGGTTTTAACACTTAGGATTTTTCAAAGGGTTTAGGGCATAAACAAAACCCTAGAACAAAGGTAAAACTGATACCCTAAGCCGTAGAGCACATCCCAGACCAAAAAAGATAGCCAAATATGCATCTAATATCAATGGAACACAAAAACTTAGGGGTTCCACCAGTGGCTCCAGTTGGGGACGTTTGTTCTTCTAGAATAGAGTGAGATCTCAAAACCTCAAGGTTGAGCAAACCAAATCATATAACAAAAACTAGGGACAACTCAAACAAGGCAAACTGGACAAACCAAAGCAGGAACACGCTAAACCAAACCTATATACAAAATATACATAATATTATAATGTACATGGAAAAGATAGATACCTCAAGAGAAGTATGCTTTCAAGAACTATCCATGTATTGGAAGTTCAAGAAACTCTCTAATTATACTTTACAGACGGTAGGAATCTTCACCATGTGTGTTTGATACTAAATAAGGACCTAACCACAATGCATCAAATTTTCCATGTTTGCCCTTATCTTGAGCTCTAGCATTCAACATCATCACCATGTTTCCTACTTCAAACTTTCTTGGAGAATCCTTTTTGTCATATAAATGTTTGACTTGCAACTACACTTTAGCATTTTTATTTTGAGCTTCTCTTCTTGTTTCATCCAACTCTATCAGAGCATCAACCCTATGCTGCATTTCATCACAAATATCTTCATCATATTCTTGAAAAAACTTGTACATCTTCAGCAAGTTATTTTGAGGTAGTTTTGCATCCAAACCATACACCAAACTAAATGGAGAATGTCTAGTAGCCTTTTTTATAGTAACCCTATCTACCCAAAGTGCAAGCTTCAGTTTTGAATCCCATGCTTTCCTATTTTTCTCAATCACCCTTTCGATAATCTTTGTCAAACTCTTATTACTTGATTTTGCCTGACCATTGCCTTGTGGATTATAAGGAGAAGAATAATATATATGGATTCCATGCTTATCACAAAAATCTCTAAACTCATCTTGATTTGAAGCACATGGCATTGTCAAAAATGATTTTTTTATGGGACCCCAAACCTAATCAAAATGTTGTTCATCAGAAAATCAATCACAACTTTTCTTGTTGCTTTCTTTGTGGGGATTGCTTCTACCCACTTTGTAAAAAAAATAGTAGCAATAAGAATCCAAGAGTGTCCCCCATTGGATTTCTTAGAAATCTCACCAATGAAATCAATACCCCACTGTTGAAAAGGTGCTTGGACTGAAATTGGCCTAAGTAGCAAATTTCTTGAAAACTTTAGCTTTCCTAAGAACCTTTGGCAAGCATCACAAGTTTTTACAAATTTGTGGGCATCTTTAAACACTGATGGCCACCAAAATCCTGCTCTCAAAATTTTGTGAGCAATTGTCTTTGCCATGTAATGGCCTCCACAGACTCCACTTTGCATTTATGTTAGGAGTTTCAATGATTGCTTACCATCAACACATTTAAGTAGTACACCTTCTAGACTCCTCCACCAGATTCCATTGTCAATGATCACATACTTAATATCCTACAACTTTAGGGTTCTTTTTTCATTATCTGCCATTCCTTCTGGCCACTGCATAGTTTGCAAATACTGAACAATTTACTTGTATCGACCACATGTTTACATATCGCATATAGGTGCAACATCTACACATTCTATCTGATTGATTTGATTGGCTTCCAAGTTGGTTTCAACCATCAACTTAGCTAAACCCTATCCTCTCACTAACTTGGTGATTTGAACATCTATATTGAACTCTTCGATCCTATTGATCCATCTACACGTTCTGTCTGTAACTTCCTGTTGAGTGAAAATATCCTTCACTGTAGCACTTGGGACATAAGCAATGATTGTAGCTCCCATTAAGTATGTTCTTATGTTCTAAAATTCTTCACTGCTTTTACCAATGCATTAGCTTGTTTCTCAATCATATCATATTTGAGTTCTACGACCTGCAAGGATTTGCTGAAAAATGCAATGGGTTGCTCAAAACCTTCTTCATTTTTCTGTGACAACACAACATCAATTGTGTGAAATGATGTAAAGGAAAAAATTTGCATAGGCTTGGATAAATTTGGAGACTTCAACACTAGAGCCTCCTTTATAGCTTTTTTGATACTCTTAAATGTCATACTAGCCTCCTCACTCCAAGTTACCTTTTCTCTTTTCTTTAACATCTTGGAGATTGGATGGGTAATCTTTGCAAATTTTGTCGCAAACCTCCTTAAGAAATTGATCTATCCAAAGAATGATTAGATTCCTTTGACATTCTTTGGATGTGGGATTTTATCTATTGTGGTCACTCTTTCAGGATCAATTCTTATTCCTTATTTTGACACAATATGACCAAGAGAATTTCCTTCTTTCACCCCAAACACACATTTCTTGGGATTCAAAGATATTCCATATTCAAGTGCCTTTTTAAATACCTTCTCCAGGTGCATACAATGGTCTTCTTTCTTGTTGTATGTTGTCAAATCATCTTGATAAACTGCTAAGAAGATATCAATAAATTTAAAAAATGCCACATTCATAGCCCTTTGAAAAGTAGCACCTGCATTTGTTAGGCTAAAAGGCATCCTAACATAAATATAAGTGTCCCAAGGAGTAGTGAATGCAGTCTTGTACTGCTCAAACTCATTAACCACCACTTGATTTTACTTGAAAAAACCATCCATCATAGACAAGAGCTCATAGCTAGTCACCTTTTGTAAGATAGCTTCCATGTTGGGTAATGGATAGTTGTCTTTCAATGATGATATATTAAGGTTCCTGAAATCCACACAAAGTATTATATCATCATTCTTTTTTCTCACTAGCACTAAGTTAAACACCCATGTAGAATGCCTAACTGGTTTAATGATACCTGCATCTCTTAACTTGGCCAACTCTTCTTGCATCTTAGGTTCCAATGTAGGATTTATTGGCCTTTTCTTTTTCCTAAAAGTCTTAGCATAAATTTTTAAGGGAATCTCATGTTGAAAAATTTCTTCCCTGTAGGCCTTTAGATCATCATAAGACCAGGTAAACACATTCATGTATCTTCTTAGCAAAGCAATCAGTATTGCTTTGACTTGAGGTTTCATTTTCCTTTCAATGTAGACTTTCTTCAGAGCATTTTTCATGCCAAGGTTCACCTCTTCCAAATCCTCCTTATGAGTAGATGTTTGCTTGGCATTGCTCCTGTTAGGGCCATCAAAGACCCTCTCCAAAGCAACTAACCCCTTTGGGATTTTGTTAGTTTTCAACTAAATTATTTCATTGCCATCCACTTCCACAAAAACTCCAAAATCAATTTCTTGGCCTTCAAACTCATCTACACACTGTAAGAATCTCAAAATGCCCTCATCATCATTAAAAACCTACTAATTTCGTATGTTATCAGGAATTGAAGGTTCGATCTGCACTTCAACTCTTGAAATGCCTACAAAGGTAATGTCATTTGGTCAAAGTGCAATATTGGTAAGCAAATATGCCACCTGATTCTTACTCCTCTCCAACCAATCAATACCAAAAGCATCAAATTGTTATATTGAGTCCCAAACAACATTTCTATACTATCTCAACCTATTATTCTTTGATGCATATCTTGATCTAACTTGAGAAACAACAAGCTCTACATCTCCAATAACTCTTAACTTCTTCATTTTGTGTTTCTCAAGTAGTCTTGAAAAGCTTCATATTCAGCTACGTTGTTTGTACATGCAAATAACAATGAAAATGAAAACTCAAAGGTTCTACGACTAAGGGAAATGAGTATCACCCTTGCACCAACTCCTTTTGAGCAAGCACCATCAAAACGCATGCTCCATAGCTCATCATTATTTGCTTGTTGCAATACTTCCTTTTCAAGGGGTGTAGGTCATCTATCTTCTTCTTCTTGTAACTCTTCAACTCTAAAGTTGTCAATAATGGTATCCACAAAGTGAATTTTATCCTCTTGCTCCATAAATTCAATCATGTGTGGGGATCTTGGCTCTCTCACAAGTTAATGTCTTTTCCCTCAATTGGAAATGTGGCAAAAGACATGTCATGTTGCATGCTACCTCCCATGGAATCACTCCATTTCCTTGACAATAACATACCATAATTGGATGGGAAATCCACCACAACTATGCACATAACAAACTCCTTACCTAGAAAAGCAGCCAGTCTGTATGGGACATCTTTAATCACTCCTATGACTAGGATTTATCCAGAATCCATGGCATAGCCTTTTCCATAGGCACAATTTATCTTCAAACCCATCTCTTTCATAATCTCAACTAGCATGATGTTAGATGAAGCTCCTGAATCAATCATACAATTTTTAAGAAGCTCACTATCAACAATCAGAGTAACATAAATAGGATTAATATTACTTGGGCAAGTTGTGTCAGTGCTGCCTAAGTAAATTTGAGGGATTTCACTAATTTCTCCTTCCACTTCTTCTTCAATCACCTTACTTCCACTAACTTTAGGCTGAGCAGACACCCTTTTATCATCACGGGCTATAGTAGCACCATTGATAAGGGCTATTGTCTTTTGTTTATGTTCTTCAATTCTCATCATCTCCATTAGTGGGACTATCACCTTGATTTGAGAAAGTAGTTGAAACACGTCAACAGGATTATACTTAGATGGTTCATAAGGCACTAGAATTTGTTCCTCAATCTTGACCTTCTGTTGTTCACATTTATTTTCAACCTCCTTATTTTCTTGTTTCTTTTCTTGCTCTACATTTGACTTTTGAGTCTTTGTTTTTACAATAGGAGAAGCAATCTCATCATTTTTCTTGGTTGTATTATTTTTCGTAGCCCAAATCTTAGGTCCTTTATTCTCCTTAGCTTTGACCTCTCCTTCTTTTCCATCTGCCTTAGCTCCCTGATTTTCTATGTTTTGCTCCTTGATGAACATGCTGTCTGACTTGCCTTGGTCACAATTCACAATTATATTCCTCAAATTGTGAGTTTTTCTAGCTTGTGCAACTAATGTTACTATCATCCTTTGATACTCATCATCAGAGGGTCTTCTTAGAGACACATTCATTTTATTTCTTTCCATAGCACAAACATTATGCTCAACATTGTCATCTTCATTGAAAAAAAATTGTTGATGATAAGCATTTGATTTTTGCCTTTGATTGTCAACATCAACCTCATGTGACTCTTCTTCTGAAGAATACTCTTCCCTAGCAAAATTTGATATGTGCATAAGCACATGTATCTCCTCACTATTTTCCTAAAGTGGCTCATAATCATCAGGTTCATTTTTTTCTTCTTCAAATTTTTTGCTACCGAGCATGTTTGAGAAGCATGTGGCAATCGACAAGTAATACACCAAGGCGTCTCATCAGCAAAGTTTACAAAGTTCTTCTGTAATGGATCAGGGGGAACTTTTCTTTTTGTATTCTTTTGATTATTTTGAATTGGCTTTCCATTATGCCAATTTTTATTATAATGATGATCTTATAGCCTAGGAGGTCTTTCATTTCTTTGGAAATTATGCTTGTCATTTGTCAGTCCCTTTTCTTGTCTAGCAAGTCTATAACTTAGGTCTTTCATGGAACTTTCAACTTTATCAATTTTATCTTCAAGGGAGAATCCCTTCTCTGCAATTCTTTTATCTTCCTTCTTTGGGTTCTTCAAGATCTTGACATCATATCTCCTCCCTACCTTGCCTGATGCTCTTCTATTATTTTCAATATGTACTGCAATCTTGAAGGCATCCCTCAAGGTTTGAGGATTCTTATGTCATAGAAGGTAACTAAATGTTGAATCAAAGGCATTGCAATAATTGAACAAGCATACATTGTCATTTAGCCTCAAGTCAATAGGCAATTTGTTCATAGCCTTTTGGAATCTAGTATTGAAATCAGGAACCATTTCATTTGAACCTTTAGCGATATTATTGAATTCACTCGGTAGGAACCTCGCATTAGTCTTATCGCCATATTGTTCTTTAAATATCCTTTTTAATTCCTCCCATGACCCAATAATTTATAATGGCAAGGATCTATACCATTCCCTGGCATCTTCAGTGAGTGACTGCATAAAAAAATTCATCATAACATCTTCAACCTCTACCTCAAAATCATTCATCATGCTCACAAATGATTTTAGGTGATCCTCACCACTTATTGCATTATTTCCAGAGAATATAACCAATACATTCATTACATCACTAAGGAATTGGTTTGGGTGACCAGGTATCTCAACAAAGCATAATTATTTGTACCTATCCACTTGCATAGGTCTTCTGGTGAATCAATCTCTTTGATTATTATGAGGTATGCTTTCATCTTGATAACCAGACTATTTATTGTCTTTCCCATTTCCACCTCTATAATCACCACCACTTCCATTCCCCCTCCAGATTGGGTATTCTTATTTTTGTTGCCACCTCCACCTCCAGATCCACCACCTTGACTCTACTACCAGGGATACTTCCACTTGATTGAGTGTTTTGTGACTGGGGATCAAGAATAGAATGGCCAAAACTTGAAGATCATGGATCTAGGATGGAAGTTTTGAGAAATGTAATATTCTTTTCTATCTTTGCTTTGCAACATGAATTTGATATTTCTCATTAGTTAACTGCAACCTCAAAATTTGAGATCAAGAGGTGCATTTGATGGAATGGACTTAGTTTGTGCACTTGTGGTAGATGTATTGGTAGATGAAGCACTCGTGTTTTCATTGGTTTTTTTTTCTTGGATTGACCCATAGGTTTCTTTCCATTGTTTATAGGTTGGGATTTCTTGACAGTAGCAGAGGGATCTGAAACTTTAGTTGCTACAATAGAACTGGTATATGAGCTTGTAGCAGTGGTTTGAATAGGAATATTTACCTTAGGATGATCAAAGTTTTCCCTAACAACTAGTTCAAAGGGATCTTGAGGAAGTGGTTCTTCTTTCAACATTCCTCTAATTTTTTCTACCCTCTTTCTTAAGGAGTCACTCGCTATCATAGCAACCTTTATTTTTTCCTCTTTCTTTTGCTTATTTCAATCCCAACTCCCTAAGTCTCAACTCCTCTTCTCTCAAAGCTTGCATATCATTATTTATATCTTCTTCATCCTCCAGAGTATTATCAAACTCACTAGGTTTTGGGGTATAACGGGTAAGATTCAGTGGTTCTCTTTCAGAAGAATGGTGTGAGGTTCTACTACATGATCTTCCTCCTGGATTAAAATTATCATCATTGAAAATAGAGGTACCCCGAGGGTTTACATTTATAGTTGGGGATTCAGATCCCTTATCCCAGAATTTCCACAGTTTAGTTTCCTTTAATACCAGAGGATTAGGATCAGGCTGACTAGTGGTAACAAGGGGTTCATTTATGGCAAGATTTACGTCATTACTAGGGGCATACCATAATCATATGTTTATTCATGAGTATTTTCATTTAAAATTATATATGCATGATCAAGATTGTTAGCAGACTTACTTGTTTCAACATTCTTTTCTATCCATGATGAATTTTTAGTCTGTGGTAGTTCAGACTCCAGCTTCTGCTCAGGGTTCTTCTTCATATTGCTCCTAGTTCCTCTTATGGCTTCAAAATTCTCTTTATAATTATTCTTATATCTCTTTCTTTGAACTTTTAACTTTGCATTGACAGAAGAGACTTTAGAGTCACCACCCACTAGATGGGGAAATAAGAATATATCGCACTTGTAAGAAGATTTTGCAATTTTAGAGAGAATTTTCAATATACCCCAACAAGAAACATAAAAGGGAGCAATAACTTGACTCACAGAGAATAAATGTAACCTATGATGAGAATTTGTATGACTTGTCCTTCAAACAACAAAGAACAGGGAAATTCACTGACTCTGACTATACTTGATCTAACTTAGAGATATTGGAGAAGCTTTTTCCCCAGTAGGGTCTCTAATCTATTGGTTATTTTCAATGAACCAAAATTTATCTCATCACTTATCTATGAACTTTCCAAATTCAATTGTCAATAACTTTGAGGGATTGGCCAACAAACAAGTGAAAGCTTGCTAGGCTTTCCCTCTGCACTTTGGGCTCTGCAAAACCCGGGAGGGTGATCCCTACAATATATCTTTAGATACTCTTGTACATTATCATGTACATTGTAAATTAACAGATAAATTCTCCTTTAACTACTTACCAAATTAAATACCTTAAAAATCTAGCTAATCTTCATGGTAACATCATATTTAAGCATGAGAAAATGTTATAATTCAGCTCAACATGCATTCACACAAAAAATGGATATTGAAATTGACTTTGAATGTAGTTGCTATGAAATATCTAGAGAATTGTAACATAACATGATCGGTGCTTTATCCTAGGGTGGAGAATTTTACATCTCATAGTTGAAAACATCTAACAACGTTATTCTCACCATAACCAATCCTATCAATGATGCCTTACACCATTAATACCAAAATCTTAACCAACAATACATAGTTATATGTGCATAAATTCACATAAACCTTTATTCATGTTAAACAAATTTAACTCATTCTTTGAACAAGTGTATTAACAATGAATAAATATTCAAGGAAAGACAAGAACATGAATAGAAGCAATCTTTGATTCCTTTATATTCATAATCTATGCAAAGTATACAATGGAGAATGATGGCCTTGAATATTTTTCCATTTATATTCCAAAATATGATAGTACGATTACCATATTCACCATTACAAAATTCAAAAGACTCTTAGAACTTAGAAGAGACTCATATTCTATTATCTAGACTTGGTTACAAAACTTCTCTAAGATCAATCTGCTAACAACCTCGTACAATTGGCCTTGAATTCCCTTTTATAAGAACAAGGGAGAAAAACAAGCATCGGGCCAAATTGTACACATGTCATGTTCTCATTTGACATTCACTTTTACATTCAAAGGTAGTTATATTTTCCAAAATTTGAGGGAGATGTTCACATAAAACAAAAACCATTTCTCATTTGCTAATGAAGATTCTCTTGCCTTCTAAAAGGCTCCTTGGTCGGTGCAAATTATTCTTTCCACGAGCTACACACCCATTTCCACGTGCTCCAAAACTTGAAGATGAAAAGAATAAATAAAGAAAAAGGATTACACCAAAATATTTCCATGTTTGTATTCCATGTCATCAATTTTGAATTGGAGAAGATACAATATCTAAACATTGATGTATCTAAGGCCTAATTTGTACTAGTTTCGGGCCATGTATTGTATTTCTCCTATTGTAACCTCCATTGATGCATACATAAGATCAAAATTTCAATCATCAATTCACCAGTGCAACAACTTATTCATCAAGGATGTCAACATATTTGCTCTTCTAGAGTTCAAACTCTTCCTCTATTGGCCAATCAAATGTTATAACTTCATCTACCTTATTTTTGTATGGAGTGTACTTTATCACTACCTGATTGGCTACCTTGTCAAACTCTTCACTAGCTCCCTAATTTTCATTTCCAATGGTTCAATCAACCCTTGGAATTCTTTGATTGCATTCACAAGCCTAAGTGTTGGGACAATTCTGAAAGGTTTATTTGCATCATGTTTTGACCCAATGGCCATATCTCTCAATTCTTGTGCTCTTGGAATCCATTTATCCATCAATGGAATGACAATCTCTTTGTCCCTATCAAAGTTCCTTATTGCATTGAACGTGGAATAATAGTTTGAATGAATGTTGATCAACCTTTTCCCAATCCATTTATTTAGGTGTTATAATACCACAGTCACAATCTTTAAGTTACTCACATGGATTAGCTCATTAGACCGTTGACATCTCTCCTCATAACTTTAGAGATTTTCTATTAACTCCTCCTTGGTAATCTCCTCAGTTGGAGGTGCATCTGATGTAAATGGAGTTAATGATGCAATGGGAACATCCTCAAAAATAAGAGGTACAACATTAGTGGGAATTGGAGGTGGTGAAAGAATTGGAGAAGGTGGAGTTTGATCTTTTGGGGATGGTGGAGGAAAAATTGTAGCTTGTGATGACCCTGGTTGCATTGATTGAAACCTTTCCCTACATAGGGTAATTTGCAATTGCATTTCTACAATCTTCTGTTGGCCCATGTTGTATTCAACCACTATGTAACTTGTCCCTCTTCTCAGTCAGGGACTTAACTGTGGCTTTGGAAAACTAAGCTACATTGACACTCAAATTAGTTGCTTCAATAGTTGATGTATCTGATACTCTTTTTATGATTAGCCCTCCTCTTACTCCAATAATTGGTTTTGTAACCTCTGGCTTCTTTGTGCTTGGAGTTAAATCCCAAATGATTAATGTGTCCCATTGGGAGATGAAGGTTGATCCTTGTAAGGCCAAAGTAACTTCCTCTTTTGTGTTGAAGATGGGAGCATCATGTCTTCTGACTATGTTAAAAGCTATGGTTGATGCCAAATCCCATTTTGGTAATAGCAATACACCACTTTTTCTAAAAATCTCTCTACCCTCAGCTATAGTGATATTCAAATACTTGGTCCTCATTTCATCATAGACCTCAGCCTCTATTCTTGCCTTTGTAACTTAGGGCTCTTGCTTGCTTTCATTTGTACATTCATCACATATTCATCTTTCATTTCCCTCCACACATATTCATCTTTCATTTCCCTCCACACATATTCTTGAAATTATTGAGTTTTCATGAATGCATCATTGTCCACGAATCTCTCACAAGCTTTAGCTCTCACATCCTCATAACTATTTATCCCACTAAAGTTTTCCTTGCTCAGTTTGAGACTTGAATTTTGTGGCACTTTGTCTCTTTGAGGGGATGACATACCTTGTCTTATTTCATCTTCTATAACAACAATTTCATCATCTGAATCATCAGCAAGGTAATCAACAAGGCCAACTGGCTCAACCCTCTGCCTTTTTATTGGTGGCTCCTTTGGAGGAGATGATCCTCTAGGAGGGGAATCCAACTTAATTATTTCAGGGGTGGAATAATTTGATGGTGAAAATGGTGGTAGTTTCTACTAGGGATAAAGTACCCTTGACTCCTCTGATTGTGTTGGAGTAGCAATTGTGACTTGTTTCTTCACAGTGATTTTTCTCCTTGCATAAGTATTTCTTCTGTCGTGGGGGCTTTCCCCTTATCCCGCTCTTCAATGACCATCGCTTTTCTCTTATCTTGCACCACTCTCCCCTCTTTCAAAGTTGCAACAATTTTATCAAAATTTTGTATAACTATTTCCAGTGTCAAAATTACATTATCAATATCAGACAAGGATTAAAATTGAGGTTCTTTCACCCTTCTTTCTTTCTCCAACTTCTCAAAAACAATCCATTTTCTCATCCCGTCCTCTCAAATCTGAAGGTCAAAAAAAATTGTGATAAATTCATCAAGGAATGAAAAGGTACAAACAAACTTCCCTCATTTTATTCTATCCAACAACCAAACCATGAAACCCTTTGGGTGGTAGCTCTTGTATGCTTGAATTTTCATTTCATATGGCTTGAGATGTTCAAGGATATTTTTCCATCCATTAGTTATCATGAAAAAATTTGAGAACACCGTGTAGGTAGGCAAGAATGTTCATTTTCTCTTCTCAAATAAGTAAATATCCTCAACATCACCCAACTGCCACATGACCTCAAGGAAGCCAATCCTCAGTGGTACATCCCTGAGAAGTACATGGTGTGTTTGTCTTGTTCCATATACTCTAATAATTGTGCAGTCTTGAAAAGGGATTACATCTCCCGAATGATGATTAACATTCAAATTACGCCTCCTCTCTACTGATCTTAAGAAATCATGTAAAATTCAGTTGGAATCCTTGGCATATTCACAATCAAGGCTCCTTTCAGCTTGGATGCAAAGACATTTGTAGTGATCACAAAACTAGTTTTTTGTTCATGCCTATCTAACAATGGAGTCCATGATTGAATTGGCATTTCTACACCATCCACCTTTTCCTTCAATTCCATATCCTTTCCAAAGAAATATGTGCCCTTGTATAGGAACATATGCATAAATAAAGAATACCACCAGAACTTGACTACATATTGTCCATTCTTTAATGCTACCAAACCCTTGTGCATTTCTTCTGACAAGTGTGTAGCAAAATCATACAAGGTGTTGATGTTAGGGTTTTGACTATTAGGAGCCATATACATTGGTGCAATTTGCATGCTTGAAGATGGATAATAACTTAAAATCTGACATAAGGAATAAAATGTGTTTTGAAAGTAGATAAAAAAATACTTGATAGGAAAGGGTTCCTTTTAAGATGGTCCTGATATAATTCTACCTTTTCCCTTTCCTGTTGATGCCAAGAAGAGAGCCAACACTAAGACTTTCAAGGTAGGTCTCACTTTCTTATATTCTACCCTTAACTTATTTTCATCAATCTCTACCATGTCATTGCTCCATTTGTTCAATTTGAAGACTTCGACAATTTCCTCTTTTCTAACCCAAATAATCTCCTACCCATAATGGGTTCTAACTATCCTAACAATGGGGTCATAATTAGTAGCAACAACCTTGAGAAGGTCAATATCCAAATACATGTTGGGGACAATCAATTTAGCCATATCCAACCTCTAGGGGTTGTAGATTGGAATGTGGGAATTCCTATTACCAAACTAGCCTTAGAAAAGTGTCCACCTAGTGTACAATAGTGTAACATCTTTAATGGTACATTGTATGTCAACAATACCATCTTTAACCCTAGGGCCATGAAACATGGGTTTCTCTAACCGCTTCTCAGTTGTTGAGGGTGACAGTTGGTTAAGCAAATCTTGGACCAAGGGTCTTACCTTAGGTTTAGAACTAGAGACCTAGACTTTTGGTGCCATATCTAATGAGTGTTTTGACCCAGGGCTTCACAGGTTAAGACTAGGACTTTTAGGTTTTAAGGTGAACTTCACGCAAAGACTAACATAATTCTTAAATTTCATAGTAATTCTAATGAATTTAAAAACTTAAAAGAAAACCTAAAAGCTAATTCAGATGACAACAACTTCAATTGAATGAAAACCTGAGTAATTTCTAGCTCAAGAAGTGTGAATTTTACTTACTACTATGAATCACAGAAAACCCTAATTTGAAGATGCCAAGAACTCGAAATGTGCAACAGCAATTTTTGAATACCTTGGAAATGCGTTTGTAATCAACAACAGGCTTTAAATCCAACTTTTATGGTGAACAAAGCCCTCAATTCGACAGAAAAACATCAACTATGCCTTTACTACTTGCTTGTGCAAACCATAACAACTCTATGATGCCCTTTTTAGTAACTTTAAATCTTTGTCGTCGATCTCATCATGATTTGGATTGGCGTGTGGCCAAAATTAAGTCAAAGCAATTTGAACACTTTACTTTTCACCGACTCAACATCCACTAGGCCCAATTCCCGCCATGTGTGCATCCTTTTCGTTGGCTTTATGACACCACCACGCTTTACAAGTCATGAGAGAATCCACATGGCAGCCGCTTGCTAGCCCTCTGGAATTTGTAGGGTTCAAATCTACAGTCATGGGCTAGTGAAAAATGGCCCAGATCAACCCATTGACCATTAATATGTGCTCCCTTTAATTTCCAAGCTAATGCTCAGGGTGCTAATCTTCCTTTGTGATGAATGGTCAAGATTAAAAGATCTCGCTGAGCAATTTTGCACATGCACATATACCTCTTTAGTAGTATGTCTGCAACATTACCACGATCACCCAAAGTATTTTACAAAATATTTCAATGGCTTCAATAGTCTTGCGAACAGTAGCAATGGTGTCACATGGTGCTAGCCCGCTATCCCTCTGAGAGCTGAGATCAGACAATGGGTCCCCCACGAGTTAGCGGGGAACAACCAAGATTCATCCTTAAGATCACACCACAGTCATTGATTTCAATGCCTTTCATTACCGATGCTTTGAAGTGTTGGTAGGACCCACCACAAGGAAGGATAGGTGTGACCCACCCGCTACCCCGTTGGTTGATTTATTAGATTATTTTATTACCACAGGCTAATGAGGGACCAATACAAAATTCTTGGTGGGACTCATTGACCATTGTTTAAAGGTTTTTTTAAAGGCACATGCTTTTATTGATGACTTAAGAGGGTCGGTCACTTAGGTTTAAAAGATAAAAGACTTTAGGCATTATCATAGATTTAGACTTAGGATAAAAGGAGAATAATTAAAACATTTTCAAACCTGCATAACATTTGATAATATTAAAATAATTCAAAGGGTAGCGACTGATAAGCTAGGTAATAGGGGCCGGTAGATAAACGAAATTGATGGCTCAGGTTATAACTTGGGAAACCGAGAATGGGCTATCACAAGTCAACTGCAAATTAGATGTATGTAAGGGTTTTAACACTTAGGATTTTTCAAAGGGTTTAGGGAATAAATAAAACCCTAGAACAAAGGTAAAATTGAGACCCTAAGCCATAGGGCACATTCCAGACTAAAAAAGATAGCCAAATATGCATCTAATATCAATGGAACACAAAAACTTAGGGGTTCCACCACAATCTATAAGGAATATGAGTAATGCACACTTAATAGAGCAACCACTACAATGGTGTACAAATTATTGGTGATAAATGGAAACCATAATATAAAAAAAATATGGTATTTAAACTTAGAAATGTAACTACTAAGAGGAAAATACTCGTGTACAAATTGTAATGATTAAATCATGAATGGACAAAGCCAAATAAAAAATAGAAAGAAAAATGCATTGATTTGATTAAGATAAAGACAATAAATGGCTTGTACCCTTATAAAACAACCATAAAGGCCAAGTGAAAGGATCTCATGAGAAGTTAGAAAACCTAAAAAAAAAACTGCAACAAAAGAAAGACTTGCAAAAAGCTAAACAAAAGTTAAAAAGAACAGACCAATAGAGAGGTAGGAACATAGACACAGAAAGGGACTAGCCCAAAACCAAAACTAGTTACTAGTCGCCCAACAACCGAAGAATCTTGATGACCTGGCATTAATTTTCCAAGAATTTAAGCTTATATTAAAAAAATAGAGGCTTATGTTTCTTACTATCATCTTCAAGAGGAGGGGAGGTAAAACTTTCCCCTGTTTTACCTTTCTTTCTTATTTGAGCTGTAATCAGAGGATCATCAGCTACTCTCTTACCCTGATAGTTTCTCAGTTCTTATTGGTGTTGAAAATGAAGGTAAATTTGTAGCTTAAAACATGTAAAACTATGTGACTGTAGATCTAATTAAGTATTCTTTGTCATAATTATTTGTGCATGATTAATCTGTTTAGATCAATTTTACCAGTTGTAGAAATAGACAGAAGATAGAAGTGACACAACATATACGTGGAGAAATCCTTTTAGGAAGAAAATCCACCAGAACCAATAGTGCTTGTACCCTAGAATAAGATTACAATAACACTATATCAATCCTTGATTTATATGCTTCCCTTTTCTTCAACAATGCTTCTTCACAACCTGCAATAAACTCTCTTGAAACTCTTATGCACTTGCTGCAATATATAGACAATAATGAGCATTGTAAACTCTTAAGAGTTGAAAATTGCAAGAGCATAAAGCTCTTCTCAAAAACCTATGCCAAGATTTGGCAAGTAGAGCTCCACCATGTAAACAGAAGTCAAACCAAAGTCTTCCTCAAAGTTGGTGCCCCAAACTGAACACTTAAATTGAACTCTGGTCAAGAAGATATCTTGGAAGCTTCACCTCAAAGTTGGCGCCCAAGAATGGGCCCACTTAACTGAGCCTTGTAAATATCTTCTCATGCAAAAGGTGTTAACTGAAAGATGCCAACTTGGGCGCCCAAGGTGGGCCCAAGTCAATCTTAGTTAACTGAAACGTATCTCTCCATCAATTTATGGAAACAATATGCATGATTGATCATCCCCACTTAACTGAAAGTATCCACCTATTATTTGTCATGCAACTGAAGTTATTAGTCAAGTCAACTAGTATACAACTCAAAATAACTACATGCAACTGAAGATAATTGAACCATAACTGAATTGAACTGAACTAAACTAAACTGAACCGAACTGATATTGAATTGATACTAAACTGATACTGAACTGATAGTGCCACTTCAATCTTGTAAATATCAATCCCTATTTTGTAGGAACCTAGACATGCATTATTGAAGTGTTATCAATCCTCCAAACAGTTAATTGGAACAAGGTGGGTTCCACCTTCTATGTGGGCACCCCATGTGCTCCTATCTCCGAGGAATAATTACAAATGTCAATTTACATGTTGATTTCATTCGAATTTCATCTCTTTCTAATCCTAGTGTTGGGGAACACTTTCCAAAGACTTAGGAGATACATGAAATATGTTTAGGATTGCAATTAAATGGAATCCTATTTCCAACAATTGGAACATTTGGTGGTGACAACAGTGTTTTTATTGTCTTTTTACTATACTCCACAATCTATTCAAGGTTGTGATGGGTTTTCTCCTAATTATGTTGTAGGGTTGACACCTCCTCCTAGAGTTTAATTTTATCCTTGGATGTCCATATGACAGACTTTAGTTATTCTATCTCTTTCTCCATATTAGCCCATTTCTCAAAGGTCTTGGCTAGGTGTAACATGGCCAATGTTCTACATAGTAACTTTCTAGGATTTTAACCTCAAGTAAAAAGAATAAGCATCTATCCATTTAAGAGCAATAATTTTTTTCTTTCAAAACTATAAAGATAATGTGCATGTTTGAAATAACATCTTTTCCAAAATTTTCCATTGCATTTTATCAAAGCATTACAATTTTCAAGTAATGTTACATAAAACATGATAACATGAAATCATTTCACTTTTACAATCTTTCCATCATAATGGATGCAAAATACATAAAAAAGGCTCCACGAAGTTTACTGGCATAAGAAGTACAAATACTCCTAGAATATACTCCATTCAAATCTTGGTTGCCAGCTGATGAGGAGAAGCATCACTCAAGCGCTTTTTTGCCAACCTAGGACTATCTACGGTCCCCTGCACAACTATCAAACTGATAGATGGCCCTACCCTTCGACAAAGAGATTGGTTTGGTAACCTCACAATAAATACTTAACTTTTATGAGCTTGGTGTTGTGTCCTACATATCTATATTTTTTCACATTGTGGTGAAAACCTACATATATGGCACACCTCAACCTAGAATGCAATCCTAGATCACAGTGACTGACAGTGTAAACAGTGGCAACTTACACTACTTTGGCCAAAGTATTCCATTCCCTCATAACAAGTGGATGTCATATGTATCACCCACCTTCCTATCTCAATTTATATTGACTATTCATAATTTAGGCATAGGCTATACCCTTCATTGGATTATCTTTACCCCAGGAATAACCTATTACCTTTATGCTTAACTATCTCATCTACTAAGTAAAACATAGTACTTTATGACTTAGCTAATTTAAACAGTTAACTTAGAAAGCTATATCCCCAATATAGTATTTATCCCCTCTATATCCACATATTCCTTCAAACAAGATAGCACTAGGTGCAACAAGCAATCTTTTTCATTTCATACAAGAACAAAATATTCTTCTCCTAAAAGTAATTGATATAAACTTCTATTTCAAATAACCATTGACACACAATCATTTCAAACACAAAAGAATAAGAGAGAAGAAATCAACATTTCTATTTAAGTAATTATCCAATTGATCGAACTGGATTCCCTTCTCAATCTTCCATCAAATTAGAATGCAATTTCCCAAATAAATCTTCTCTCAACTCTTAGAAACTTCTCACAGCTCTCAATCTCACTTAACTCAGAAATGCAGATTATAATTGCTCAAAAAACATAGCATGAATAAATAATATATATGCGTCCCTTTAGAGGTTGAGAACACCTCTATTTATACACTAAAATCAACAACTAAAGGTTAGAAACAAGGCATTTAGAATGACACTTCTCAGCTTAAGAAATTTGACTCAACATTCAAAAGAAAAGGTGGCAACTAAATTCATTGCTCATCAAACACATATGTAGCCAAAAATAATGAGTCGATGCTATAATAGACATCAAGAAATATGATCATAAATGCAAGGCAATTGCCTCCTACAGGTCGACTTACTTGGAACAACAAAGTACTTGACTTTTTTCACATTTTACCAATGCTTCACATTCTGGAAATTTGTAATGATAAATAGACTTCTATTTGATTCAGGCTTTTATTAGTTGGCACCACATTTTCTTATTCATGCCATAATACTTGGGTCGATGTTCACTATTTGACTTGGTCGACTCCCATACTGTGCATATTCATTTACTATTATTTGCTTGACAAAGTCTCTACAACTGAGTTTACACGTTAAAGAAAATGGCAACATAAACACTTATTCTATGCGTTGTCCACATTTCACATTAATCACTTTAAATGTTAGAGAAACAACTTTATATTATATACGCATTGCTTTCACGGTGCTAAATCCATGTTATAATGTTGCACGCATTACTTAACACAAACTATACTTTAAATGCTATGCGCTGATTAAATATTCTAGCACTATCACATATGTTTTTATATATATATATATATATATATATATATATATATATATATCTTTGTGTATGTATATTCTTATATACTATATATACATATATATCACACCTTATATTTAAGCACATATAATCATAGTCTTATCGATCAACATATATACATGGTATGCATATATATGTATGTATATGTCTCTTTGTTCGAATGACATTCCCATACATATGGGTAATCCGTACATGAGCATGTGTAGATATGTTTATCTATGTATTCTTATGCATGTATTTACTCATGTGTTTGAGCTTCCTATTGAAATATGCATATACACATATATATATACATATTATGCACATATTTTTTGTTAATAAAATATATACACACAAAGAAGAACTCCCATAAATCAAAGAGACTAAACACTTAGACTTCTAAGAAAGAACATTCCCAAACATAAACACAAGCTTGACTAACTTACTATTACACAACTATTATCCTGACTTGACCAAACTAGAAGTGTGTGTGTGAAAGCTCATTTTAGGTCGTTTATCAAAGGTTACCAGACTAGGTTCTTCTCCCTAAGTGATACTTCCCCTCTCTTCAGGAGGCTTCATTCAATTCCTGCATCCAATTTACACTTTGCAATGGTAGTTAGCTAAAAACAATACGTCCATATGCATCATATACTTTCACAATCAAAATCATTTCATAACATCATATTGAATCAACATTTATTTTTCATATTTTCAAAACATAGAAAGCACCAATACACTCTTTTCAAGTATTTTCACCCAACTAGGTAAAAGTAGATAAGTAGTAGCATAACGGGGTGTAACATATTCCACCCTTATGAATCATCATCCTTGATGATTTTAAGTAGTAGACACACACATAAGCAAAACATATAAGAATTGTTTTTCAATAATTCTCAAAAACATGTAAAACATGAGGAAATCTCTACTTGATTTCAGCATAGTCCTCCCAAGTAGCAAAATCTTTTGCATACTGATCCCACTAGACTTTGCATTACAAAACCTCTTTGTTATGCAAGTGAAGCTTACGTGTTTTGAGTACCTTTAGAGGCTCGATTGTTACCACTCCTAGATCATGTTCCTATAAAGCATTCCAATCAATAACATGCTTATCCCCTAGTATATACTTTTTAAGGTATGAGATCTGAAAAACATTGTGCATCCTGGCAAGAGTTGGTGGCAACGTTATTGAGTAAGCAATTGGGTTTATTTCCCAAGAACCTTGAAAGGATCTACGTAATGTGGAGCTAGTTTGGAAGACTTTCCAAACTTGATGGAACTCTTATGAGGTTTAAATCTTAACAACACCTTTTCCTTACAAAATTTTTGGGTACCCGCTTAGCATTTGCGTAGCTTCTTTGTCTATCATTGGCTTCAGCTAGCCTTTGCATAATAATTCCTACTTGCTATTCCATTTTTGATAAAATCTCTACCCAAGACTTACCCTATCTTCTAGCTTAATCCAGCTTATAGGAGTTCTACATCTTCTGCCATATAATGCTTTGAATGGATCCATCTTTATTGCATGCAAATTCCACTAATGGTAGGTAATCTTCCCACTTGTATTGATGATCCATGCAATACATCCTTAGTAGATCTTCAAGCACTTGGTTAACTCTCTAATTTTCCCATCCGTTTATGGATGATAGGCTGAACTTATATTTAACTTAGTTCCAAGTGATGAGAACAAGGTTTTCCAAAATCTAGATGTCACATGAGCATCCCTATCCAAAATAATCTTCTCAAGAATCCCATGTAATCTAAATACTTCTTGAATAATTTTTTGAGCTATAACAAGTCCTCCATCACTTATATTTCTTGGAATAAAATGCGCCACCTTAGTTAACTTACCCACCACCACTATAATGGCATTATGCTTATTCCTTGACATTGGTAGACATTGCACAAAGTCCATGCTAATAACTTGCTATTTTCTTTTGGGTATATCATGAGAATATAAAAGACCTGCAAAGTGATGATGTTTTGCTTTCACTCTTTGACACTCTAAGCATCTCATGACAAATCTTGCAGCATCCCCCTTCATACCTTTCCAAAAATATAGTGGCTTCACATATACCAATATTTTCATCACACTAGGATGTCTAGAGTACGGTGTGTTATGAACTTATTTCCACACCAGGTTCTTTAACTCCTCTGAGTCAGATACATATACTCTCCCTTCAAACCTTAGTAATCCATATGGTTCAAAGCGATAACCTTCATATCTTGCATCTTGTGGATTATCCATGAGTGCTTTCTTAACTTGCTTGTAAAATTAATCATCCCTGGATTTTTGCAATACTTGTCCCTTAAAGTCGGTTTGAATTATAACTATTGAGGTGATTTGCCTTCTTTGACTCAGGGAATTGACAACTCTATTCTCTTTTCCCTTGATGTAGTTGATGTCAAAGTCGTAGTCTGATATCAACTCTAACCACCTTCTTTGTCGTGCATTCATATTGGGTTGGGTAAATAAATACTTCTAACCTCTGGTACACTTTTGGGCACTGGCCAATACCGCCTTAATATTAGTTGGATATGCTGCAATCCCTTTTTCCAAAATTACGTGACCTAGGTATTGTACTTCTTTCTGGAAGAATATACACTTAGATATTTTTCCATAAAGCTTGAGCTCTCTTAATCGTTGGAGAACTATCTCTAAATGTTTACGATTCTCCTCTTCACTCTTGGAATAGATTAAGATATCATCAAGGAATACTAATACAAACCTATCCAGGCAATCTCTAAATACATTGTTCATTAGCTTCATGAATGTTGTTGGTGCATTTGTAGGTCCAAAGGGTAGGATTGTGAACTTGTAATGATCGTATCTAGTTCTTAATGTAGTTTTAGAACTATCTTCATCTTTGATCCTTAATTGATGATATCCAAATCATAAATCAATCTTGAAAAATACTACCGCTCCTCGCATTTGATCAAAAAGATCATCAATACATGGCAATGGGAACTTGTTATTTATCATTTATTTGTTAAGCATTCGATAATCTATACACAAGCGTAGGGTACCATCCTTCTTCTTTGCGAAGATCACTAGCTATACCCAGGGTGAAACACTAGGTTTTATCAATCCTTTAGATAAAAATTCTTTCAACTATGCCTAAGCTCCATTAATTTTGTTGTTGTCATCCTATAGGGTAATCTAGATATAGGTTCTAACCTTGGTACAATATCAATGGAGAAATCAAATATTATTTTGGCAGGTAGTCGAGGTAGCTCTTTTGGAAAAACATCCAAAATTTCTATAAGAATTTCCATATATGTTTCTCCAGTTTCCACCACTTCACCTTCTTCAGCTTCTTGCATATCACCATGCATTGCAATATCTTGAGGAGTGACTTCCTTGAATTCTTCTAGTTTATCCATTTCACTGCAAATAGCTGACAACCTTTCTTTTTCGCCCTATGCATTTGCACATTTGAAATTTGTCCCAGTTTTACTTCTCTAGGTGTTCCTTGAAAAGACACTGGATTACCTAGATCATCTAAACACTCTACGATTTAAGCATGGAAATCTACCTTAGCTCTATGCTTCCATAGCCAATTCATGCCTAAGATAACACCATAGGATCCTAAGGGTTACTTCTGTAGAGAAACTTGGAAGTTCAACCCTTTCCTCGAATAAACATTGGTTCACCATTGCTCTTTCCTAGTTTGCATATTCTACAACCCAAGATTTTTCCATAAAACCAACTTTCCTAGATATTTGATTAGCTACTCTAGGTGAATTTTTTTTTTTTGTGGTTCCAATATCAATAAGTATGGGAATAGGTAAACCAAACAAAGTACTTAAAGTTTCCATCGGGGTGATCTAGTATTCAACTTGCCGATTGTCCATTGCAGCATGGATCCTTTGTTGAAACGTAGCCCATTGGGGAGGAAGTGAATTACCATGTGGTTGAGAACTAGATGGTTTATTGGGACATTAAATAGCATAATGATCCCATCCACATGTATAACATCCTTTTACTGGACCTCTTCTTTTTGCTGACCTTTCAGTATTACCACCATTTCCTCCAGCTTTACTAGTATTACCACTGTTGTAATCATTTCCCCGTCAATCCTTCCTCGACTCATTCCAATTATTATGGGATCCTTTGTCCCCATAATTTTGAAATTATTTCCCCTCATTAAACTTATCGGGAGCATTTTTAAATTAAGATCCTCCACTCTTCTTACGGTTCCTCTTCTCCTAATAGTTAGAGATGGCTTTGAGCTTTTGCTCCTACTTCATTGCCTTCTCATAGACTAGCTCCACAGTGGCTAGACCATGCACATCCACCTCTCCACCTATTTGGCTACTAAGTCCCATAATGAACTTTTTGATTCAAAATCACTCATCCTTCTAGTACATTGGCACACACCTCCAGAGATGAGTGAATTTCTCCCAGTATTCATTCACTGACATTTCTCTTTGCTTGACATTCTGAAAGTCAATGAGATTTTGATTGAAAAAGAGTTGGGGTAACCACCTCTTTCAAAAAATCTCAACAAACTCATTCCAAGTCAAGTTTCAGGAGCTAATTCCAAGTTCCATCTTTTTGTTCATCCACTAGTTAGAGGTTTCTCCTGCTAACTAGAATTCTCCCCATACATCTTTAGTAACTTTTGAATAGTTCCTTATTTCAAAATACTTTTCCATTTGAACTATCGAAGCCTCAGTTTTTTCTCCACTAGTGCTTCCCTCAAATTTAGGAGTATTTTTTCTCATATCCCTAGATAATTCAGTTGCCATATACTTTCTCTTGGTTCCTTCTAAATTTGATTGAGTTCTAACACTTTATTGATCTCTAGATTTAGTATGCTTTCTAGAATCCTCCCCTTATACTTCTTCATTTTCTTCATTGATTGGGGCTTCTTCGCCCTCCTCTCCTTCTTTTCCCCTCACCTCTTGCTCAAGATTTACTATCCTTGCATTAGTTTCATTCATGATTTCCAGAAGTTGATCCAACTTGGCTTCGACATTATCTGGACCTTGTCCAACCTCTTGGCTTCCCCATGGATTAGTTCTTGTCCTAACCATTGTCTTAAGTATAGTTATACTTGGAGGTTCATCTTGAATTAGATCCTATCATGGTTTAATAATTCAAAGGAAATACTTTAAAAGAGCAAAAATTCATAATAAATTTCATTGAGGTTCTCATACACAAATTTTGATAAAAACATTTTCTTTCATTTATTCATAAGGATTTCAATATCCTTTCTTTTACCTAGAATGAATATTCAAGAGAAGATGATCCTTTGTCCCCATACTTTTGAAATTCTCGCCAATTATTACGCGATCCTTTGTCCCCATACTTTTGAAATTCATTCCAATTATTATAGGATCCTTTGTCCCCATGATTTTGAAATTCTTGCCCCTCATTAAACTTCTCGGGAGCTTGTTTAAATTGAGATCCTCCACTCTTCGTACGGTTCCTCTTCTCCCAATATCTCGAGATGGCTTTGAGATTTTTCTCTTGCTTGATTTCCTTCTCATAGAGTAGGTCCATAGTGGTTGGACCATGCACATCCACCTCTCCACCTATCTAGCTACTAAGTCCCATAATGAACTTTTTGATTCGAAATCGCTCATCTTTCTGGTACATTGGTACATACCTCAAGAGACGAGTGAATTTCTCCCAGTATTCATTCACTGACATTTCTCCTTGCTTGAGATTTTGAAATTCAATGAGCTTTTGATAAAAAAAGAGTTGGAGTAACCACATCTTTCCAAAAAATCAATAAACTCATTCCAAGTCAGTTTTAAGGAACTGATTCCAAGTTCCATCTTTCTCTTCATCCACCAGTTAGAGGTTTCTCCTGCTAACTAGAATGCTCCCCATACAACTTTAGTAACTTTTGAATAGTTCCTTATTTCAAAATACTTCTCCATTTGAATTAACCAAGCCTCAGCTTCCTCTTTGCTAGTGCTTCCCTCAAATTTACAAGGAGTAATTTCTCTCATATCCCTAGATAATTCAGTCGCCATACACTTTCTCTTGGTTTCTTCAAAATTTGATTGAGTTCTAACACTTTCTTGATCTCTATATTTAGTATCATTTCTAGAATCTTCCCCTTATACTTCTTCATTTTATTCATTGAGTGGGGCTTCTTCGTCCTCCTCTCCTTCTTTTCCCCTCACCTCTTGCTCAAGATTTCCTATCCTTGCATTATTTCATTCATGATTTCCAAAAGTCGATCCAACTTGGCTTTGACATTATCTGGACCTTGTCCAACCTCTTGGCTTCCTCATGGATTAGTTATTGTCCTAAACCATTATCTTAAGTATAGTTATACCTAGAGGTTCATCTTGAAGTAGATCCTATCATGGTTTACTAAATGCATAGGAAATATTTCAAAAGAGAAAAAAATCATAATAAATTTCATTGAGGTTCTCATACATAAATTTTGATAAAAAAATATTTTCTTTCATTTATTCATAAGGATTTCAATATCCTTTCTTTTACATAGTGTTACCCTTGGGTATTATTTTACTATGCTATTTTGAAATTTCAATTTCTTGGGTCTTAGATTCTTCATCTCGTCCGGGTCTAAAGCCTTTTGCCTTTGTCACAGTATTCTCCAAGTTCCTAACCTCTTCTCGCGGTCTCTTTAGGTTTTGTAACCTAAGTTGCTGGCGCCCAATATTTTTTAACCTTGTCGTGGTGTTTGTAAGTTTCCTAACCACCCGATAGTTCGACTTGGTCCCTTTCCTAGCGTCAAGTGTGTTGACGAGGTGGTCTATCACGTGAAGTCAGAAAGTCGGAAGTTCCTGTAACCTTACAACTCTTGACTTTGGTTCTAAAGTTTCAATATTTCACGGTTGGTTGACATAGTGTTTTTCGCTTCTTTCAAAGCATCGTTGATTCATTTGAAGATGTGTACAATACATATTGGAGATGTCTTATTGAGGGTTTTTAAAAAGTGTGCAAATCTTTGGGTTTTATTTTACTAAGGATTAAAACAAAGTACCATATTAATGCGACACGAAATACACGTCTTGTCTATGCCATAACTTGAGGTGGCAGAATTTTTGGTAAGTTTTTCATCTGCATTTCCCTCTTCTGCAACTACTTCTCCTAGTATATGTGCACTTCTTTATGCACTAAAATCTCATGCAGTCCAGAATTGGAAATTGTTGGCTCGGCATAAGGGATACTAAGCTAGGACCTTTTAAGTTGGAAGAATTATGGGCATGTCTGGAGAGTGATAAAAGGTCTGAGGTGGATGTAAAGTTGTTGGAAAGTGGGTTAGCTCATGATGACGGATTTATAGAAGTTGTGCTAAGTGTGGACCTAATAGGTGCATTTGCAAGAAGATTCATTCTGGAAATGCGAGAGATTAAAGCCGCAGACGGGACTATAATTGCTAAGATTTCTCTTGAAGTTGTTTCTCGTGCATTGAAGATTCTACAAAGGGAACCTATGGAAGATATGTTTGTGGTCGTGGCAGGTGAATTCTTCAGAATGAAGGAAGACTAGTGCAAAAGCTCCATGGCCAAAACCTAGTTGAAGTTAGAAAGGAAAGGTAAGTCGCAACTGCCGTCCAAACTTAAAAGAATGCATTTCAAAGAGGAAATTGTAGATGCTATTGCTTTATTGCATCGTGTTGTTGGAAATGCACAAATTCAATCATTTCAGGATTGGATGTGTTAGTTTATCCTGACAATCTGCGATGAAGATATTTTTATTAACTGGGCTGAAATTATTTGCTTCCATTTAAATGAGAAATTAATTAATTTCCATAAGATTGCTACTTTACATGTGTGTTCCTGCTTGATATACATTGTAGCTAGTCAGAGGTCTTTTTGGCCTGGGTTGGAATTGCAAGAACCCCCAATTCCAGACGTTCCCGTGTATAAACTCTATCCACAGTCTACTAAGGAATTTAGAATGGGTATTTTTTGTCGTGTTGATGATGCATTCCTAATAGAGGCCGTGATGAAGCTAGATGGAAACCCAGAGATGTGTTTGTCTCTTGAATCAGTTTCTCTTGTATCAAAGTTTGGAAGTTTTTATGTTCACTATGATAAATTTTCCTATCTGAGAATAGGGGGTTTTGAGAAAGCCCCATTGAAATTACCTCGGTATCCTAAAGATTTGCTAGTATTCTTGGAAGTTTGTCGGCAAATGGCCATAGTTAATATTAAGTATCCAAGCATGGGGAAAAGAGGGTATGCCATCCCATTGATGACCCCTTCTTTTGTGTGCAAAACTATTCAAATGGCTAGGGGAGCTGAAGAAGTCCTTAAAGAATATAATCTCCAGTGTCTGTCTACGAGAGCCAAGTTTGATAGTAAGGGTTTTGTGAAGAAGAATTTGTATGGAGTAAATTCATATTAGCACCTCCCATATATTGAGGATTTATGGGAAGATTGTATCGATGAGAATGAAATTCTGAGAAGGGATTAAATGAGACTAACCCTAAAGAAGATACAGGTCTTTGGTCTTTCATTTTATATTCCAAAAAATGTGACTGAGGATTCGGTGGTCTTGGATCCCAAATATGAAAAAATTCCAAATAAATCTCACCCTAAGGTTGATTGGAACAAAAATGAAGTTTTTGATATGAGAGTGTGTGATGGTCCAGTGCTTAAACAAACTCAGGACTAGTTGGATGGAAAGTGGCAGAAAGTTGTTGGCCCCACTCAGGTTCCTAGGTCATCACAAAATAATGAACAGGGGTCTACATAAATGTCTAGTGTGAGTGTATCATCAAGGAGTCTGGTTGCTAGGTCTTCTAGTTCAGATTCACAATCAAGAGGTGATGGCGAGAAGCCATAAGAAGTAGCTAAGTTGAAGTCTGTTTGTGAACAAGACAACGTGCCCTCTCCAAGCCCTAAGAAAAGAGCCAGTCAAGTGAAACCTATGCCTATAAATTTTGAAACTATCTTCCAGTAGATTGTCGAATTTAATACCTTTCCTCCTTTGTTTGAATTGCCCACTTCTCCGATTGATAATTCACCAATCACTCCTAGTAATCCCTATGAGATTACTAGTGGAAATAAAGATTCTGGTTTAGTAGCAGCTTCCACAGGATGGTTGAAAAAGGCAGTAGAGAAGAAGAGAAAGTATACTCCTACAATGACAGTTGAAGTAGTTACAATCGCGAAGTTGCTACAGGGTTCTTCAAAACCTAAGAAATCCAGAAGGATGTCAAGAATGTTGACTGATGCTACTTCTTGAAATCAAGTGTTAGAAATTGTCGATCCTGTAAAGGAGTTAGGTGATAATGAAATAACAGAGGTAGAATACAAGATTACACATGTTGATATGGGGCCTCCAACACTTGAAGGTGATGTATGCCACACCAACTATTCAATTAATGCTATGATTAAGAGAGTGAAGGAAGAGAGAAAAGAGAAGGTGAAGCTACAATATCAAGTCCTTGCCTTGGGTAACTTTATCTCTTCCATGGTTACTCCTTCGACACCCAATCGAGCCTTAAGCTCTCAGGTAGTAGATATTGATATGCTTGCCATACAGTAAATTAAAAAGAATCTGAGTTACTCCAGAGCAGCCAGTGAGTGGATTGATAATTTGGCTCAGGAAGCTATCTTCTTTATCAGTAAATCTATACTCTTTTACATTCGGGTTACTAATAAGAGGAAGCAATTGGTGGTAGAAATTCAGCAAGTCAGAAAGGATCAAACCAACCTCTATATTCTCTCTCAAGAAGTGAAAGAATTAATTTCTATGGATCGGGCAACATTAATTGGTGAGCAAATTGTGAGCGATCCCAAAGAGATGGATTCTTCCTGGTCTGATTCACTGTAGTGGAAACTGAATATGTATGATAATTTGGTGAGAGAAATTAATAAGTGTTAGAATTAAACATGCTCTGATACCATGTTAGAATTGGCTATGGATGCCAAGATCTATGGACCAAATAGAAAGCACAAAGAAGAGAGAAAATAATATGACAAGAATAAATTGTATTCAATGTTAATGATAATGCTTCAATGTGTGTACAAATGTAGTAGAGACCCCTTGGTTATATAGCCAAGGTGAGAACATAGGAGTGCATAAGATTATGACAAGTGTCGTAATCTTATGACATGAGACAAGAATGAAAAACTATCACTCCACCTAAAGTGGAAAGGTGATAATGTGATAACCACCACAAATAGTGGATCTACCACAAAAGGTGGAACTCTAATCACATGATATGTCCATGAAAGGTGGAGGTGATAGAGTGATAACATGATAAGTCCACCAAATGTGGAAAGTCTCCAACAACTCCTATGTGGTCCCTAAGTAAACTTAACTAAGGTGTAATTATGACCTAGGACAAGGTACAAAACATTTAATTACACCAACACCCCCCCTTAAGTGCAACTTAGGGAGAATGTACACAAATGCAAACAATGTAAGATGGGTCCCGACAACTAGGCCATGTTAGGTACCCATGTACAAATGCAATGCAATCTCTCACAAACGGAGAAAAGGAGAAAACCCAATGGGACAAAACTCCCCCCAAAAGAGAGATGAAATATAGTAATGAAATGCTCTCAATGATGAATGAGAAGGTAAAAACTCCATGTGAGGAAAAAGACCCCCCCATAAGAGAGAAGTAGAAGAGAGACAAGGCAGCCCCCCCTCAATGTTGAGTCTCCTGCAATGATGGTAGAAGCTCGACATTGAATGCTGAAGATGATCCAATTTCACCGAACAACGTTCCTCCCCTTAGGAAGAAACAAAACCAAGGATGTATGCAGGATGTATGATGTCTCTGAAGCATGCTCAAGTGTCTCCATGTCGATGTCAAAAGCTGGCACACTCCAAACAGATATTCTCGGCCACACTACTGAAGAGTACAATCCAACATCTAGTAGAGAAGAATGTAGAACATGATCCAAAGAGAATGATATCCCGTCTAAAGAAAAAGAAGCCTCCTCCAAATGCTGTCCAAAAGTATCCACACTCATGTCAAACTGAAAGGAATGATCATGTAGAGAATGAACAAGAGGGTCAGAGTGTTCCCTCACAACAACTGAAGAAGGAGCATCTTCATCAAAGAGAAGATGGATGTCATCAATGGTGTCCCCCAAATTTGCAAGACGAGACTCCACAAACAAGTCTGAAATACCTGTCAAGAAGCCATCCAAAGTAGCCATATCTGGAAGACAATGTATATCCTACTGCACTAAATCACAAGGAACCCAAACTGTGGAATCACAAGCATCATCAACTACAATAGTAGATGGAGGAGATGAAATGCATGGCTCAAGTACTGGATCTGATGTGAGAACTCCCAAGTTCAAGTAGCCATATGTCTCCTCTGAATCATGGTGTACACTAGAAGTGTGATGAACAGCCGAAGGAACAATGTCACCATCAGAAGCAAAATCTGCAAAGGTATACAACCGAGATGAATGATCAACCACCCCAGTAGCAATAATCTCTCTACTCTCCAAGTCTCGAATGATGACTGAATCAGGTGTGAACTCCACAATTCTCCCATTTCTACCATGTGTAATCTGATATATGGAAAGAAGATTATTTGTCAAATGAGGAACACACAAAACATCTTGAAAAGTGTTGTCCCCAAAACTAATAGATCCCTTCCCTATTAAACTCATGTATATATTGTTTCCCATCAAGATAGGAGACATAGAACAAGGCTGAAATGAAGAGAAGATAGATTGTGAAGATGCCATATGATGTGATGCTCCTGAATCTAGAAGCCATCTACCTAATCCTGGACTTGAATAAGCACAAAGAGCTTGACCTTGATTTCTTGATGTAGATGAAAAATCAGCAAGACCTTTTCCCTTATACTGTTTTGTAGAAGAAGAAGGAGAAGAGACAAACATTCTAGAAGGCAAATCAATTTGATTTCTTTTGAAAAGATTTTTCAACTCATCAATATCCTTCTTATAACAATAATGTTCTTCATGTCCATCCTTCTTGCAATATGCACAAAAAGACCTCTTCTTCTTAGATGATTCTTCTTTTGAATGAGTGGATTCTGATTCTTTATGTGGCTTGTTCTTTTTCATCTTTTGCTTCTTATCAAGATTCCCTGATTCTTTTTGTACCTTTGACTCACTAGAAACTAATGCATGTGGCTTGGAAGACTTGATTAGACCCATGTTCATTAACTTAGCTTCCTCTTGGATTAGGAGATTTGCAAAGTCATCAAACTTAGGATCAACATATGATGCTCCCATAGAAAGTCGATGGGTATGAAAGCCAGAAACAAATACTGAATACTCAAGACCAAGCTTGGATAACACATTCAGAATCAACTGTAAATCCTCTTTTTCAATACTGCATTCTTTCAACTGTGTTCTTAATTGCTTGATTTTGGAGATGTAGTCTTGGATGTGGTCAAAACTTTTAGGATCAAGATTCATCAAATCATTATCAATCTGATATCCCCTAATCTTATTTGTTTTACCATACAACTTTTCAAAAGTCTCCCATACTTCTTTAGCTGTTGTACATGAATCAATATGAAATTGTAAATCAAATGAGACTAGTGAACATATGCATCCAAGTGTTTTCTCACGATTAATCTCCCATCTTGCCAATTCATTAACATCAGTAGGTTGAGAAACGGTTTCCTTTAGATAGCCTATTAGACCTTTTCCCAAGAGATAGTTCCATTCTGATTTTCTCCATGTAGCATAATTATGTGGAGTTAGGAGTTCAATTTGAGATTTCCCCATTGTAAGAACACAAACCAAGCAAAAGAATGTAACCAATCACTGCAAGATTACCCCCCGAAATCACTCAATCATGAAGCCCCCCCAAGCAATATTTGATTTGGCACTTTATACTTAGTGCGTTTACAATTGCCACTGCCAAAAAATAGCAAAGTGGACTTTGATCTTGGTATATGCAAATGCCAAAATAGGCCACAAAATCACAGTGCAAAAATTATAGTAGATGAGATAAATCTGATTACACCAGTGGAAATTACAGGAAAAATCATGCACTTTCAAAAAAAATGGCACTCAAAAATGTTACCGTAGGAGCAAGTTATGAGCTCCCGAAGTGCCCAAAATGAGGACAAAGCAGCAACACCTATGAGAATCTGAAATTTATGGAAAAACCAGAAGCCAAAACCAAAAAATAGTTGCACCACTATGTAGAGCACAAAAAATTATCCCAAATCAAAAAAATTTGCTCGAAAAAAGGAGCCAAAATTATTGAGTTATGAGCCTCTGAAGATCGCCTTCAAAAATCAAAATGCAAATGGTGAGGGGTAGAATTTTTCCAATGAGTGTTGACATGGCACTGACATCACCAATCTCTGAGTTTAAATTTGACGGTTTGAAGACCTTCGCCGGAAAAAATCCCTTGCTAGAATATTTGGTCGCCGTTATATTCTTCTCCCGTCAGATTTTTGTTCACCGCCCGGATATTGTGCCGGTGAATGGCCGCCGGTAGTTATGGGTCGCCGGCCGGTGGCTGGAGCCACTGGCCGCGAATGGTGGAGGGGCTGCCACATGGCGAGTGCGGGCTTGTGAAGACGGGTCCACGGTGCTACGGTCTGGCGCAGTACCCGGTACAGTGCAGAAATATAATTTCTATTTTTTTTTTTTTAAAAATCTTTTTGAAATCAAAAATTTAATATAAAATTTTTGAAAATGAATTTTTTCATAAAAACTTTCGAATTTTAAAAAAATAAAATAAATCGTACCATACGCAATAATGATGCTCGGGGGGCCGTACGGCTCTTCGGACAAAAATTTTTTGCCTCACCAAATGACTTGCTCCGATTTGGATGATTGGACAGTTGATCTTAGGGTTTTTGGCCTTTCTGGACGTGATGGCAGGGTCGGATTTGACCCAAAATGCTCCAAAAATGCAGCTACCTTCTGGATCTGACAACCACAATGCAGCTTCAAACCCTCATAGATTTGGCCTCATATGTCCGATTTGGACAAAACAAAAGGCAAAATCGACTTTCTTGAACCTTCCGGATGCAATGGTGAGCTTAGATTTGCACCAGCAAGCTCCAATATAAACCTGCAATAAAGAGCCAAAAACGGAACCTCCCCAAATCTGGTACCTCTCTTCAGAACAAGACTCTCCAATGGCACCCAACCCGCTCTGATACCATGTTAGAATTAAACATGCTCTGATACCATATTAGAATTGGCTATGGATGCCAAGATCTATGGACCAAATAGAAAGCACAAAGAAGAGAGAAAATAATATGACAAGAATAAACTGTATTCAATGTCAATGATAATGCTTCAATGTGTGTACAAATGTAGTAGAGACCCCTTGGTTATATAGCCAAGGTGAGAACATAGGAGTGCATAAGATTATGACAAGTGTCGTAATCTTATGACATGAGACAACAATGAAAAGCTATCACTCCACCTAAAGTGGAAAGGTGATAATGTGATAACCACCACAAATAGTGGATCTACCACAAAAGGTGGAACCCTAATCACATGATATGTCCATGAAAGGTGGAGGTGATAGAGTGATAACATGATAAGTCCACCAAAGGTGGAAAGTCTCCAACAACTCCTATGTGGTCCCTAAGTAAATTTAACTAAGGTGTAATTATGACCTAGGACAAGGTACAAAACATTTAATTACACCAACAATAAGAAACTTGAATAGTTCTTTGAAATGTTAGTGGAAATTAAAGATAGTTGTCATAATCTCGATGTGGAAATTATTGATGAGTTTGATGAAAGGATTCTTGATATGAAGGAGGTTTCTCTGAAATTCAGGGAGACATTCAATAAGGAAATAGTTGACCCTACCATAGCGACGTGGGAATCCTTCTCAAAGCTCAGGAGATTACAAATTCATCTAAATTTCTATAAAACTGAAGAGAATAGAAGATCTGAAGCATTGGTCGAGTTTGATATTGCTTTGGCCAAATGGAGAACAAAATTACAGATTACTACATCGCCTGAGAGCAAAGATATATTTGCAATTGTCACCAGATATCGTGATTACAGGTCCAGGATGAAAATACAAGAAAATTTGTTGGAGCAAGAAGCGGTTGAAGTTCTGGAAGACAAAGGCGATGAAGCGGAAAGAAATGATGCATAGTTACTTTTGGCATTTCGTGATACTTCTTTTAATTTTGGCTCTTTTAAGTTAAGAACTATTTTAATTATGGGGTACAATTGTTCTAAAGAAACTTTTACCAAATACAATTGGTTTATGCTTTGAATATGGGCTTAGCCGATGCAATTAGATATTTTTGGAAAAACTTTAATTTTCCTCATTAGAGAAAACTCTTTTATGTTTTGAATTTTTACAGTCATCTTTCAATATAGAAAACTCATATGGTGAAGTTCATGCAGACCTAATATTTGAATTATGGTGTATGGATTTATTTTGTTTATCCTGGATATGTTGCCAATGATTATTTATGTTGATGTTGTGGACGTTTGATAGATTACGTTGTTGTTGAATGTTTATAGCAATGGTTTAAGTTTAGTTGAAGAATTTTATTGGTTCTGAAAGTGATTCAAGTCTTTGTTTTTTTGGTTTATATTTAGATATTGATATGCCTTTCAAAGCTTTCTGGCTAAAAGCAACACCGTTCTTTGCTTTTTGGTTAAAACAAGTATGAATTTCTATTCATTGAATATCTTAGAAGGTAGTTGCCACCTTGTAAAATAAGCAGAGAATCGGTATGAAATCTCATGATATCGGTTCAGCTCTTGTTACATTTGTCATCTCTGTGGGTATTAGAATATAGGGTTCGGTGACAAATTTGTAAACCAACAAATTTTTGGTGACTCGGTTGGGTATCGAACTAAGAAAAAATTTGTATCATGAGTTGCTTTATGATTGTTAGTCATGTTTCCTCAAAGGCGTAACACTCTTGTTCTCCAACCCAACGTAGACTGGTTGGTTGGTGATCAAGAGGATATAGTTACTGGCCTTTGACTAATTGCTTGAGAACAAAGAAGAACCAACCTTTAGTATCATCAAGTTAATGAGGTGTTAGAAGAAGAAGAAGAACTTGGTGAGATTATAAGAGAGAGAACTTTGCGTGCTGAGAATGCTCAAGAAATTGTCTTTGTAGAAAAGATTGCACCTGTGGCCAAAAGAGTCAGAGTTCCTGTTGATAGGTTGGCATTAGGTTCTACTACTTTAGACTAATTGAATGTCAATTATTGACCGGCCAGTGTCCAAGGCTGTCTGCAGAAGGAGATTATTTGAACAACCCATTTTATATTTTTCAGTTTTTCTTCAAACTATAGAAATCAAGTCTAATCTAAGGCCATTACTTCTTAACTAGAAAATAATCTTACTCTAAGAAAATCCAGAAATACTAAATTAAAAAGCATAAGACAACTAATTTAGAAAGCAATACGACTAAACTAGAAAGCATGCAAACAAGCAAACTAAATAACTAATGTATTACAGAAACAAAAAAGTAAGGGAATAGACAATTAAACATCTTTTAAACAGTAAAGGAATATTATCAACTAGAGAAGATAACTTATACAAATTAAAAACAATGGTGTTCCGGAACAACAGACTCGACTCTTCAACAACTTGTGTCTTCCTACTGAACAATAATTTACCTTTAACAAAGAAAATAACTTAACAATAAAATACTTATCTATCTACGCTAACTCCCCTCGAGTGGCCAGCTTCCGGGCTACTACTTCATCTTTAGCTCACATAAACTACAAATTCTCAAATCCTCTGATTACGAACAGTCATCATCATTCGAATTCAATAGTTACCAATAAACAAAAATCAGATAACTCATTTTAACAGTGATTTGCAAAACCATGTAAACAACATAACGATACTTCCTCTTTGTCTTATTCACTGCTTATGAAATTATAGTTTTATAGATAAATTTTTAACTAAATCCTAAATTTAAGATGGCATGGATAGCCATTGAAAAAGTCTTCCTTAACTTAAAACTAACTTTATGTCTTTAAAGATTTTAAAACATGTAAAAGGCTCGAGAAGAGCCATAAAGTTTTTAACAACATAATTTAAAGAAACTGAAACTGAATCTTTGATGCATCATCCAGGCATCTAGGAGTGGGTTCACAACATTACTCTTGAGGCATGTGTTGGCTAAACTTCAGCAACAACCGCATGATGACTTGTTAATCCCTGCAAAAATGCTCAAATCAACCCATTAAACCTGCTTTGGACAATTTCCTCAATTGATCAAAAGAAAGAAAGAAAGCATAATTTTCCTTAAAATAAGTAATTACTTCTCCTAAAGTTTAATAAATTGGCACATGCTTAGGATTGAATTAGCAAAAGTAAGCTTTCTAGATTTTATTATGATGAGGTTATTTTTACCTCATCATTTCCTCCCCTACCTAATTTCTGGCAGGTCCTCCTGCTCCATGGTTAAACCCCTGAGTTCTATTCCATTCTTCATAAAGAGTACTGAGATCATGTATTTCCCTGGTTGATGCATTGAAAGTTTCAGGGTTATGAATGAACCCTCTATGGAACATCACACTCTCTCTCCACTCATTAAAGAGTCTGTCATTCTGATCTATGGAAATATTAAAGGCCGAGGGTGGATTAAATAGCAAGGGGGGCCTGTATTTCATTCCTATCCATTTTGTTCTTAGGGTTTTTAGGATTTTAACTAGAGTATCAGCCCTTCTGAATGACCATCTGATGTTTAGAGGAGAAATAACTTCTCTTTTCTTTAAATAAGCTGGAAGAGGGGTAAACCTTTCCTCGCATGCATGCCATGCTTTTCCAATTAATTTCTGTCCATTTGCCATGAAATTGTCATAACACAGCTTGAGGCTATTGTCATACCTTTCCTCCATCTTTTCATTAACAAGAAGAGACAAAAATGTAGCTTTGAACCCATCAGGCCTTGAATTTGGGGACCTGATCTAGAGACCCACTGTTTTCTCTGCCTGTGCAAATTCTTTTTTTTCGATCTTACCAATGAATTTGATTTCTCATGGTTGAGAGAAATGCCCTCAATTCTACCTCTCCAACAAACAAATTAATAAAGAAATTTGTATGATTTTCTAATAACAAATCATGCAGAAAGAATTCACAAATTAAATCCTGGTCTTCAGGAGTTGACTCTACAATTTTTTTTACAAACTCTTTGTCATTAGGCTCATAAGGTTGATCATTATAGATCCTAAATAGTTTCCATCTCAGCCATTGTTCATTCAAAAACATTGAGTAAATTCTCGATGGCCTTATACAATTCCGCAAACAGTCCACAAGTTGATAGGCATCCTGCTTCCCTCTGTAGGCTTTATGAAATCACTCCTTTAGGAGCACCAGTTCTTTCTTCAGCCTATGATTTTCAGTTTGGAAATTTCTGAGGAAGTAACACTGTTCCATCCATTTTATTAGCAGAGGTGGAATGCGGACCTAGAACCAATCAGTTACAACTGGTTCAGTTTGAATTGCTTTGGAGTCAGTTTGGGGTCTCACAGTGCATTTCTTTAAAGCCTGTTCTAGTTCAACTACTCTGCTGATGGGAGTGTTCAACTCTTCAGTCTTTATTTTCTTGTCCTCCTCGAAAGTTGAGAGCATGAGCACAAAATTTTGTTTTATTTTCTCGATTTCTGCTTCTTTATGTGCAATGTTCACACTATAAGTTTTATGCTTTTGATACTGCTCCTAAATTTGTTCCTGCAACTTATAGATGTTTGAGTCTTTTTCTTGCAATTGTAGCTTCAAGCCTCTTATTTCCTGATCCCTTTTATTTATTATAGCAGTTTGTACAACCAACTCCTCTTTTTGCAATTCTATAAATTCGTTATTTCTAGACAATTGTCTCTGTAAATCATCAATTTCTACTTTATACTTTTCTAGTTCAGCAATGGCACAACTGGTTTCAACTGTTTCAACAATTTTATCTACAATGGGTGACAAATTTTTTGGTATACCGTCATCCCCCTCAGATTCTCTGTCCTGAGTTCCATCATTGAAAATTTCCTCTATATGTGCATAATGGAAAGGAAATACTTCACCTGAATCCTCTCTATTTAGGGGTATCTCATCTTCACTGGCTTGTTCTGGAATTTCTATGGGCTCTTGTGGCCACTTAGGCTTTTTATTTTGTGAACTTCCCTCCTTACCCTGTATTGGGGTTTTAGAGAATTCAGAAGCCAACTGCTTACTCCTTCTGAGTGGAGGTGATTCCTGGAAAATGACAGGTGTTTTATTTTTCCTCGTTTTCTTTTTTCTTGGTTTACTTGTGTCAGAATAAACAATATCAACTTGTTCTTGCAAGTCAGGGGTTTTGAATTTATCACCGCAGAGGTCTGGCAAATCCTCACTAGGAGTGGTGGGATTAAAAATTTTCAGAGCTGAAGAGCCCTTAGGGGAAGTTGCTCCGAATGATGGAATAGCCTGTTGGGATGGTTCCCTTAATTCTATAGTTCTTGCAATTGCAAGCTTCTCCATTTTCTCTGAAAATTTCTCCCATTTCCCCTCAGGTTTCTTATGGAAGTGGTACTTGCAAATTAGTTGAATTAACCCGTGATATTTTAAAGGCCTAGACCTTGTTTTATACCTCTCCATGGAAGTATTCAAGGAATCACACAAGAATTCAGGCATATTAACCCTAAGAACTGGGTCCTCCTTTTTGTGACGTAAATGGGTCAACATACGAAAGGCAGGCCCTACAACTATGGTAAGCTGACCCTCACAAGTAAAGTACTTTATAATCCATGCAATGACAGTACCCCAAGGTTCTAATATGGAAGCTCTCTGGAATCCCTTATTTTGTCCCCTGGTACTTATTACTACCATTGGATATGGGTCTCTCTCTAACAAATAATTCAACTAATTTCTGGTATGTTATTTGAGAGGTTTCTTTTATATTTATGCTTGCATTCTCTAATCCAGATAAGCGATAAATAATCTTAGAGCTTACCTTGAAATGCTTCCCTTGAAGTTCCACTTCACCATTTGTATAGTTCTCAGCAAAAGATCTCACCAGCTTTTCATTATGGCCTTCAAAATTTTTGATGAAGTTTAACCACCCTGCTTCCTCGAACAATCTGGAGATATTACTCGATCCCAATAATTTTTCTGCTGAATTTGGCTCTGCCTTTCTTTTACCACCCCCCATTTCCTGATTTCACACTCTGCAAGAGATTTCAATTCCAGCACAAAGTTCCCACGCAGGTTCCTTTTGAAAATATTACCTTTGAAATTACTTATTTGTTTTATTTGTAGCTTACGCTTCAATGATTTCCAATTTGCATGGAGGTTTGCGAAAGGCTTTGCCGTACAAGTAGTTGATCGCCGGGTGGCATAAATTGCTAAATTGGAAGTGAGGTTCGTGCTAATTAATTATTCTTTATTAAAAAATAACTACCTATTTAAAGCGAAAATTAATACTCACCCTCGTTCCGTGATTGTTCGGAGATCTTAAACCTCACATATTTGACAGGATGATGTGAAGGCATTGGTTGAAGTGATGACGAAGTTATTATGATATGGTGCGGAATTCTATGGGGGACGGAGTATGTAGTTGGGTGGCTTACTTATAACTAAAGCAAAAATAGAAAGACAAATGTATTGGATATTCTGGTGGAAGAATCGCGAAAATTTTGAAATTTTGAAAAAGGTGACGAAAAATAAGTGAACAAGTTCCAGAGCACATAATTTGGTCAAAGTGCTCGAAATGAGTGCTTAAGTTCTGGAGCATCAGTGTGTGGTGCGACCGAAACAAGAATGAAATGAAGGTTCTAGAGCATCACTGAAAGATGCAATTGAAACAAGAATGAAATGGAGGTTCCTAAGCATCGCTGAAAGATGCAGCCGGAGCAGCAACAGAATGAAAGGTTCCAGAGCATCGCGAAAAGATGCAGTCGGAGTAGCGACAAAATGAAAGGTTTCGGAGCATCACTGAAAGATGCAGCCGGAGCAGTGACGAAATGAAAGGTTGAGTCACATGGAAAAGAATTTTTGAACTTCATGACTTTGAATCTTAGTGCAGAATGCCTCCTCAACATGATAAGCTCTATACAAGTTCCGGAGCATCGGGCTTGAAAATGTCAAGTTCCAGAGCATCGGTACCGGCATCATAATGTTCCAGAGCATCTTTGGAGGGTGCTCCGGAAGTTATTTTCTGCTTCTTGAGAAGTCCTGCAAAAACATGAAAAATATTTAGCTAAGTCCAAAAAACGATGAAAGATTAAGTGAAGGAAAATATCTCAACATACATGTCCATTTATTATATATTTTCAAAATTTTATTTATAATATTTTATTTATTTTTTATTTTTTATTTTATTTTTGAACAAGCAGCATAACATTATTACTAGATAGACTTTGTCATGGCAGAGTCAACACATTGGACCTCGCCTTGCATTTCGACCATCCTTGTAAAGTCTTCCATGTTGACTGGCTTATGGTAGACACGTAGGCGATGACCATTAACCAATAGAGTTCGCGTGTCACCATCAATTGGTTTTAACCGAACAGTTTCATTCGAAAAGACTTCCTCAACTTCATAAGGTCACAGTCAGTGAGTCCTGAGCTTTCCTTTATAATCCTTGTATCTAGAATCGAATAAAAAGGCCCAATCCACATTGTGAAACTCCTTTCCCTAAATATGTTTATCATGCCATACTTTCCATTGATGTTGAATTAGTTCAGTTTGATGGATGGCGTCTAAACGAAGTTCATCCAACTCGCTCAGTTGCAGAACTCATTCAACTTGGGCTCTTTTTAAATATAGATCTAATTCCATAGCTGTTCGTAGAGTTTGTAACTCGAACTCAATGGGAAGAAGAGGCTTCTTTCCAAAAACGAGCTCATAAGGACTGAATCCAGTCGTAGATTTCCAGGTTGTGTTGTATGCCCATACGGCTTCAAGGAGCTTCCTGGCCCAGTCTTTTCTTCCAAAAGAGACTATTTTTGTTAGAATATTGTCCACTTCTCTATTAGTTACTTCTACTTGGCCATTCGCTTGAGGGTGGTAAGGGGATGACTTTCTATGGCTTATCTGAAAATGATTGGTAAATGCCAAGAGCACTCGAAACATGAATTGGGGTCCCTAATTAGTTATGATAGTTAGAGGGGTTCCGAATTTAAGGAAGATTTTATTATAAAGGAAGTCTGCAACCTGCTCTTCCCTAGCTATTCTTAAGGCTTGTACTTCAGCCCATTTTGTCAGGTAGTCGGTGCAAACCAGTATATATTCTTTCCCTTGAGAGGAAGGATCTATGGGTCCGATGAAATCTAAACCCCATTTTTCAAATGGTTCAAGGACTACCTAAGGCAGCAACGACATTTCCAAAGAAGCGGTTGGTCTTCCTACCCTCTGACATTCATCACAATGATGAAGATAGTTCTTAATGTCTTTGTGCATTGAGGGCCAATATTATCCAACACCTACGACTTTGTGGGAAGTTCTCTTTGTAGAGTAATGTCCTCCCGAGGGGTCATCGTGACAGGCCCTTAGAATGTTATAGGTTTCATCGGCTCTTACACATCTCCTCAAAATCATGTCAGGACCACAACGAAATAAAATTCCATGAATCCATTTGAACGAGGCACTATCCCTGATTAGCTGCTTCTTTTGCTTAGACGTGAATCCAAGAGGTATCTTAGATGCAGCTAAATAGTTAGCGATATCTGCAAACCTAGGTGATTTTACAAAAACCACAAATAGATTTTTATCTGGGAAATCATCCTGTACAGGGGTAATGTCATCTTCTTTATGTTTGATTCATGACAGAAAATCGGCTACCACATTATATTTCCCTAGTTTATCAAGAGTCATAGCATTAAACTCTTGAAGGAGCAATAGCCATCTCATGATTCGACCATTAACCACAGGTTTGTTCATTAGGTAATTCACAGCTGAGTGATCCGTATAAACTGTGACCTTATACCCCGTAGTATATGACAAAATTTTTTGATAGCATGAACAACAACCAAGAATTCTTTTTCTGTCGTTATATAATTTTTTTCTGTCGAAGTAAGATTTTTGTTGATAAAATATATAACATACTTCCCCCCATTCTCATCTTCTTGTCCTAGAACTGCACCGATAGCATCGTCAGAAGCATCAACTTAGATATGAAAGGGAATACTCCAGTTTGGCCCTCTCATAACGGGAGCAGAGACAAGTTTTTCTTTGATTGCTTCAAATGATTGCTGACACTCAGATGTCTAGACAAACTCTACTTCTTTCTGTAAAAGAGAGAACATAGGAGCTGCAATTTTACTAAAGCCTTCTATGAACCTTCTATAGTAACCAACATGTCCAAGAAAACTTCATACATCTGTCTGAGTTTGGAGGATTGTCAACTGTTGGATGACTTCAATTTTCTTAGGGTTGACCTTTATTCCTTCTTAAGGAAATATGATGACCCAAGACTATTCCTTGCTCCACCATTATTAAGCATTTCTCATGGCTAAGGGATAGTCTATTTTCCTCACAAACTTGCAAAACTCGATCTAGGTTCTGAAGAGCTTCGTCATAGGTTGACCCATAGACTGTAAAATCATGCATGTAAACTTTGACACAGTCATTAACGAGAGCAAAAAATATAGCAAGAACGACTCTCTGGAAGGTTACTAGAGCATTGCATAGTCCAAAAGGAAGCACTCTATATGCAAATGTGCCCCAAGGGTAGGTAAACGTGGTTTTGTCCTAGTCTTCTGGAGCAACCTATATCTGATTATAACCACTAAATCCATCGAGAAAGGAGAAATACTTCATCCCAACCAAGTTGTTCAGGACCTGATCAACGAATGGTAAGGGAAAATAATCTCTATAAGTGGCTTTATTGAGTTCTCGATAATCTACACAGATTCTCCACTTCCCATTTTTCTTTGGGACTACCACCATAGGTGATACCCATTTACTATCAGATATTGGATAAATAAATCCAGCACGAAGGAGTTTCTTAATCTCAATTTTGACCAAATCCTTTAATGCAAGATTGAGTCTCTTTTGCAGCTGGCAAATAGGCCTTATACTGATGTCAGTGTAAATGTGATGAGTACAAACGCTTGGGTGAATTCCCCTCATATCCGTATAATCCCAAGCAAAAGCTTTGGATCTTTGTACCATCACATTAAACAACTTATCCTCTTGAGTTTCTGTCAACTAGCTATTGATATTCAAGGTTTTTCTTGGTAATAGCATTATCGATTTTGTTCTAGGATGAACTGAGGTCACAGTATACATAGGTCACAACAACGTATTAAGAGGACAACTATGAGGTAGCAGTTGGTGAAACCTTGTGATATCCTCATAGAAATGACTTGTTCTAGGAATCATATTTGCTAAGGGACAGGACATTCCCATTGTAGCATAACTGTGCTCCATTCCACTTATATCAATTGGCTGCCCGAAAATCCTTGCAGCATCCATCATTTCTTCCTCATTCAGGGTTATAGAAAGGCGTGCTATTTCGTTTACTAACTCTTCCTCTAGTTCTTCCCCGTGTTGTTTAATTACCACCATGGCTAGGGAGGCTAAATTGTCTGAACCATTCAATTCCTCAGGTTCATCAACCCAGACTTTTTCATGCTTAGTAGGCTTAGCAGGGGGATATAAGAACAAGCGTTTATTATTCTGGCCATGCGAAATGGTCATTCCCCCTTCCCTATAATCAATCTTAGCAACAACCGTGGCCAGCCAAGGTCTTCCAAGAATTATAGAATAGCTATCCTTAGGTGTAAGCGATAAAATTACCTGAAAATCGACTGGATAATCCCATCCATCAACTTTGACAAGGACGTTTTTAATGACGCCCTTTGGGATGGCTATATACTGATTTGCCATTTGTAAAAGTGTGGTTGTAGGATGTAAATCAGTTAAACCTAATTTTCCATTACATCCACAGTCATCACGTTAATAGCTACTCCTAGATCCACCAGTGCATTTGGTATTGTTACCTCATTGACTGTAACAGTTATAAGTGGACTTCTGGGATCATCGTATTTTGGAGCAATAGTCTTTCTAGACAGAAAATTAGCTAAATAACCATCAATATGAACGGTATTTATTGTTTTTGTCTTTCTCCCTGGTGTTTTGATACATAACTGTTTGATTAACTGGTTTAATTCAAAGATTTCTTTTATTGCTTGCAATAAAGGAACTTCAATATGCAACTACTTAATCTCTTGAATTAACGCAGTTTCTGTAGCCAAAGATACTTCCGAAGTATCTTTCAGAGTTATGGACTTCAAACATTTTGGATATGGTGCCATCTTTTTCTTTCTTGGAATAGGATCCTCCTTATGTTGACTTTAGGTCTGACCCTCCTCCCCCTAAGACAAGTCAGCAGCCCCTGCCGCTGAGAAAGGCTCTTTGTCTAGAGGAGTAATATCCTGCTTAGACGACGTGTCTCTTGTTGGACTTTTAGGCTCAGTTTCCTACACTATTTCTTCAATGGCTGGTGGTTGAAGAGTTCGACCAGAACCCAACTGCACATTTTTGAAGTGTATTACATTAAGCCCAGTAACATTTCCATGTTCGGTAGAATAGACTGGTGTATTTTGGTGATTATTTTTAGGATTGAGAAGCGGTTGCACTGGAAGCTGAGGTTGGTTTACTTGCTCATTTTGAGGAGGGTTCTGAACTGGAGGTAACAAGTTATGCTGTTGATTCCTCCTTGGTTCAGTATAGGACTGATTTTGTGCCCAGTTCCATTGGGGTACTGCATGTTGTTGTAAGAGTTATTGATGAACTCGAGCACCCAGGATCACCTACAAAACCAAGATAAACCTTCCACACGAGAGCAGCAAGAGATAGAATGCAGGAATATAGTGCAATAACAAAATGATGTTATATCACACACTAAATGATACAATATGCCTCAACTCTCCCTTGAATTGATTGAGTTAATATGAACTCATCTAGACTAGATAGGAGCTAGACCTGAACTAGTTAGGAGGGAGAGGTGAGTGCAGAATATATAGTAGAATATGGGCAAATAATTCCAAGAGGGGTAATAACTCCCAAATAACCAAATTAGGTGGGAGTTATGCCTACTTGGAAAATGCCAAATAGGTGGCATAACCTACTCAAAAAGAGACAGATGAGTGGTTTTGTGAGGTGGCATATAAGGCCAAAAGAGGGTGTGAAACTCAACCACCCAAGTGTGAGTGGGAGCAACACATGTAATCGATGGATTATGCCACGTGTCCTCACATGAACCACATATCCTATAACCTAAGGTATGCTTAATAATGTGTAGGAAAAATAATATTAAAAAAACCTACACTAACACCCCCCCTTAAGCATAGCTTAGGTGGGTGAAAGGATGAAATAATGCAAAGATGCAAATATGGGTCCCGGTTACTAGGCCATGTTAGGTACCCATGTACAAAATACTCTCTCACAAATGGAGTAAAGGAGAAAACCCAGTGGGACAAAACTCCTCCCCAAAAGAAAACAAGTTTCCCAACACAAGAAGAATCCCATGCAAGGAAGAAGTCCCCTCCAAAATAGAAAGGATAGGAAAGACCATGTAGCCTTCCCCAAAGTAGTCAACTATGCCAATGGTTGAAGCTCAAAGCTGAATGTAGAACATGGTCCACGATCGTCGAACAATGTTCCTCCCCTTAGGAAGAAACAAAACCAAAGGTGTATGAAGAATGTCTTCCCATTCCTGAAAGGAATATGAAGGAAGAATGATGAAAATGTATGAAGTCTCTAAACTCTGCTCAAGTGTCTCCATGTTGATGTCGAAAGATGTCACCATCAAATCAAGTGTTCTAGGCCACACTGTAGAAGATGAAAATCCAGAACCTAGTGGAGATGGATGTAGAACAAAATTTGAAGACAAAGATATCTCCTTTGAAGACAAAGGCGCCTCCTCCAAATGTTGCTCAAAAGTATCCTCACTCATGTCAAAATGTGATGAATGATCATGTGGAGAATGAACAAAAGGATCCAAAGGTTCCTCCATAACAATTGAAGAAGAATCAACTTCATCAAAGAGAAGATGGATGTCATGAATAATGTCTCCCAAGTCTGAAATATGAGACTCTATGAACAAACCTGCAATGTCTGTCAAGTAGTCATCTGAAGTAGCTATGTCTGGAAGACAATGTGTATCTTGCTGCACTGAATCACAAGAAGCCATGAATGTAGCAATGCAAGTATCTTCAGATGCAATAGTAAATGGAGGAGAAGGAATACAAGGCTCAAGAACTGGATCACATGTGAGAATACCCAAGTTCAAGTAGCCAAAGTTCTCCTCAAAATCAAAGCTCACACTAGGAGTGTGATCAACAACCAAAGGATTAGAACCATCATCAGGTGCAAAGTCTAAAAAGGTATACAATCGAGATGCATGATCAACCACCCCAGTAGCAATTATCTCTCTGCTCTCCAAGTCTCTGATGATAACTAAATCAGGTGTGAATTCAACAGTCTTCCCTGTTCCACCATGAGTGATTTGATAGATGGAAAGAAGATTGTTTGAAAGATGAGGTACACACAAAACATCATTGAAAGTACCATCTCCAATATCAACAGATCCTTTCCCAATTACATCCATGTATGTATTATTTCCCATCATAATAGGTGGCATAGCACAAGGCTCAAAAGAAGAGAACATAGATTGTGTAGAAGCCATATGATGAGACGCTCCAGAATCTAGGAGCCATCTCCTTGATCCAAGACCTGTAGAAGCACAAAGAGCTTTACCTTTTGATTTACCTGCACCTGTAGTATGGCCCTTTTCCTTATCAAATTCTAAATTTTTGGAATTAGAAGAAGAAGCTGAATCAACCATTCGAGAAGGAAAATTGATGTTGTTCTTTGCTAAAAGATTCTTCAACTCATCAATTTGTTTTAAGTAACATTGATGTTCATCATGCCTAGATTTCTTGCAATATGCACAAGTGAGCTTCTCCTTCTTAGATGAATCCTCTTTTGAAGAGAATTTAGAGTCTACTTTAGAAGTAGATGAATATTTATCTGAATCTTTCTTTCTATCACCTTGGTTCTGTTGTTTCTTGTTTTGCTTATTAGTGCCTTGTTTTGCAGTCAAGGCTTGAGATTTGGAAGATTTAATAATGCCCATTTGAATCAATTTATCTTGCTCCTTTGTGAGATCAGTTGCAAACTCACTTAGAGAAGGCATAGTAAATCCTTTTCCTAAGGCTCTTTTCATTGCATGAAATGTAGAAACAAACACTGCATAATCAGGACCAAGTTTTGAAAGAATACTCAAAATCAATTGTGATTCATCCTTTTTAACTCCACACTGCTCTAACTGCAATCTTATGGCATTCAATTTAGTAAAGAAATCCTGAATGGTATCAAAATTGCATGGGCTCAATCCTATGAGCTCGTTCTCCAATGAATGTGCTCTCAAATCATCCTGTTTACCAAAGAGAGTATTCAAAGTATTCCACACTTCATTTGGTGATTTTGCAGACATAATATGAAAGCGTAGATCAGGAGATACAGCCATGCATAAGGTGCCAAAAGCTTCATCACACTTATTGAACCATTTAGGCTTATCTTCATCTTCTGTAGGTTCCTTATCAATACCCATTGTTATTCTATACAATTTTAACTTCCTTAAGTGAATTTCCATTTCATTTTTCCACTCAAAGTAATTGTATGGTGTGAGTAGAGGAACCGATTTATCCATTTTAGATTGTTGTAGCAATGTGAGAGAAAAAATGCAAGAAGAACACACATAGACACCCCCCTTTTTCACTCAAAGAAGAATCCCCCCCAACAAAAAATTATTGGGCACTTTATAAATTAGTGCGTTTACAATGCTGGAGTTGTTTTCCAGAGTTTTTCAAGTGTCCAAAATGGACTCAAATACTGAAAGTATAATTAAATCTCAAATTAGAACTTCAAAATAGCACCAAAGTATAGTGCTTAAAAAAAATATCAACTTTCAAAAAAATAATCACCTCGATCCGAGGTCATATCTGAAAGTTATAGCCGTTTGAAGTTTCAAAAATGAGAACTGTCCTTCAGATCTGCTGTTAAAACTGATTTTCTGAAGCATCCGGATTACTTGAGAAAAAATGGATCACACCACTGCAAAGCCTGCAAAATTCTACCCCAAATCAAAAAAAAATTCTCTGAAAAAAGAGCTCGTATGACTGAATTATGGCCCTCCAAAGCTTGACTGCAAAATCAAAAATGCAATTGAAGAGGGGGTCTACTGAAATGTTCTGATTTAGTTTCTGCAAAATATGTAACCTGTATGCAGAAAATAGCAACGACCCAGATGGTTTTTTTCTTCTACGAACAAAACCCAGATGACGGATTTTCTTCAAAGTATACAAAAAATGTGGATCTAGTGTAAAACAAACGCCTTTAGAAACATAAAACGACCCCAACAACCAAAAAAATGACATGAAAAGGTAGAATCAACTACTTAAGACAAGAAAAGGCATGCTGCAACCTGCAATACTGATTAAAAAACTCACAAATCTCTCAAATTTGAGAAGGGGCTTGCAGATCTGACGCTCTGATACCATGTAAGAGTTATTGATGAACTCGAGCACCCAGGATCACCTACAAAACCAAGATAAACCTTCCACACGAGAGCAGCAAGAGATAGAATGCAGGAATATAGTGCAATAACAAAATGATGTTATATCACACACTAAATGATACAATATGCCTCAACTCTCCCTTGAATTGATTGAGTTAATATGAACTCATCTAGACTAGATAGGAGCTAGACCTGAACTAGTTAGGAGGGAGAGGTGAGTGCAGAATATATAGTAGAATATGGGCAAATAATTCCAAGAGGGGTAATAACTCCCAAATAACCAAATTAGGTGGGAGTTATGCCTACTTGGAAAATGCCAAATAGGTGGCATAACCTACTCAAAAAGAGACAGATGAGTGGTTTTGTGAGGTGGCATATAAGGCCAAAAGAGGGTGTGAAACTCAACCACCCAAGTGTGAGTGGGAGCAACACATGTAATCGATGGATTATGCCACGTGTCCTCACATGAACCACATCTCCTATAACCTAAGGTATGCTTAATAATGTGTAGGAAAAATAATATTAAAAAAACCTACACTAACAGTTGTTGGTACCACTGTTGTTGGGGTTGATTTGGCCATTGTTGATTGCCCCATGTGTGGTTTGTCCACTCAGGTGATCCCCAATAAGGAGTTCCCCAGTTAGGTTGAGGTGGAAGCAACTGATTCCAAGATGGAGTCCATTGATTATGAGCCCAGTTATTTTGTGGTCTCTATGTAGGATTAGGATTTTGTCTATAAGGGAAATTACCTCCTTGACATTGGTTTAAAGCATGCATTTCTTCTTCAACCTAAATGGTTTTTTTCTTAGTATTCTTAATATCCGACAAAAGCTCACACTGGTTTGTAGGATGATTTTGCTCACATAGTTGACAAACATTGACTTTATCCAAAGGACACTCATGTAATAGGTGTTTGTTTCGACACCTTAGACAATAAATTGACAAGGTCTCAGGGTTGCGGGTTTTAGCTTGTATACCATCTAAGGTGGTATTCAACTGCACGAGAATATCCATTTTTAGATTTTCTATTTCTTCGCGGAGCTTACCTATCTCATTAGACCCTTTAAAAATATTAGTTTTGCGGATTCCTCCCCTAGTACGGGAGAAATTCCAACAAAACTCACATATTTCTTCAAGAGTTAATTGAGATACGTCACCTTCTCCCATTAAATCAAGATTTCTTCGAGCGTCATCATCAAGACCTTTAAGAAATATTTTTTTGAGAATCTCTACACTAATGGTCATTTCTCCACATCTTTTAGAGAGGAAGAGGAACCTATCAAGATAATCCTCCAAACTTTCATCCTCGTTTTCCCTTAGCTTAAACAACTCCTCCTTATGATCACTTACCCTACAGTAACTCTGGCATTTTTGCAAGAAAACAGTCTCCATTTCTTCCCAGGATGTTATACTACCAGAACCCAATCCCATGAACTGGTGGATTGCTGAGTCCTTCAAAGTTGACAGAAAAAGATTCAACTTTTGGTTGTTGTTCTTATAATCATGTCTGACGTAGGACTTTAAATTCAAAGAGAAATTGGTCAGGGTCTTCCGAAGACAAGCCACAGAAGGTTGGAAGGAAAGTTGGAGAAATGTTCTTCATGATAGTATCATCATCAGCATCCAACGCAATAGGATAGGTAAACGTTCTAGGAGGCTGAGGTTCATTGTGGTTAGGTTCAGCTCTACGATCTCCCATGATGTTCAAAAAAGTATGTTCCTCAAAAACAATTTCCTCAATAACTGGCTGTTCTGCCAGTTGCTCAATAGGTAAATAATGGAAAGCCTCAGATGGAGTAGGCTCAAATAATTCTTCGAAAGTGTGGTCGTCTGAGCCTTGAGCTTCCCTATGTATGATAGGTACATATTTTGGGGGGGTCTTTGGTATAAAACATCTGTGAGGGCCTCTTTTTCAGGCCATGTAGAAAAGAAAGTCGACTAAGATATTTTTGGCGTAAAACTTTGTATTCAAATCGTCTCCTAATAACACTTAAGCAAGAAGGCTTTTTAAGAAGTCCCCGACAACAGCGCCAAAAAGTGATAGGCTGTCGTTAGGTCCTACTACTTTAGAATAATTGAATGTCAATTGTCGACTGTGCAGTGTCCAAGGTTGTCTGCAGAAGGAGATTATTTGAACAACCCATTTTATATTTTTAGTTTTTCTTCAAACTACATAAATCAAGTCTAATCTAAGGCCATTACTTCTTAACTAGAAAATAATCTTACTCTAAGAAAATCCAAAAATACTAAATTAAAAAGCATAAGACAACTAATTTAGAAAGCATTACGACTAAACTAGAAAGCATGGAAACAAGCAAACTAAACAACTGATGTATTACAGAAACAAAAAAGTAAGGGAATGGACAATTAAACATCTCTTAAACAATAAAGGAATATTATCAACTACAGAAGATAACTTATACAAATTAAAAACAATGGTGCTCCGAAACAACAGACTCGACTCTTCAACAACTTGTTTCTTCCTACTGAACATCAATTTACCTTTAACAAAGAAAATAACTTAACAATAAAATACTTATCTATCTATGCTAACTCCCCTCGAGTGGCCAACTCATGGTCTACTACTTCATCTTTAACTCACATAAACTACAGATTCTCAAATCCTCTAATTACGAACAGTCATCATCATTCGAATTCAATAGTTACCAATAGACAGAAATCAAATAACTCATTTTAACAGTGATTTGCAAAACCATGTGAACAGCATAACGATACTTGCTCTCTATCTTATTCACTACTTATGAAATTATAGTTTTATAGATAAATTTTTAACTAAATCCTAAATTTAAGATGGCATGGATAGCCATTGAAAAATTCTTCCTTAACTTAAAACTAACTTGATGTATTTAAAGCTTTTAAAACATGTAGAACGCTCGAGAAGAGCCGTAAAGTTTTTAACAACAAAATTTAAAGAAGCTGAAACTGAATCTTTGGCGCATCATCCAGGCATCTAGGAGTGGGTTCGCAGCATTACTCTTGAGGCAGGTGTTGGCTAAACTTCTGCAACAGCCGCATGATGACCTGTTAATCCCTACAAAAACGCTCAAATCAACCCATTAAACTTGCTTTGGGCAATTTCCTCAATTGATCAAAAGAAAGAAAGAAAGCATAATTTTCCTTAAAATAAGTAATTACTTCTCCTAAAGTTTAATAAATTGGCATAGGCTTAGGATTGAATTAGAAAAAATAAGCTTTCCAAATTTTATTATGATGAGGTTATTTTTACCTCATCACCTGTAGTGCCAGTTCCAAACAACCAACCTAGGAATCAGTTGAACAATAGAAAAAATCTTCCACGAAACCATTAGCGAGTGGGAGTTGGCAACTTTTTAATTGATCTCTTTTGTTCAATTTTGGCGTCTAAAAGATACACGAGGGGAGATAGAAAGAAAGGGATCACTGATGAAGATTTTGATTTACTAGAAGCAATCGATTTCTCAACTTTTCCACCTAACCGAAAGGTTAAATCTAAATCTAACAGTAGAGCACCCTCTCCCACACCTAGCCCTAGTTCTCTTGGGGTTTCTAATACATCCTATCAAGTTCTCCTTTTACCCGACACAGTTCTTCCATTGCAAATAAGTTTTCCTATCGCTAACCCTATTGTAATGGCTCAACCTCTACCATTCCCTTGGGGAGCTGTAATAGATCCTCTAACTTTTGGAGTTGGAGCTTAGCTGCATGATTTGTCGAAGGGTGCAAGAAAAATTATATCGAAATTCAGTGGAGATGGGAAGGTTTCTCTTGAGGAACACATGCAAGCTTTCTTCGTTGCTTCTTCTATCCTGGCCATACAACATGAAGATGTTTCCATGAGGGTTTTTGCAGAATCTCTAATGGATGTTGTTGCTGATTGGTTTTATTCCCTTTTGAATGGTACTATTAATAATTGGGCTACTTTTAAAATAAGATTTGAAAATAGATTTAAGACTGGTGGAAATGATCAGGTCCTAGTTGCCCAGTTGGGATCTATGAAGAAGGAGATTCATGAGCCAATGAGAGAATTTGTAGCCAAATTCAACAAATTGTTCAATAGAATTTCTACAAACATGAGGCCAGGAAGTGAGTTGTTAAAGGCAATGTTTATCAACACCCTGCCACCGGAAATAAGCATCACTATCAAAAGAGAAGGAGCTAATAATTAGTTGTATCCATAGAAGATGATTTTATTATTGCAGGAAAATGGAAGAAAGAATTTAAGACTGGTAAGCCTTTGCCCACAAATTCCGATGATCCAATTATATAGAGATTGGCCAATGATATAATTACTCTTAAGAGGCGGATGCTAAAGGGCCCTTCGCAGACACCTTATCAAGATGTCCCTAGGCGAGATTATAATTATCAAGGAGCTCGCAACAAGACATTATCTTTGGGTGCCCCGACTCAAAGGTTAGCAATTGAAGCTGCCCATCTTCAAGCAAGAGTAACCATTGTAATTTTCTCTTGACTTCGGATAATGATGGGGCTAGTTGTCTAGAAATGGTCCGGTTCATGCAAATGATGTCAACCAATGAAGGTGCATAAGAGCCATTTGTGGAAGAGCCTGGTCCATCTCAAGACTCTGGCATGAATTTATTTGAGTTTGTGCCAGATTTTGAGGCAAAATAAGATGTATGTGTAAGAGTGGATGACCCAAATTGTGCCATATTTACGAGGGCACAACATGCAAGAGGGGAAGCATCTAGTTCATCATCAACTCCTAATTCTTATTGAAAAAACAAAACAAATCGGAGTAGAATGTGTCTAATAATACAACAACTGAGGTAACCCCTGCACATTCCTTTGATTCCTCTGTCAATGGTTCATTTGATATAGTTGAATCATGTAAAGATATAAAAGTCCAGATTTCCCAAGTTGAATATCTAAGGCTTAATCCTACAGAGTTAGATAGACTAGTCAAATAAATTAAGCAAGAACCTTTGCCCTCTCAGTGTAATGCTCGGGTGTTCCCAGAGCATGAAGTCCCTATGGAAGATCAAGTCTGCACTAATTCTATTGGGAAAACATTAGTCCAACCAAATCCCTTTGCAAACCCAGAACCTTTCTATGTGTCATTGTACATTGTTGGTTTTAGGTTGAGTAATTGCATTATTAATTTTGGAGCCTTAGAAAATGCGATGTCAGCCCAAATAGCTAATGCCTTAGGTTTATCCTTTACATCTTCTCAGGGAAAATTTTACTCAATGGATAGTTCTCCTGTCCCTATCATAGAGATCAAAGATGCTTGAGTAGCCTTAGCTGCATTCCCCAAGAAAAGATTAAAATTAACTATACTAGTTGCTGATATTCTAGCTAGTTATGGAATGCTTTTGAGTATAAGCTTTTGTAAAGATTTGAGTGGGGAAATACAAATGGATTGGTCTCATGCCCTGATACCATTGGAAGGGAAGAAAGTACGTCTAAACCTTGAACCCAAGGCCAAGTTTAGTGCTCTAAAGTCTAGTGATCCGAGAGTAGGTATTTTGTTTGTTGAAATAGGGCCAGGCACTTACATGTGTGCTTCTGACCAACAAGGAGACCCAAACCTTATCAATATAGATTTAGTTGATGATTTATGGACACTTGAACTTGATGGAAGTTGTGTTAATGTTGGATCAGGTGCAAGGGTAGTTTTAATCTCACAAGATGGTTATAAGTTTCCATTCACTTTAAAAGTAGAATTTGCTAATACCAATAACACATATGAGTATGAAGCCCTATTTCTTGGTCTAAGTGTAGCCAAAGAAAAAGGTATTAAGAAATTAAGAGTTGTGGGAGATGTTGAATTAGTGGTGAAACAGGTTAGGAAGGTTTACACTATGAAAAATAGTCAGCTCAGACACTATAGGAACAGAGTTTGGGATTGTATAGAAGATTTTGATGCTTTTTCTATAGAATCAGTTCCAAGAGATCAAAATACTAAAGTTGTCTCTCTAGTAGTCTCAACGTCATTACTCTTACCGTACCCTGATTTTAAAGATAAATCATTCCAAATTGAGATTGTGTACTGACCTAGTGTCCCAAACAATGTAAATCATTTACAGGTATTTAATAATGATCAACAATTTATTGCATTTTTGGAGAAAGCTGAATCTTTTGCTAATATCTTCTTTGAAGGTAGTAATGATAAAAGCAATGAGGTCTTGGAAGGAAAAAATGGTGCTTCAGGTGGAGGAGATCCTGAGATTATTCAATTGCAAGGGAATAAAATTCCTAAGGGTTTAGTCTCTCTTGAAGATTTGTTCAACATACATGATCAATATTTGAAGCAAAAAAGGGAAGCTTCTATTGAATCATTTACTGAGTTTGATAAGGTTAATATTGGTACTGAAGATGACCCCAAAATTGTGTGCATTGGTAAATGTTGTTCTACTCGAGAGAGGGAAAAGTTGATCTATTTGTTGATTAAATATAAAGATATTTTTGCATGGTGCTATGTTGATTTAAAGAAGTTCATAAATGGAGAATTGCAGCATAAGATACCATTGAAGCCTGGCTCTGCACCTTATAGGAAAAATCGACGGACTTATAATCCCAAAGTTACAAAAGCTATTTTCAGTGAGATCGACAAGATGTTGAAGCCGAATATTATTTACCTTATTCATCATTCCACATGGGTAGCCAATATAGTTCTTGTGAGGAAGAAAAATGGAGAGATAAGGATATGCGTTGATTTCAGGAACTTAAATCAAGCATCTTTAAAGGATAATTATCCATTGCCTGTGATGGATCATATCTTGCAAACTGTTGTTGGTTCTGAAATGATGTCTATGCTTGATGATTTTTTTGGTTATAATCAGATAGAGGTTGCCCTAGAGGATCAACATAAAACTGTTTTCACTACTCCTGTTGGTGTTTTTGTATACAGTAGAATGCCTTTCGATCTCATAAATGAAAGAGCGACATTTTAAAGAGCAATGGATTTATCATTTGTTGATTTGAGAAACAAAATCATTATGATTTACCTGGATGACCTAATAGTGTTCTTTAAGAAGAGAGCTAATCACCTGCATGATTTAGAAGTGATACTACAACGTTGTAGACAAGAGGGAATCTCCTTGAACTCTAAAAACTCATTTTTTGTTGTGACAGAAGGAAAACTCTTAGGTCATATTATTTCCAAAGACGCAGTTAAAGTAGATCTTGAGAGAGTAAAGGTGATTATGAAACTGAGATTACCCACCAACAAGGATGGTACCAGGTCTTTCTTCGATCAGGTGAATTTTCTAAGAAGGTTTGTACTTGATTTTGCTGAGCTAACAAAGCCTATTTCTGATATGATGAAGAATCATCATGTGTTTAAATGGAGTGGTGAAGGAAATAAATCTTTTGAAGATATTAGAACTGCAATTGCAAATGCTCCTACCTTAGTTCATCTTGACTTTGCTGAGGATTTTATCATATATAGCTATGCCTCTGAGCATACTGTGCCAACCATCTTATTGCAAAAAAGTGAACAAGGTATTGAAGCTCCCATCTCTTTTATGAGCACTCTAAAGAAGTATGAATTTGAATATTCTCCACTCGAGAAACATGCATAAGATGTTGTGAAGGCACTTAAGAGTTTCAAGTTCTATATTATTCATTCTCATACAACTTTTTTCGTTCCTGAAACTGCTGTGAAGAGCATAATCACCCAGCAAGACATTGGATGTAATAAGAGAGGGTCCTGGATAGCCAAGGTGCAAGAATATGATCTGGATATTAAACCCACTAACCTGGTTAGAGGAAAGGGTTTGGCTAAAATGATTGCTGAAAGTAAATATGTTGAAGAGGAGGAGTTACCATTAGTGCTATTTACAAGTACAACTAATGAATGGTTTTTTGATGTCTCTTATTTCCTGACTTATGGTGAGTGCCCATCTCATTTTTCATCCAAGTAAAAGAGGAATTTAAAACTTAAGGCTAATAAATATGTTCTTTGGGAAGGAAATTTATATAAGAAAGGTGTGGATGGGACCTTCTTGAGGTGTGTTGACAAAGAGCAACACAAGAGGTTGCTAGAAGTTTTTCACAGTGAAGCGTGTGGTGCAATTTTTTTAGCTTTTGTAACAACTTTCAAGATTCTGCGTCTTAGATTTTATTGGCCAGGTATGTTTAAAGATCCTTATGAATGGGTATCCAAATGTGAGAAGTGTTTGAAATTTATTGGTAGGCCACAACTTGTTGCTTTACCTTTGAAGCCTGTGGTGATAGATGAGCCTTTCTAGCAGTGGGGCCTAGATTTTATTGGTCCAATTAATCTAAATTCTAGTGCAGGACATACACATATCTTGTCTACTACAGACTATTTTACCAAATGGTTCGAAGCTATTCTAGTGAAGCATACTACTACAATTTTTTTATGTGATTTTATGAAAGAAAACATTTTGGTGAGGTTTGGGGTACCCAAGAAAATTGTCACTGATAACACTAGATCATTTTCATCTACCGAGATTACTCTTTTTTGTTATGATTATGGTATCAACCTTGCTCATTCATTTGATTATTATACACAAGGAAATGGGCAAGTAAGTCGAGTCTAGTAATAAAAATATGATTACCATTATTAAAAAGTTAGTTGATGAAAACCAAAGGGGATGGCACAAGAAGTTATATGACACTCTGTGGGCTGACAGAGTGACTTGCAAAAGAGCTATTGGAATGTCTCCTTTTTAGTTAGTATATGGCATTGATAGTACCTTACCAACACCCCTGGAAATTTCAGCAGTTAATTTGTAGAAAGCCATAGAAGATGGTCAATTTTAGATTGTATTGGAAAAATGAATTATGTACTTGGACAAGTTGGAGGATCAAAGAGATCTAGTTGTGGATAAGATTACCAAGCATCAATAGATGGTAAAGATAGTTTTTTAGTAAAGGGCTATGAAAAGAGATTTTACAGTTGGTGATTCAGTTCTCCTCTAGGATAGAAGAAGGGAGCCTAAGGGAGCACAAAAGAAATTTGATTCCCTTTGGAGAGGGCCTTTCCAGATCAAGCAAATAGTTGGTGATCATTCTTTTCGGTTGGCTTATCCTGATGGCACTGTTCTACCTCTTGCCTATAATGGGAAATATCTGAAACTTCTTGAGTAATTAAGTCTTTTGGTTTGTCCTTGTACATAGTTTCCTGCTTGTTTTGTTTGGTTTTGGTTTGTCTGGTTTTGCTTCATTTTCCCAATGAATAAGGCTTTGTGCCATGGTCTTCTGGATTCTCTACGTCCTGTTAGTCCTTGTCCCCATTCGGAGCCAATGTTACCCTTGGGTATTATTTTACTATGCTATTTTGAAATTTCAATTTCTTGGGTCTTAGATTCTTCATCCTGTCCGAGTCTGAAGTCTTTTGCCTTTGTCACGGTATTCTCCAAGTTCCTAACCTCTTTTTGTTGTTATAATTAGGGATGAAATATTAAGGGTTGGTGGAATAAAGCATATAAATCAAATCCTAATAAATAATGAAGCACAAATGAGCATAAAGACATAAATCATAAAACAATATTACCAAATCTTCATGCCACCATTGATTCACCTCCATTGCACTTCTCCATTTTGCTTGAATATGATAATTACCCTCAGATTTGAGTGTGAAATAATAAGCCTATGACAAGTGACTTGCAAAATATTGAAGATTGTTGTCTCACACTAGCAACATATACTTGCATAATATGTGTAGATTTGTCCCCCCATGACAACGACAAGGGTAAGATATTTTATAGAAAAGATAATTTTGAATGAAGGGGTAAGATTGAAAGCCAATAAGATGTCTTAATCAATGGCCAAGATTGAAAGATGTAGTATGAAATAGGGTTAGGGCTAAATTAGGGAAAATGATAAGGATTGACGGTCAAGATTAAATTATAAATAATTTAATCAAGGGTGGAGGTTGATCAAGACATGGATAGATAAAGACTTGAGGTGGAAGATAAGATTGGCACAGACAAAGAGGTGAGAGGACAAATTAAATAATAAAAATTATTTAATTTAGGTGGCCAATGAATAATTAAATAATTAAAATATTATTTAATTATAGAAGAATGTGACAAAAGGAATCACTTTGAATTAAATAATGATTTAATTCAAAATTCAATAAAGTGGACCAAATTAAATAAATAAAATTTATTTAATTTAGGAGAGAAGAGGCTAATGAATAATTAAATAATTAAAAATAATTATTTAATTATAGTAGAAAATGGACAAAAATTAAATAAATAAGAATTTATTTAATTTTAGAAAGAAAGGGACTTAATTAGTGACGTAATTAAATATATAAAATTTATTTAATTAATCAAGGAGGAATAAAGATAAAAAAATGAATTAATTAAATAATTAAAATTATTTAATTAATAGAAGAATTATGACTTTAGAAAATAATTAAAATTATTTAATTATCAAAGACAAAAGGGGAAATGATTGAGAATTTAAAAATCGCAAGCCTGAGACAATTTTTAGTGTCTACATTTTGCCCCTCTTTGATACAATGCAGTTTATCATGTTGTGTCAAAGAAATTTAGTCAAAACATGCCCAGTGTAAAGAGGATGAGGAAGGATGACGAGGAGGGTTGCGGTATGCCCCCTCGAGAGGACATGCGGGTTCAAAGAACATGAGTGTTCTCTCGAAATGGATAAGAGGAAAATATATACGTGGCATAGAAGAAATGTTAGCGTGGAGGATATGGATGTTAGTGGATACAACTTTAAAGATGCATATTTTTCTAGATAAGACTCTACACTAATCATCATTGGGTGGTAAAATGACACAAATGGACAACAAACACCATGGTATGACATAGACCAAGGTGTGCAAGGTCATCCACTTGCAAAACAGATAGTCGCAGACAAGGAATGTCCTAACTCATACTAAGGGCCAAGTTGTCCCAGTCTTTTTGCCAAGACAATCCATAGACAACAATCAAAGAAAATAAAATAGATCATGAGACATCATCGCACCTCTAAATCCTTCATAGGACATCCTCGAGGTAGCTAGTAACATGACCAAGAGACAAAGGAATAAAAATATAAGATAAAATAGAACAAAAAAATTAACAACCATTTAGTTGTGTTTGCCACTGTTTGTTTGTCAAAGATATTGCATTATAGTTTGACATTTTGACAAATTCGACAGTTTTGACGGGTTGCCAATTCAACGGTGCTGACGGTTGGATGGTGCCTATCATCTGGAAGGACACATCTTGAAAAGGAAAATGACATTTTGACGAGGTCCAAGTCCAAGAAGGACACATCTTGGAGGGGACCAAAGAGTGACGAGATTGACATTGCTTTGACAATTTGATTGATTTTGACTATATGACCGATTGGACTATGTTGTCTAATTTGGAATTAATGATCGGCTGGACTATGTTGTCTATTGTCTTACATTTTAGTTTGACTGTGTTTGACTTATTTGACGAGACGAGATGAATCTTAACGGACTAACCTAATGCCTCGGGGGCACATTGATAGACGGCCTTACCTATGTTGAGTCACAAAGGCAATGTAGTTCGACGATGACATGGACTGACTGACTGACATGACTAACTTGACTCTATTTTTGGTTTTTTGAAAATTATTTGGATGTTTTTGGGTTTTGACATGTTTCGAGTTTTTTGGATTTTGAAGTTTTATAAATTTTTTAGATTTTTTCAAGACATTTTATGATTTTTATGGCTTTTTTCAGGACTTTTTATATTTTTAGGACATTTTATGAGGATCAAGACAAATGCATGTGAATGATGCCTACGCCCATGAATCCAAGGAAAACCATGATCTTGCTGCTAGTCAAGCTGACAACCAATGGACCGATGGTGAAGACAAGGAAAATGATGTTTGACGTGGGAAGGACACATCCCAAAACAACGTGAGGATGACAATAATGTGACAAGAGGATCAAGGTTTGTAGCAAGGCTAGGGACAAAGCCAAGGAATGTTTGGATGATGCGCTAGGTTGCAAGATTGTTGCATTTGGAATGACTTGGTTAGGACCAGAGGGGATGATGAAGGATCCTTACACCATTGACAAGGGAAACCAAGATAGGTGATAGGTATATAAGGAAGGTGGATGGCTACGGGAGACACAAGACTGGGGGAATTGTCATGTGATCTTCAAGGGCTATGTCACATAGGGATAATAAGGCTATGAAGGCAATGACATGATATTTCTTGAATAGGGTATGGTCAAAAGGATAGACATGTCAAAAGTTTTCCCAAAGCATGATTTATGTTTGTACCTCAGTCGTTGTCTAGATCAATGGATGGAAATTCCAAGGCTGAGATGGATAGATGGAAATGTCATAGGAAAGGTACGAGAGATGAGACAACTTGCCCCCAAGTGTAGTGGTCTTCATAGATAATTTATTTTACACATGACGCCTGTTTGCCAAGTTTTCATCATGGTACTTATCCAAAGCGCCATAAGAATGGTTTTGACTATTAGACGAAATTTTTCTCTTTAATACTTTTTTTTTTGACTTTTTGATTTTTTTGGTGTCACCGGGACGCCTGTTTTCCAGGTTTTCATCAAGGTGACAATTTTTTTGATTTTTGATTTTTTTTGTATTTTGGAATTTTTATATAGGCAGGTGTCTTGGATGCTCACTGAGTATTTTGATGCTATTTTCGGTACCGATATAGAGATGCGTGCCATGATATGCTAATAATGACCTTTTTGAAGTAGTTTCCTTGTCAAGATCATAGCACTTGCATACAACTGAATGATGTCATTGTGATCCTTTTTGATACTAGAGTTGGCCTTATCAAAATACGCACATTGCGATAGAGTGCCATGAGAGTCCTTATGATAAAGAGTTGTTGCCAAGATGTGACGGATTTGCGACATGAGATTTTTGGACTTTAGGCAAGATGTAGGATTATGACGGATGGTGGTAGGCATGGAAGGATTGTTTGGATGTTTGGATGTAGCAATTTTTATTTTCCAAACTTTAGGTGTTGGATGGCGGAGTTTGGAATTTTGATTAGGATAATGTTTGGAACCAACACTTTTTGATGCCTTGCTTGATGACCATTTCAAAGGAGGTAGACATTTATTATATGTGGGAGTCCTCTTGTTTTGTGGCTCCACATTTTGATTGAATTTTGAATTTTGAATATTTTCTTTGCTTGATCCATTTTTCTTTGGGATCCATTTTAACTTCATTTGTCCACTTGTCTTGTTGTTTGATTCTATGGCCTTTGACATTTGATTTTTAACTTTGGATTTGTAAGAATTTTGTTTTTGTTGGTTCCAAATGGAAGGTTTATTTATGTTCAAATGATGGTGTATGGTGTGGATGGAAGGAGTGTTGGCAACAACCTTATGACAAGTACTACTCATGACATCCATTTTGATGTTTGTATTAGATAAAGTTGCCCCCAATATCGAGGAGGTGTCATTAACATCATTAGATTTTCCGATTGAGGAATAGCCAAGACCTTGATGTCTTTAATTTTCTTGAAGTTGTACGGGTTCTAGAATTCTTTACTCGTGTATGCCTAGTCCTTTTCCTTGATAATGCATGCTTTGAAATATTCTCTTTGCAATGGGATATTTGTTGTTTTGAAAACAAGATGTGAACTCATCATTATGTATGTGGAAACTAATGCTTGGAATTTTCTCATCTACAAGAAAGCCTGCCTTGACAAAGGTGGATGACCCTAGTTGATAAGATGTCATAGCTTCATTGACATGTTGGATAGATTTATGAATAACATCTTTGGTTTAATTTTGTGACATATCGGATTCAGATGATTCTGTTGGTGCTTCCAATTCGATGTTGAAACCATCTTCATGGTCATTGTCATAGAGCCCACACCCACTGAATTCATTTATAGCTTGATCATTTGCAAATATGTCTAGAATAGTAGCCTCTTGCTGTATAGGAAGATCATCTATGTGTCCCATGGAGGCAAGTGTATCATTTTTGGAAGTGTTGATAGTTGAAGCCTGAATAGGGTCGTCAAGTGTTTGGTCTTGAATGGCATGAAGGTCGAGGAGTGGATCGTTTTGGACTTCTTGATCAAGGATAATGTCTTGGTCAAATATGGGGTTGTCTTGGACGACATGATTGGAAATAGGATCTTGACCAAGGATAGGTGGTATATTGGATAACATGATTGTGAATGGAATTTTGACCAAGGATGGGTGTATTTTGTATGTTGTGATTGTCTAGGAGGACTTCTTGAATGGACTTAAGGATGGGGTCATGGGATGGACAAATTTGATCTTGACATGAAGGGGGAGTTATGGTGTAATGCCTTGGGTTTTTGTCTTGACATATGTCCTCAAGGTTAGACAATGGAATGTGACTTTGGAAAAGGATATAATTTTCATGGCTAGGTGTGTGTTGGGACGCAGTGACTTGGAATGGATTGGTGGATATAGGACTAAGATAGGATGTGGATACTTGGAAAGGGTTAGTGTATGAAGGACTAGGATTGGATGTGGATAAAGGACTAGAATAGGACATGGGGGGATTGGAATGGATTCATGGATGGTTGATTTCCCTTGTCAAGGATAGAATAAGGGTGATGACTCGATGGTTGCCGTGTATAAATGGTATGACTTGTGTTAAGTGAATCTTGGTAGTTAGGATAGAGGGATCGAGGACTAGGACTTATGAATTGTTGGTAAGATGGATATGTGGGTGGTTGACTATGGGTTGTGGCAAATTTGCATGTGGATTGGAGGTATAGTCTTTTGAAGTTCATGGCTAGTTGGGCTTGACCATTACAGATAAATTGGCTTTCAATTCAACTAGCAAGCAAATCAAGGTCAAGGGAAGACATGACAATGAGGTCTAAAGAAGGACAATGCAAATATATCACTTAAGCCTAAACTATGTTGTCTTTCTGATTTTGGACAAAGACCAGCAAGATAAGATGTCTAGAAGCAAATTGAAAGTGCCTGGTTTTAGATTTGGAAAGGTGTTTGTTTGTTTGAATGTTTGAGAAAACACTTGGCAAACATAATATTTTGTCTTTGATCAAGCACAATCCTAGGTTAGGCAAGGACAATATTTGCTAAATTCCACGTGGGTTTCCCCAAGCACACTTATTCTTAGCGTGTGAATCGAAAAGCTTGGCCGCACAGGCTCCCCCTTACATTGCACTCACTTCTCAGGCCAACCAAGCATCCAACCCCCCTAAAACTCCCATGGCAGGTTAATCACCTCTACTAAGAACTGTGAGAATGTGGATGCCTTCACAACGACCATTGTTGCACTAGCAAATAGAAGAATTTTGGCTACTACACAAAGGTGTTTAGTTCGGGACCCCCATTTGAGTGGCCACACATGGGGAATGATTAAGCTCCGTTAAAGGAGGAATTCCAACCTGAAGAGGTTATGCTCAACAGGGTTTTGGGGAATTCTACGTTGTCTGTGTGACACATCCACACTCATAATCCTAAGTTTTCCTTTAGGATTCACATTTATATACCGGTCAGGGGTAGCTCGGCCAAAGAGCTTCATTGCTGATTTGAGTTCCTTGGGGTGAGTAATTTTTTCCCACTAAGGAAGACCCAATTCCTAGAGTCAATAATCGTTTCTCTTACACCTAGGATTGCACAAGTGCGCAAGGGGAGAGGATACTTCGATTATTGAATCGGGGCAAACACAAAAATGGATGGGTCTAGTTTTTTTATCACCTAGTTTGCACAAGGTGAGAGTATAATCACCTACCATCCCAAACACAATCAAGCAAAGGACAAGAAATGTTATATTTAATGCACCAATTGAAGTGTTTTCTAATCTAAAACAAGCACAAATGGTTTCAAAATAAAATTCTTGGACAATTGAACCTACAAAACCATTTGTTATTAGTCAAAAAAGATGTCTTGGACCCACAAAAATTTAAAGCATTTATTTTTTCACTTGATTCAATTTTTCCTTTGAAGTGTTTTTTTTTTTTGCATATTCACAAAACCAACAACAAAGCCAAAACCCTAACAAGATAATTGATCACTAATATTAGAGGGTTAGCTAGTCAAGACAAATCTAATTTTTGAAAATGTTTTTTGCATCAAAAATAAAAAAATAGAGAATAGACCCCTACTAAAATTTTGAGAGATTTCAAAAAATGTAAAGAAATCCAAAAAATTCGATGTTTTACATCTAGAATTATTTTTTAATGAAAAATCATAAATTTTTTATAAAAAATTCAAACCAAGTCCACAAATTCTGATTTTTGGAATGAAGGTGTCTGACATCATCTTGAATTTGTAGATTTTTTTCTGTGAGAAAATATAGAGCCGTTTGAGAGATATGGTTGAATGTTTGAAAACTAGGTTTATGTCACAAAATGATGCAAAACCTGCAACAAAAAGCTAACAAAACTTGCAACAAAAAGGATCCAAATCCTAAATTCCTCAAAATTTGTCAAAATATGTCAAGTTCACCAATGTAATTAGGGATGAAATATTAAGGGTTGGTGCAATAAAGCATATAAATCAAACCCTAATAAACAATGAAGCACAAATGAGCATAAAGACATAAAGCATAAATCAATATTACCAAATCTTCATGCCACCATTGATTCACCTCCATTGCACTTCTCCATTTTGCTTGAATATGATAATTACCCTCAGATTTGAGTGTGCAATAATAAGCCTACGACAAGTGACTAGCAAAATATTGAAGATTGTTGTCTCACACTAGCAACATATACTTGCATAATATGTGTAGATTTGTCCCCCCATGACAATGACAAGGATAAGGTATTTTATAGAAAATATAATTTTGAATGAAGGGCTAAGATTGAAAGCCAATAAGATGTCTTAATCAATGGCTAAGATTGAAAGTTGTAGTATGAAATAGGGTTAGGGCTAAATTAGGGCAAATGATAAGGATCGACGGTCAAGATTAAATTATAAATAATTTAATCAAGGGTGGAGGTTGATCGAGACATGGATAGATAAAGACTTGAGGTGGAAGACAAGATTGGCACAAACAAAGAGGTGAGAGGACAAATTAATAAAAAAATTAAAATAATTTAGGTGGCCAATGAATAATTAAATAATTAAAATATTATTTAATTATAGAAGAATGTGACAAAATGAATCATTTTGAATTAAATAATGATTTAATTCAAAATTCAAGAGAATGGACCAAATTAAATAAATAAAATTTATTTAATTTAGGAGAGAAGAGGCTAATGAATAATTAAATAATTAAAAATAATTATTTAATTATAGTAGAAAATGGACAAAAATTAAATAAATAAGAATTTATTTAATTTTAGAAAGAAAGGGACTTAATTAGTGATGTAATTAAATAAATATAATTATTTAATTAATCAGGGAGAAATAAAGATTAAAAAAAATGAATTAAATAAATAATTGAAATTATTTAATTAATAGAAGAATTATGACTTTAGAAAATAATTAAATAATTAAAATTATTTAATTATCAAAGACAAAAGGGGAAATGATGGAGAATTTAGAAATCGCAAGCCTTAGACAATTTTTAGTGTCTATAGTAGTCTCTTTAGGTTTTGTAACCTAAGTCGCTGGCACCTAATGTTTTCTAACCTTGTCGCGAGGTTCATAAGTTTCCTAACAACCCGATAGTCCGACTTGGTCCCTTTCCCAGCATCAAGTGTGTTGATGAGGTGGTCTATCTTGTGTAGTTGGAAAGTCAAAAGTTCCTATAACCTTGCAACTCTCAAATTTGGTTCTAAATTTTCAATATTCCGCGATTGGGTGACATAGTGTTTTTCGCTTCTTTCGAAGCATTGCAGATTCATTTGATGATGTGTGCGGTACAACCTGGAGAAGTCTTATTGAAATTACCTCGGTATCCTGAAGATTTGCTAGTATTCCTGGAAGTTTGTCGGCAAATGGCCACAGTTAATATTAAGTATGCAAGCATGGGGAAAAGAGGGTATGTCTTCCCTTTCACGGCCCCTTCTTTTGTGTGCAAAACTAATCAGATGGCCAGGGGAGTTGAAGAAGTCCATAAAGAATATAATCTCCAGTATTTGTCTACGAGAGCCAAGTTCGATAGTAAGGGTTTTGTGATGCAAAATTTGTATGGAGGAAATTCATATCAGCACGTCTCGTCTATCGAGAATTTATGGGAAGATTGTATCGATGAGAATGAAGTTCTGAGAAGGGATTATATGAGACTAACCCTAAAGTAGATACAGGTCTTTGGTCTTTCATTTCAAATTCCAAAAAATGTGACTGAGGATTCGATGGTCTTGGATCTAGAATATGAAAAACTACTTAATAAATCTCACCTTAAGGTTGATTGGAACAAAAAATATTTTTTTGATATGAGAGTGCATGCTGCTCCGGTGCTTAAACAAAATTAGGAAACGTTGGATGGAAAATGGTGGCAAGTTGTCGGCCTCACTCAAGAGCCTAGGTCATCGCAAAAGAATGAATAGGGGTCTACACAAATGTCTGGTGTGAGTGTATCATCAGGGAGACCGACTGCTAGGTCTTCTAGTGTAGATTCACAGTCAGGAGGTGATGACGAGAAGCCAAAAGAAGTAGCTAAGTTGAAGTCTGTCTGTGAACAAGACAACATGCCCTCTCCAACCCCTAAGAAAAGAGCCAGTCAAGTGAAACCTATGCCTATAGATTTTGAAACTATCTTCCAGTAGATTGTCGAAGATAATACCTTTCCTCCTTTGTTTGAAGTGCCCACTTCTCCGATTAAGAATTCATCGATCACTCCTGGTAATGCCCATGAGATTACTAGTGGAAATATAGATTCTAGTTTAGTAGAAGCCTCCCTAAGATGGTTTAAAAACGCAATAGAGAAGAAGAGAAAGTATACTCCTACTATGACAGTTGAAGTAGATATAGTTGTGAAGTTGCTACAGGGTTCTTTAAAACCTAAGAAAGCCAAAAGGATGTCAAGAATGTTGATTGATGCTACTTTTGGAAATCAAGTGTTAGAAATTGTCGATCCTATAAAGGAGTTAGGTGATAATGAAATAACAGAGGCAAAATAAAAGATTACACATGTTGATATGGGGCCTCCAATACTTGAAGGTGATGTATCCCATGCCAACTATTCAGTTAATGCTTTGATTAAAAGATTGAAGGAAGAGAGAAAAGAGAAGGTGAAGCTACAATCTCAATTCCTTGCTTTTGGTAACTTTATCTCTTCCATGGTCACTCCTTTGGTACCTAATGGAGCCTCAAGCTCTCAAGTAGTAGATATTCACATGCTTACCATACGACAAATTAAAAAGAATTTGAGTTACTCCATATCGACGAGTGAGTGGATTGATAATTTGGCTCAAGAAGCTATCTTCTTTATCATTAAATCCATACTCTTTTACACTCGGATTACTAATAAGAGGAAGGAATTGGTGGTAGAACTTTAGCAAGTCAAAAAGGATCAAACCAACCTCTATGTTCTCTCTTGGGAAGTGAAAGAATTAATTTCTATGGATTAGGCAACATTAATTGGTAAGCAAATTGTGAGCGATCCCAAAGAGCTGGATTCTTCCTAGTCTGATCCACTGGAGTGGAAACTAAATATTTATGACAATATGGTGAGAGAAATTAATAAGAAACTTGAACAATGCTTTGAAATGTTAGTGGAAATTAAAGATAATTGTCATAATCTAGATGTGGAAATTACTGATGAGTTTGATGAAAGGATTCTTGATATGAAGGAGGTTTCTCTAAAATTTAGGGAGACATTTAATAAGGAAATAGTTGACCCTACCACAGTGACGTGGGAATCCTTCTCAGAGCTTGAGAGATTACAGATTCATCTAAATTCCTATAAATCTAAAGAGAATAAAAGATCTGAAGCATTGGTCGAGTTTGATATTACTTTGGCCAAATGGAGAACCAGATTACGAATTACTACAACACCCGGGAGAAAATATTATTTGCAATTTTCACCAGATATTGTGATTACAGGTCCAGGATGAAAATATAAGAAAATTTGTTGGAGCAATAAGCGGTTGAAGTTTCAGAAGACAAAGGCGATGAAGCGGAAAGAAATGATGCATAGTTAATTTTAGCATTTCATGGTACTTCTTTTAATTTTGGCTCTTTTAACATAAAAACTATTTTAATTATGGTGTACGATTGTTCTCAAGAAACCATTACCAAAGACAATTGGTTTATGCTTTAAATATGGGCTTAGCTGATACAGTTAGGATCTTTTGGGCAAAACTTTGATTTTCCTCATTAGAGAAAACTCTTTTATGTTTTGAAGTTTAACAGTTATCTTTCAATATAGAAAACTCATATGGTGAACTTCGTGCAGACATAATCTTTGAATTATGGTGTATGAATTTATTCTGTTTATCTTGGATATGTTGCCAATGATTATTTATGTTGATGTTGTGGATGTTTGATAGATTACATTGTTATTACATGTTTATCTTTGAATGAATGTTTATAGCAATGGTTTAAGTTTAGTTGAAGAGTTTTATTGGTTCTGAAAGTGATTCAATTCTTTGTACTTTTTGTTTATATTTAGATAGTGATATGCCTTTCAAATATTTATAGTTAAAAACAACACCTTTTTTTGCTTTCTGGTTAAAAGCAGTATGAATTTCTATTCATTGAATATCTTATAAGGTAGCTGCCACCTTGTAAAATAGGCAAAGAATCAGTATGAAATCTCATGATATCGGTTCAGCTGTTGTTACAATTGTCATCTCTGTGGGTGTTAGAATATAGAGTTAGGTGACAAATCTATAAACAACACATAGAATGACTATTCAAGAGAAGAGTATCCTTTGTCCCCATATTTTTGAAATTATTGTGAATTATTATGGGATCCTTTATCCCCATACTTTTAAAATTCATTCCAATTATACGGGATCCATTCCAATTTTTACGGGATCCTTTTTCCCCATACTTTTTAAATTCTTTCCTCTTATTAAACTTCTTGGGAGCTTGTTTAAATTGAGATCCTCAACTCTTCTTATTGTTCCTTTTCTCCTAATAGTTTGAGATGGTTTGAGCTTTTTCTCCTGCTTGATTGCCTTCTCATTGAATAGGTCCATAGTGGTTGGACCATGCACATCCACCTCTCCACCTATCTGGCTACTAAGTCCCATAATGAACTTTCTGATTTGAAATCGCTCATCCTTCTGGAACATTGGCACACACCTTAAGAGACGAGTGAATTTCTCCCAGTATTCATTCATTGACATTTCTCCTTGCTTGAGATTCTGAAAGTCAATGAGATTTTGATAAAAAAAGAGTTGGGATAACCACCTCTTTGAAAAAATCTCAATAAACTTATTCCAAGTCAGTTTTAAGGAACTAATTCCAAGGTCCATCTTTTTGTTCATCCACCAGTTAGAGGTTTCTCATGCTAACTAGAATGCTCCCTATATAACTTTAGTAACTTCTAAATAGTTCCTTATTTCAAAATACTTCTCCATTTGAATTAACCAAGCCTTAGCTTCTTATCCGCTAGCAATTCCCTCAAATTTAGGAGTAATTTTTCTCATATCCCTAGATGATTTAGTTGCCATACACTTTCTCTTGGTTCCTTCATAATTTGATTGAGTTCTAATACTTTCTTGATCTCTAGATTTAGTATGGTTTCTAGAATATTCCCTTATATTTCTTAATTTTCTTCATTGAGCGAGGATTCTTTGTCCTCCTCTCGTTCTTTTCCCCTCACCTCTTGCTCAAGATTTCCTATCCTTGAATTAGTTTCATTCATGATTTCCAAAAGTCGATTCAACTTAGCTTCGACATTATCTGGACCTTGTCCAACCTCTTGGCTTCCTCATGGATTAGTTCTTGTCCTAACTATTTCCTTAAGTATAGTTATACCTGGACGTTCATCTTGAATTATGTCCTATCATGGTTTACTAAATACATAGGAAATATTTCAAAAGAGAAAAAATTCATAAAAAATTTCATTGAGGTTCTCATACACAAATTTTGATAAAAAACACTTTCTTTCATTTATTCATAAGGATTTCAACATCGTTTCTTTTATATAGAATGACTATTGAAATAGTCAAGAGAAGTGTATCCTTCAGATTCACTCTCAGATACGTAGTTCAATGGGGTATACCCCTCAGATTTTTTCTCATCTATAATTTGCTCTTCTCTATCCCAAAAAGAATAGTATCCTTCAGACTTATCTTCTGATACATAATTTTGGGGAATGTATCCCTATAATTCATTACTAAGGGCCATAACTATTACTTTAGCCAAAGGCACTACTCAAGGATTCCTAAATATCAATGCTAGACTGGCACTACATTCCGATGGCATATCCCTAGAAAGTGATAATGAGTTTGATTTGGCCGGAGAGACATGGTAAATTTTTAAAATTGGCTTCATCTCTTATCCTTCTTTTCTCCTGACTAATCCATGATAGAGCGTGACTGATTGTCTCGATAGAACTTAGTGAGATGGCGTTGTCATAGTTGGTTCCCTCAATAGTACGCGCAAAGGGCTTCTTTTTCCTTCTTGGCCCGTAGGTAGCAGTCATTTTTTAATACTAACTTTCTTGCAGTTACCCAAAGATGCACCATCTTGACACAAGAAATTTACAAACATTAGACTTCATAATGTTGGAAGGGAAAACATAGCGAGCACATAGGTTCTAGATATGAACCTGGTAGCTTTGATACCACGTGTAACATGCCCAATGTTCTACATAGTAACTTTCCTAGATTTTAACCTCAAGAAAAAAAAAGAATCTATCCATTTAAGAGCAATAAAGTTTTTCTTTCAAAACTATAAAAATAACATGTACATTTTAAATAATATATTTTCCATTGCATTGTATCAAAGCATTACAATTTTCAATTAATGTTACATAAAACATGATAACATGAAATCATTTCACTTTTATAATCTTTCCATTATAATGGATGCAAAATACATAAACAAGGCTCCACAGAGCTTATTGGCATAAGAAGTAAAATAATTCCTAAAATATCCTCCATTCAAATCTTGGTTGCCAACTAATGAGGAGAAGCATCACTCAGCCGCTTTTCTACCAACCTTGGAGTAATTGTGGTCCCTACTGATAGATGGCCCTACCCTTCAATGAAGAGATTGGTTTGGTAACCTCACAATAAATATTGACCTTTTATGAGCTTGATGTTGTTTCCTACATATCTAGATTTTGTCACATAGTGAATACAACCTACATATATGACATACCTCAACCCAAAATGCGAACCTAGATCATGGTGACTGACAGTGTAAATAGTTGCAACTTACACTACTTTAGCCAAAGTATTTCATTCCCTCCTAACAAGTGGATGTCATATGTATCACCCACCTTCCTAGCTCGATTTATATTAACTATTCATAATCTATGCATAGGCTATACCCTTCATTGGATTATCTTAACCCCAGGAATGACCTATTACCTCTATGCTTAACTATATCATCTACTAAATAAAACATAGTACTTTATGACTTAGCTAGTTTAAATAATTGGCTTAGAAAGCTATATCCCCAATATAGTATTTATCCCCTCTATATCCACATATCCCTTGAAACAAGATAGCACTAGGTGCAACAAGCAATATTTTTCATTTCATACAAGAATAAAATATTCTTCTCCTAAAAATAATTGATATAAACTTCTAATTCAAATAACCATTGACACACAATTATTTAAAACATAAAAGAATAAGAGAGAAGAAATCAGCATGCTTGTTTAAGCAATGCTCCAATTGATCGAACTAGATTCCCTTCTTAGCCTTCCCTCAAATCAGAATGCAATTTCCCAAATAAATCTTCTCTCAACTCTCAAAAACTTCTCGCAACTCTCAATATCACTAATGTAGATTATAATTGCTCAAAAACATATCATGAATGGAAAAGATATATGCGTTCCTTTAGAGGTTGAGAAAACCTCTATTTATACATTGAAATCAACAACTAAAGGCCAAAAACAAGGCATTTAGAATGACACTTCTTAAATTAAGAAATTTGACTCACCATTCAAAAGAAAAGGTGGCAACTAAATTCGTTGCTCATCAAACACATGCAACCAAAAAGAATGAGTCGATGCTATAACAAATAGCAAGAAATATGATTAGAAATGCATAGGTTGACTTATTTGGCACAATAGAGTACTTGACTTTTTCTACATTTTACCAATGCTTCACTTTCTAGAAATTCATAATGATAAATAGACTTCTATTTGATTCAAGATTTTATTAGTTGGTGTAATATAAGACCCCAAATATTTTTTTTTTGTAAACTTCACCATATTGTTATAAATTTTTAAGTGTGTTTGCCTTGGTATTCTTATGTGTTATTCATAGTTTCATCATGCCATGGATAGATAACATATAATAGAAAATATAACATGAAGCTTGTTGATTGTGCGGGTTTCAGAGTCATTTTGAGATGTTTTTCATTGAGCTTTAAGTACCATTCATAATTTTGACATGCCAGTATAGAGGTAATAATATGGAGAAGATTACAAATACAAACTAGCTTGGAAACAACACTTTCAAGATTGTATAAGCTCATAATCTAATAGCAAAAATTTTACAGTGTTTATCCATTCATTACAACTCAGAAAAACATCTATTTTTAGACTTAACCAGCTCAATACAGACTCGAAAAAATATATATTCCAGACCTGGAAATAAACGCCTTAGTAGCAGAATGTAACTTCTTCAAAGCCACTTCCAACACACATGAAGAAAGGGTTTCAAGTTCGAAGCATTGTTGGGCCAAAGACGTCCTCTTGGAATGATGATACAAATAAAAAATTTCTCCTCCAAAAAATGCATATAATATCTCCAATGAAGATGCCCTTTAAATCTCCTAAAGCTTGCCACATTCCAAACTCAATCAAACCCTGTTAAGTATAGATTTGTCCACCACAAATACAAGTCGAACAACCCAAAAATATGCCCAAACTGGGTGCCACATACAACTAGGGTGATTTGACCTCAAAAATTTAGTTTTGCATCAATAAATTCCAATAAAAATATCTTCTAGGGCGCAATGACAAGAGGTTTCATTTGAACCAATACCCAGATTAAAAAACCCTACCGTTAAATAGATATACTCAGAAAACCAAGTTCAAGTCCACACTAAAAAGTGCCCAGAATTCATGAATATCATCACCAAAATGCAACTCAAACTTCACTAAATCGATACCAAGTCTCCACAAGCCAAAAAACAAACATCCCACATTGAAAATGCTCGAAAATCTTTATTCTCAAGCCTATAATTCTGCAACTTGAAGCACCAATGTGATTTATGGATGAAATCACCCTTCTACCAGCTAAGATAGGTTTGCACTACCGAAACCAACCTTAGATGTCGAGAGTTTTCATCCTCCACTTTGTTTATTTGACCTCCTAGAAAAAAACTAGCAACATCTCAATAAGCAACCGAAACATCCATGAGCAAATGAGGCCTCCAAATGAGAATATAAAGTCTCATTAGTAAATTACGACGACCAACAAAGCATAAACCCTAAATCTCTCAAAATCTGATGCCCTTTTCAATATTTGCTTTTGTTTTAAATTAAATCTCAAATCAAACATTAACATATTTTAATTTTTACTCCATTCCTTGTCTTGGGCACCCATCTCCTAATCAACATTCTAAAACACTTTTGTTGCCTTTTAAAACGACTTTAAGTCATTACACTAGGTGCCATGGTACTTTTTATGTCCCCTTTGACCCTCAACATTAAAATATAAAGTAACTTAATAATAATCCATTTTTGAAGGGGAAAAAAAATATTTAAATACTTCAACCTTAGAAACTGATGCCTTAACTGAAAAAGTTGTTGAGTGATAACCATGACTAGGTCCAACATACCCGAAATGGCTTACTATTTTTAGAAACTACTAAAAATAGTAAGTAGTGCCCATGACCCAAGCTGGAGAGACTAATATACTCATTGTCGGCCTCCTACAATGATTTTAACAACTAAGCCCTTGCGACTGTGATTCATGGATTGGACATCTAACCTGAATAGCTATTTCAATCATCATGAAGGTGCATTTAAATTGTCAACCTAGGGACGTAAACTTGAAATGGGTCAGCAATGTGTTGGCGTTTCAAATCACACCTCTGGAATGCGTTCTGGAAACGGACAACTATGTGCAGTAAACTGCTCTTCGAATTAGGAGGGGAAGCTCCCTCTTTTGCTGAGTTGCATAAAGAAAGTATCTAAACTTAATTACGCCTATCTTTTTGGTTCAGCTGCAAGAACACAAGGTTATAGAACACTAGATGTTGCGGCTAAGGTTTTCCCTTTAATGAAACTAGACAGCTACAACTTAACCTACGCTTAAAACGTTTCTACCCTCTCAAGTCAACGTAGAGCAAGAGAGTTTAGAAATGGATGAGTTTGATTTTTGACAAAGATACTTAAACAAACTTTTCTTCAATGTACATTTTAGGTAAGATGAAAAAGAGATCATAAAAGTATTATGAAAATATGAGACTTTTATTTCAAGAGCAACAAAGCAAACTTCAATATTTTATTTACTCACACTTCTAACACAAAACAATAAACGAAAATTTGAGATATTTATATCGAGGGCAACAAAGCAAGCTTCAAGATTTTATTCACTCAAACTTCTGGAACAAAGATTACAATTTCGAGACAATAAGTTGTAGCAAAATACTTGCAACATGCTGCAACATCGTTGAGGATCTCGACGAAGAGACGTACTACAACATCTTCATGTGTGACGTGCAAGACACCGCAAGTAGTTCAAAAGGCTAAAACATGGTCATTAGGATGTTGTGTTCCATCTCCATGGAACCGTGGGAAGTGCTTTCTCGATCCCTTGGGTAGTTCTTGATTTACTGCCAAGGCCAAAGGTCCAATTTGATTGCCCCAAGGCAATGGGATCTCTTGCCTCCAATTGCGATTGTTGTTGTTGTTGTCACCCATTGCTCCTGGTTGAATTGCAAGTTCTTCTAACTTGATTTCAGGTCCTTCTTCTTTGATGGTGATGACTTCAGGAGCTTCATTGGATGGCTCTCCAACTTGAATGGGGCATGGTATGAAAGGATCAACGTTGATGTCTTCTCGAAAGAGAGGATTCCTCCTTCTTCTTGTATAGACTATGTAAGCCAAGATTGACTAATCCCAAGCAGGATCAGGCAATACAGGTTTTTCGGCTGCAATGTCAACTTTCCTTTCTTCTTTGTCTAATACTTTGGCAGCTTCTCTCCACTAAATAGGGGTCTCCTTCTTTTCAAAGATGAAACTCCTTAAGCTCCTGATAATGTCCACTTGCTCTCCTTCAATTATCTCAAGGTTTGGCTGGATAACTGGTGATATAAGATCATGTTGTTGAATTGGAGCAGTAGGACGCTAGAGAGTCATACGTGTGTTGTAAAGCGCAAACTTTCTTTAAGTTCCATGCCTCATGCCCCACGGTGGGTGCCAGAAAACTGTTGGCATTTCAAATCACACCTCTAGAATGCGTTCTGGAAATAGACAGCTATGTGCAGTAAACTGCTCTTCAAATTAGGAGGGGAAGCTCCCTCTTTTGCTGAGTTGCATGAAGAAAGTAATCTAAACTTAATTACGTCTATCTTTTTGGTTCAATTGAGAGAACACAATGTTATAGAACACTAGATGTTGTGGCTGAGGTTTTCCCTTTAATGAAACTAGACAGCTACAACTTAACCTACGCTTAAAACGTTTCTACCCTCTCAAGTAAATGTAGAGCAAGAGAGTTTAGAAATGGATGAGTTTGATTTTTGACAAAGATACTTAAACAAACTTTTCTTCAATGTACATTTTAGGCAAGCTGAAAAAGAGATCATAAAAGTATTACATAGATATGAGACTTTTATTTCAGGAGCAACAAAGCAAGCTTCAAGATTTTATTTACTCACACTTCTAACACAAAACAAAAAACAAAAATTTGAGAAATTTATATCGAGGCCAGCAAAGCAAGCTTCAAGATTTTATTCACTCAAACTTCTGGAACAAAGATTACAATTTCGGGACAACAAGTTGTAGCAAAATACTTGCAACATGTGATCAACCTTATTATAATTGACACATAACACATGCACTAAACAAGGATTTGCAGCTAAGGAGGCATGCAAACTTGCTCTTTACACAAAGTGAACTGACACTAGACGATAACAAACATGAAGGCATAAGCTCAATTCTGTTATCACGAGCACGGTTAAACTAAAATGAGCAAACACTGCTCTTATTTATAACTAAGCAGAGGAGTAGGGAACCCTAAAATCTCCTTGCTTTTACAACTATTGCTTGCCAACATGCAAGCTTTATTTATAAATCTAGAACAAGATAAAACATCTAAACCCTAGAAAGCATCTAAAAACGGAAAGTGCCAACTCGTGACAACTTGTTACAATTGTTTTCTTTCTATCCTCAAAGAATGGATAAGATTTGAGACAAGAATAGAAAGAAAGAATGGAAGATGCTTCTAGAAGAAAGCAAATTTAAATCTCGATCACATCCGCTAAAAAGCGGGCAACTTCATCTGAGGTAGGAGTGTTGATTCTATTAATAGCAAAATATCACTTTTCCAAGATTTCTTCGCCATCTGCAATAGATCTCAAGAAATCTTCACTCTCATTGGCCGTTTTCTCAAATTGTGTTGTTCATCCTGATTTCTAGTATAGGCTGGGAGAATCACATCCCCATCATCATCTGACAACCCTTCAATGTCTTATGATAAGAAATATTTCATCTGATGAAGGGTTAACTTACTGTTACTTCGCCTTCGCACCTCATACTCGTCTCTCTAATTAGCCCAAAAGTATTCAAGTGTGGGCACATGAGCATAGTTTTGACCAAGTCAAGATGCATAGAAGCCATGGGGATCATATGATCATCTCTCGTTGAAAGGCTTGAGACCAAATTTGTCTAACTCGTTACCAATTAGTTTAGCTTCTGCGGATGATCTACAAGTGTAAATACCTAAAGCAAAAGGAAAGCTGAAGGTTGGTTTCTTCTTGTTACGTAGATGAGTGTGAACATTTGATACCTGTCTGAAGAATTGCATACACACTACCTCATCTGATGGATACCTCGGTAACATAAGTGGAGCTCCTCAATAACCGTACACCCTTAGGTAAGTGAAGGTGGCAAACTGAATAAACCAATCAGCCCATTTTGATATTGCAGCCCTGGCAATAGATGAGATGCGAACATGTAGCTCGTTGTATAGGTCTCGCACTATGTAGATTAAGAATGCTTCATTCACCCGTTTGTAATGATGTGATGCAGCAGTAAACTCCAACTGAGTGGAATAACTGTAGACATGTTGAATGTTTAGAGAACCCTATGTATTTAACCCTCTGAATTTACCTTGATAGGCAACCAAGTAGACTAGGTAGGAGACCATGTGGAATGCATGTCTATTGAAATACTCAGTTATTTGATGGTGTAGGCAATCATTGATCAATATAGGCCAGTCATAGAACTCAGTATTCTTCATTATATGAGGTATAACGTAGAACATCCAAGGCTGACTGTATTTCCCTTGTGGTTGGATTATAATGCTTGATGCAAGCAATTATGAACTCTAGGCTCTGTACTGAGAAAGGTATGGATGCTGATGTAAGGAGACTTGAATGGCCAAGATTCCTGATGGTGGTGTTGCCTGCATCTTGTAAAGGACGTAAATTGAACACTAGCTTGATATGATGCAAGTCTGTCTCAGCCGTTTCAATGAAATCATGGTACAACACCGCTTTGGTTTTAAAATCTGCAGGAGTGTACTCCATTCTGCAAAACTTAAAGATGGACAGTAAACACGCCTAGGTTCTGACAATTTTTAGGAAACTTTCTAAATTTAGCTTGCTAGTTTTTCTTCTTCAAAGAGATGAAATTTTGGAATTTTTTCTGAGATATGGGTTTTGATTAGAATTTCGTTACAAGCCAACCCAGATCATCTATTTTTGAAAATATGAAGTGAAGACTGAAAAAGCAGCAAACCCTAATTTTCTCCAAAAAAAAGCTGGCATTTGGGTAATGTTCTTGAGCATATTCTGGATGAACCCAGTTGATTAGATTTTACAAACCCTGGCTTCTGACTGAAAAAGCAACAACTTTAAGTTTTTCTGAAAAAGCTATGATATGGGTTTTGTCCAGAAGAAGGTTTAGCATAGACCTAGAAGAATAGAAAAGGATGAATTTGAAGTTTTCCCTAACATGCAAAATAAAAGCAACTGCTACAACTTAGAGAAAATTCTTCAACAATTTGTCCAGAAGATAAAACAAATATGGATTAGCTTGCTGAAAATTAATAGTATTAGCCTTCTTCTTCACAACTATGAGGTTCTTGATGAAGAAATATGAAAAAGGAGGCCTTCTTTGATTGTTGATCTAAAATTTTATGAGAAACCAACAAGTTAGGGTTCTTGAATCTTGAAAAATATGAGTTTGAAGTTGCTGCTCTGTTTCTCCTTAAAGGCACCTGCAAGAAAATATGAAAAATAATGCATAGAGATGTCCTTAAATAAGTTGTTTGCTTTGAAAACAGTTTGCAAACCCTAATTTGATGAAACCCTAAATTTAGCTCATGCCTTGTGCAAAGGCATTTTTCATCTCTTGTAATTTTTTGAAATTTCTCAAAAATAAACTAAGGCATGAGAAGTTGGGCGCCCTTCTTGAGGTATGGCGCCCAGTCTCTCCAGACTTAGCCAAATTTCCATCATTTTCATCTTCTGTCCATTTTCAACCTTGTTTCAGCTCCGTCTCCTGGCTTCCTGATTGATCTGACGAACGAACTAAACATTCCATCGCGGAGCCTAATTGAATCTGACAATATGGTTCTGGAGATGTCATCTGCTAAAAACTTGATTTGTCCCTTCGAAATGTCAGGTGCCTATCCTTGATAAGGGCGCCCATTTTCCCCAGTGTTAGCCATTTTTATGATATTCAAATTTATACTTATCTTCCGACCTTCAAATGAATTAATGATTTTGGGTGCTGTGTTGATCAGACTGACTGGCTAACGAATTCACTGGATAGATGAGATGATTCTGGAAGGGGGTCTTCTGGATACCTCATCTCTGGAAATTAACTTCTGGTGGCTCTAAACCCTAGGCACCCTTCTCCTTCAGGGGCGCCCATTGCTTCCAGTGTTAGTTTTTTATTTTGGATTTTCACTGTTGCTTCCAACTTTTGCCATTTCTCACAATTTTTCTCCTCTGTTCGGCTTGCGACATCTGACGATTGCTAACTCTGACGGACGAGCTGATGGATTCGTTGGAAAGTTGGGTCCAGTTTGACGAAGTTATGTTGGAGGAGTCTTCTGCAAATTTGATCATCTGATACCTCAAAAGCTTGGGCGCGCTTTTCCTTTAGGGGCGCCCATGTTCTCCAGACTTAGATTTTATTTTATGTTCTTCATCTCCAGAGTCTTAAAGCATCTCTCTGTGACCTTTGTTTGTCTTGGATTTTTTGGTGACTGGATGATCTGACGAACGTGCCGACTGATTCGTTACGGAGCCGAGATGATTTTGAGCAACATTGGCCTGGAGGTAGAAACCCTAATTCTAGCTTTTGACCTCTTGAAAAGGTGGGCGCCTTTCTCCTTCAGGGGTGCCTATGGCTGGTAGTGTTAGAAAAATTTATCAACTTTTCAACTTTTACCTTGTTTAACGTGCCCTCCTTAGCTTTGATTGTCGAAATGAGAAATATTCTAAGGCATTGAAGTATGGACGCCTCTTTTTGACTAGGGCGCCTATAGTCTCCAGACATAGAATTTTTTATCATTTTTCATTTTTCAAACTTCCTTTGCCTGTTCCTCGTTCCTCGTGCATGTTGTTCATTTACAACCTTTGTTTGATGCTCGAATGTTTGATTCTGACACTTGGCAGCTATTTGACCTCCATTGATGGCCTTGCATCTCCGAAAAAGCAGAATAGACCTAGTAGAGTAAAATTGATCTTTTTGTGATTCTGATTGCACCAGCCTGATGAGGAAGTATTTTAAGCCAATCAAAATCAGTCTTAACCCTAACGGCCAAACTTTCTATTTTTAGAAAAATTTACAAGTATCCGTTTTGTAAGAAACCCAAAAAAAGTTTTAATTTTTAGAAAATTGCTAAAAATAGAAATTTTCCTAAAATTTAGTGATGAAAAACTGAAGTCTGGGTATTGTTGGTTTGATCATTTTGAACCGACCCAGATTGCCTAATTTTGAAAATTTCAAGTTTTTGACCCCCATGCAAGACATGCAGAAACAATTCTGACCTTTTCTGATAGATTTAACAGTATCTTGACTCATTTCTTCAAAATGCCTAAGTTTAGCAAAAATTTTAATTTGGGGTACAACACACTGTATGTGCACTAGGAATCCAAAGTAGCCATATTCATCCTACAGTTAAGAAAGACACAATACTTAAAGTAATTGCTTGGAAGGAAATAACATAAATATTGAACATCAACCAATTACCAGACTAAACTGAAATGCATGAAAAAAATGAAAATCTGAGCGAATAAATAGGAAACTACTCTGTCTACTTTGGCTGCAGGAACAGTCATAGAATGGAATTCTAGTGGCTGCACGAACAGTGAGTGTCAAATTCTTAACTAATTACTAAATAGAAAATACTAACTAAGCTAAAGGACAAAATACTCACCAAGTGGGCCCCCTTGGATAAGTATTCCCTATAACTAAGGTAAACTCAAATGCACGAACTTATAACTTCATTTCATTCAATAGAAAACATGAGTACAATCGAGCAACATAACTGCATTGCTGAAAAACTTAAGAGTGCGAGTACATCAAATTAAGCAATCTTCCTATCAGACTATTAAACCTTTGAAGGAGCATCTATGTCTTATTTATCTAGCCACCTAGCAAGGCAGTCAACTTTGACAAAACCAGAGGATGCCACATTAGGAAAAGCGCAAAAAGAGAGGGAAGGTAGTTACGCATGCACAAAATCTGTCAGACATGCTTGCCTTAACATGACTCTGGCATAGCTGTAATTCCTAAATACACTCAACAAACATTTAAGAGCATTTACAAGGTGGTTACAGTTTGATTTGCATGAGGAATCTTTCCCCCGTTGAGAGCCTTCCTTCATTGAATGTCCACCTTGTTGACCGATATGGCGGATGCCCAGCTGGCGAAATATTCCTAAATTGTAGGCCTTAATTATATCTGCATGATAATGTTAGTACACACAACAACTGGATATACATAATCATCTTAAAGCGACATTCATTAATCACATACAAAATTAACACAGATGGTTCCTATAGCATGTCAATATCATTTAATAGTTATGAAAATAAGTTCATGTCCAAGGTTTATGGTTTTAAGGAAATATTATAAAAAGATCAACATCTGAGCATCAAATTCTTATGACAACTACAGGAAATGGACAACAACTCTATCAATAATTAGACCATAAACTAGACTCATCACTCATAAGGGCTTCCTGAAGACTGAAGCCCAGTACTGAACCCCCTGCTAAAAATAACACTCACTAAAAATAGTAAGTGTATCAGAATCAAACTAATCTGAAAGAGGATATATAATGACTAAAATTACAAAAGTGCTTTGCTTACAAATTTTTCCAAGATCCCAAGATAATGGCCTCGAATTCCCTTTTATAATAACAAGGGAGCAAACAAGCTTTAGGCCATGGATAGATGTCATATTTTAATTTGACAATCTTGTCCTTAAAAAATCAAACAAATCAAGATACAGCTGTCTACATGGGGAAATAAAAATATTCTTTTACAATACAAATCAGTTGCATCTATCATTGAGGAATATTCTTTGTTGATCCCAAAATGATGGAAGAATAAGGGTACAAGTACATGTACTATTCTGCACTCCTCAATCACTAGGCACTGCAATTTCAAAAACCTCCTAGGAGAAAGTCAACTAGGTCATATAAGACAAAATAGGCCTCACCTCTTCAAAAAGACAAGTAGAATCATGGGATACATGTATTCAATAGACTTCTCCACCCATGAATTGTATTCTTCTTTTGAAGGCCAATTAAAGGCTAAGAGCTTTTGCACCTTACTATTCTATGCATTATATCTTGCATCTGTTATAACTCTTGTTTCCTTACAAAAATTATCAAAACTAGTCTCCAACTTAACTAAATTATCAACTGAGTTATTTAGGAGAGCTAAATCTTGCTTGCCATCTTTATAGATATAAGATGACAATGAAGGGATTATGCCTGCAAATTCAGCCTTGTAAATATCCAAAGACTTGATTGCATCAGTATCATCCATAATTTTAGGCATAATTCCTTGTTTCATGCTTTCAAACATTTTATATTTTGATCTAAATTGCATATCCAACTTTATTTGGAAAATAAATATATCTCCAATAATTCAATTTGTTCAAGAACTTGGGCCAAGTTCTTAGGGGCACTTCCATCAAAACTTTCCATCTTCATCATCTCTTTTATTGAACTAGCTCTAAGACTCCACTTACTCAATACCTCTTGGAAGTTGATCTAAACTTGCTTATGCTTAGCATAAGCCTTGTCCAATCCATCAAAATCAATCCAAGCTCCCTCAATCTTATGCAAAACACAAGACAATATGTGACCTAATAGTTCATCAATAATATCTATAGAATCTTTCTTGCCCTCCTCCTTGGCCTTCTTTTCATTTTATTTGCTTTGTTTCACCTGCTTTTTCAATTCCTTGATCCTTAGAGACAAAGTCTCTCTATCTTGAGCTGAGAACTCACTTGATGTAGATGGAGGAGGTGGTGGAGTTGAAATTCGATGTGGTGGAATCCTAGCAACCACTTTATTGTACTTGTCCTACAATTTTACATGCTTAGCATGTAATTCATCATATGCCTTCTCCTACCTTTTTGTAGTCTTTGCACTGTGTATGGTAGTGTGCACCACCAATTGTGTTTCCTGTGCCACTGTCATATTTGAAGTTCTTTTGGTAATCACATTTCCTATAATCTCATTTATTGATTTAGCCACCCTTGGCTTGTTTGTAGCAAGGGCCATTAGCCATATGGCTAGTGTTTGTAAACTGGGGCTAAATCTAGAACTAAAGTACACTTGCCATGCCTACTCATCGAATGTAAATGCCCCTTCATCCTAATGTCTTATCGTGTCAAGTGCAATGGTAGAGGTAAGATCCCACCCAGGTAACAAAAGAATTCCACTTTCCTTCACCAATATCCTGTCTTCTTCTGATGTGATATTGGATGCATCAAAATCCATCTCTTAGATGACCTACTGGGTGACCTCTTCATGTATTGATGGGTCAACTCCCTCCTTTGCTTTTTCCAAATTTTCATTAATCTCATTTTGTTTGATTATGGTGTTGAAGTCTTTAAATTTATTTGTAGTAACAAAGGAGTCATCATCCATGAATTGGCTGCAATCTAATAGTCTTACATCATCGGGGACAAAGTTCTCATCATAAAATTCAACTGCTAGCGTGTCTTTAGGTACCTGTTCATCACCTTAATTTATCTGGGGAGAAGGGAAGTGTTGGTTTTCTTCCTTGTCTCCAGGCATATTTTGTGCTAACACCTATTGCATGGTATTCCTTTCTTATAGATTTTCTAAATAGTCAATCAAGGATTGAGCAAGATATGGCATGGAATGAATAGGAGCAGCTTGCATTGACAATTTTGCTAGCAAAGATGCTAGTTGAATAGGTTATTCAACTTCCATCTTCTTCGCCTCTTACTCAACTAATTTCATCATGTTGTAAAAAGTTCCATTAGCCATGGCAACAAACATCTTTTCTATTCTCTACATTCGGCTTGTGTATTTGAAAAATGGACTAACATAAGCAAGATTAATCTTTATCCTCTTATCTTTTATTTGGACCATGAATGCTCACAGTCACTTTCTTTGTCTAACCTCTTCATCACTTCTGACGTTTCCTATGACATCATCATATGCATGAAAATGGTATAGAATTGGGATATGCCCTCTCTACCCTCATTTTACTTATATACCCTTCAGAATCACAATTCTTGGTAGGGTCTACTTTCATCCCATAATTTTACACATTTGTAGACAAGCCTCTAGTCCCTCTTTGGCAATGATAATTAAATGAGAGAATCAAATACATCCTGGGATCAACGATGCTTTCTTAACCAACATGAAATGAACTTTGTTAGATTCATTCAACTGCCACATTATCTCCATGAATACCATCCTATCTATTACATATTTTGGGAGACAATACGCCTGCACTAGTGCACCATACACTTTGAAAATTGTGCAGTTGGTATGTAGATACCAATCTCGCTAGTTGTGGTCAATTTGCAATGTAGGATCAAACTGCAATAGCCTCAAGAATTTAATGATATTCTCATAAATTCTTCTTTCTCAATTGCAACCAAGATTATCCAACACATCTAACACAAAAGTATATTCAAAGGTTAAATAATTAGACGTGTTGTAGTACTGATCCCAAAGGTGTGTCCACATTTGGACCGGTATCCTTCTTCCTTCTACATCATGGGTCTTCAAATCAATGGGCTTTTTCAAAATGTTAGCCCCACTTTATATAATCATATGTATCAACAGGGAATACCACTTGAAATGAAGATTGACCTTAGGGTCTTTCAAGTCTATGAGTTGCTTGTGGATCCCCTTATTTATGAAAGCAACATAATCAAAGCTCATGTTGACATCTTTGTGTTGAATATTAGCTGCTAACATCATCATATAAACATAAATATTTATCTTGTAGTCCTCCCCGAGGACTTGACATAAGGCAAAGTAAGTGTTAATGAAGTAGTCCTCAGAGATGTCAAAACTGAATGAATCTACTCATTCAGAGAAAATCTGACCAGTCTTCAATTAGCATCTCTCCTTTTGTGCTTTGGGAGCCAAAAAGATCTATAACTATGCTTATCTTTTCATATTCTCTATAAAGAGAACCAAAATCAATTGTGACACTAGTAGACATATTTAGGTCAAATATTTCAATGATTCGTTGCCTTGAAATCTCTGACAAAGGGGCACCTTTTTGGCTTTTGATCATTCTATCCTTCTCATCATACCCTCATGCCAAGGATCTAACCAACTCAACATTAAAAAATACACTTGAAACTACCAATTTTCCTAAATCTAAATCAATAGGTTTGACACTAGCCTATGCAATTTACTCCTATATGTATACTCAAAAAGTGTCCATCCATGCATAGGGATGACAACATCACCTATCTGCTCAGCAAGGTCATGCAATCTATTTATTAATACTCCCATGCCTTGAGTGTGTTTTTCCCACTTCGTGGAACAAGGTAATTTCTTCATTAAATTTTCCTCCATGAACCTCTTTGTTCCCTTTATTTTAACACTTGATTCACTCATTTTTTAGGGTTTTACGTCAACTAGGGATTATGTTTAACCTCTATAATTCCTAGGGTTTTCTCTTTTCTTTTGAAAATTAAAATAAATAACCCTAAGAACCTTTTACTACAAAACTCCTTTGATAATTTATATAACTCTACAATTATAGATTAGTATGACAACTTACCCGACAAGTAGCTCCAAACCTTAGTTCTTTTGTGATTCAAATTTTCCTTCAAAAAGATTTGTTCTTAAGAATTCTTAAATACACATGCAATTGTGATGAGAAACAAAATAATTATGTTTATTTCCCTAAAATAATTAGTAGTTAATCCATAATTTTTGTGTAATGGCTCAAACGTATGGAATTGATCATCAACCTAGTAGCCATTCTTGTTTGAATTCTGACTGTCAATTTGAGCGCTTTAAAACAAGATCAACGACTGGTGTATATCCTCCTTACGCCGCATATTCCATTTGAATTTTCTTTTTTAGAAACGTGTTGTGAATGGCCTTTGCGCTAAATCTTGGAGAGGACCATGCATTGCAATGAAATAGCACCATTTGTTTATACGTGATATCACCTTCCCATTACCTTTTACAGACATGCTATCAAGAAATAAATACACTACAAGGGAGTTGAGTGTTACAATTAAAGGTAAGCACGTGTCCTCCTTTTATGAACCATTGCTTAATGCAATTTCTTTTTGCGCCTAGAGCGTGAAATCGTGCTCCAAAAAAGTTGTGCCAGAATCAAAGGATGGGATGTGTCCACTTCTTATTCATTCCATTTTCCACCTTTTTATTACTCACTCGTTCTATAAGAATGCACTTTGAAGAGCTAGAGCGCTGAAATTGTATAATGACAAGTGTTGGTTTCTTAGTGGCTTCCTCTTAGCACGTTTTTCCTTTGTGTTGAGGAACCAAATTTGTGATGCATAGGGAGCATGCATTGCAATTGCATATCGACACCTGTCTTTGTCCTAATACAATGAACCTAGCGCATTTTAGCTAAGTGCTTTGTAAACATGAATGCACTACAAAGAGGAAATGTGTTGCGACTAGATCATGACAGCTGTTATAATCTCGTGAGCTCTTCTTAGAGCAGTTTGAAATGTGCTCAACTTTATAAAATGCATTATGAAGGAACATAATATTGCAATCAAGAGCTACCACTTGTGTTCAACTTGTTCATCCTTGCCCGATGTATTCTAGCTATACATTAGAGGTAAAAAAATATGTTGTGAAGACTGTCGACCTCCTACAATGATTTTAATAACCAAGCCTTTACAACCATGATTCAGAGATTGGACATCCGACCTGAATATCCATCTTAACCATCATGAAGGTGCATTTAAATTGTCAACCCAAGGACGTGAATTTGAAATGGGTCGGTATAGTATATGCACTAGGAACTTCAAAGTAGTCACCTTTGTTCTACAACTAAGAAAGACTAATGCTAAAGGTAAATTGCATTGAAAGAAATTAATCAAAGGATAAACAATACTCAACAACGAAACTCAAACTGAACATGCATAACAAAAATGAAATTCTGAGGAGCAAACAGGAAAGTACTATGCCCGCTTTGGCTGCAGGAACAGTCACAAAATGGAATTCTAGTGGCTGTAGGAACAGTCAATGCCAGATTCTTACTAAGTACTGAAAAAAAACTAATATTAATCTATCTAAGCTAGTGGATTACTCACCAAGTGGGCCCCCTTGGATGAATATCCTTTAGAACTAATGCAAACTTAGATTAAACTTAGATACTTAATTTAGAATCTCATTCATTCATTGGGAAAATATAAAAAAGAGTATGTCTGGTATTCTCAGCTGGTACAATAACTTGGTGATCCACTCCGTCAGAAGGAGGATCTGAACCTTATTTATCATCTAAACAGGGCAGACAACTCCCACTAACTAAGAGGATGCTATTTAGGGAAAATAGAGAAAAGAGTGGAAGGGCGGTTATGCATGCAGGGGAATTCGTTCAGACATGGAGGCCCAAACGTGGACTCGACCACTGTAGTAACACTTGCATTGCTCAGTATCATTAAAGATCAACATAAGGCAGTTACATGTGATTTCCATGGGAATATTTCGCCGTCGTCCTCTAGTTGACCTTCGCACGCTTCCTCTGCATGACCGGCTGGTGACTGTGTTTCTCAACTTAGCATTACCAATCATGTCTGCATGGCAATGTCAGTACGCATAATAATTGCATAGCTAAAATTATCTTAAAGAACATCCATCAATCACATGCAAGATTTAATATAGATAGTCCACATAATAAGTTAATATCATTAAAACTGGTAGAAAGGGAATTAAACCCAAATGTCTTAAGGTTTGAGAGAAATTATATAAAGTGTTAGTCATGCAATATCAAAACCCATGGTAATTTCAAAAAATAGACTATAGATTCTACCCATAACTAGCCCAAAAATTAGACTCATTACTCCCCCCAACTTAACGTTTTGTTGGTCCTCCAGTAGGGGAAGAGTTATGCTTCTGCTTGGTCATGGCTCTAAAATCCACAACTGACAACTACCCAATGTCAGTGTCTGTCATGGGTGAATCTAGGTTCCAATAGAATCCTCTCAATGAGATGAGTCTTTTCCATCTTTGGTTTTCCTCAACAATGTCATATCAGAAGAATTTGAAATTTGGTACAGGCCACATGAGGATATGTGGCTGAAAAGTTAGCGGATGCCATTCTCACCCCTGTGTTCTCCCAATCTGAATATACCTTTCAATTCTTGTTAGTGTAGCAACATAGTTGTGGATGGAATGTGGTTCAGCTTGTTTTAGTTCATTAGTTAGTGTGTTCCATCTCTGGGATAGGTACCTTCTCATAGTGTCCTCTTTTGTTATTGTTTTTACCTTGTACTCACTGTATGCTACCTCAATCCAAGGCATAATCTTGTTACCATAGCTCAACCTAAAGAGCATTCTATTCCAGTCTGTGTAAATGCCTTTGGGGTTCCTGGATTCAGCTCTAATAGCCAAAGGAATATTGGATTCTTTCCCCTTATAAGCATTATATTGTTCACCCCAACTAATCTCATTTATTACCCATGACATAAATGGTCTCAGTTGGATGTCCCGCACATAAAGCAGTGAGTTCCAATCTTGGTCTTTACTGACAACGAAATTGCGTAAATAAAATTCACATAGTAAATTTTTCATTTTTGGGGAGGCAATTATGTAAGCATTGAAAAATTCAACAGGAGTTTCAATTGAAGGATTCAAACCTGAAATGTGTCTTGACAATTTAAAGGAGAGATACTTTTCCTTTAGGTGTAGAGCATAAAATCTTGGTGGTGCTCTACATGCTACAATTTGTGGCACCAAGGTTGCAATATTACCCATCCTCTCTTTTAAAGAGGCAATCTCCCGATTCTTGTCCTTAATGATTTCATCCTTCTCTTCAATTTCCTTTTTCAGTCTTTTCTTCTCCTTCTTCCATTCTTCCTCCTGTTTATGTATCTCTTTCCACAAATTTAAAAATGTTGCATGAACTATAAAACCAGGGGGGTTAAGAATTCCTACCAGTACCCTTGTTGATCCTCCATATAGTACCAATTGCATTGATTCAGGCAGTCCAACAGGTTTTGACCACGGGGGTACACTTTCTTCTTCCACTTCTTGTTGCATGGCTTCTTCTTCCTGTTCCTGTGATTGCTGCAGGAAAACTTGATCTTGCTGCAGGAACTCCAATTTTTCTTCATGTTCTCGAGTCTCCACTTCTTCTGCAATGGCAGCAAGATTTTCTAGGGTCATTTTTGCTGCATCTTCAAACACATCCTTTTCTTTACCATTTTCTTGCCCCATTGGGGCCTCTGCACTCTCATGTGATGTCCTTTTATACTTAGGGATTTTTTGCGAAGGCATATCAACAACAGGTGTTGATTTCTCAGGAGGGCTCTCATGTTTTTCTTCGGCTGCAAGATGAATAGTGCCAACCTTTCTCTTTCTCGTATTTGGCATCTTTCTATCTACAGGCTATGTTTTGACTTTTCCTTTTGTTTTTTCTTCCTGTGCCTTCCTTTTTTGTGCCCTAGTTCTTAATAGGGTTCCAAGTGAAACATCATCATTAGAATTTGAGGAAGAAATTTTTCTTCCAAAGTGCTTAGTTTCAGAGGAACTAATTTCTACAAAACCTTTTGTTGCAGGAGGGGTCATACCAACACTAGAGGTCGAAGCACAAGGGGAGGCATTGACCGTGCATGATTTTCTTCTAGACCTACGTGTCCGAGGTGAAACCCTAGGTTGCAATTGCTCAGGTCTGAACTAATCAACTTTTATAAACTCCTCCTAGGTCATTGTAGGTGTTGCATCATGCAGAGATTTTACAACCAACAATTTAATTAAAAAATGGTGGGAAATAGAGTTATCCCTAACTTTTTGAGTTTCTATTGCCATGATGGAGAGAAGGTTGTACAAGATATTGGGCACGTTCATCCTCCTCCCATGCCTCATATGACTCAACAATTTGAAATGCACCGAATGCATATTCGACAGTCAACCCTCACAAGTGATATATCTGATGATGTAGATGGTTGCCTACTTCCATGGCTCAGGTAGAGAGAGTCTTTTAACACCCTGTTTGTCAATAGTGATTGGGGGATCACCATGCATTGTGAATATAGCCTTGGCTGACCTGACATCTCTAAAAATAGGGTAAGGTTCACCGTTAGTTGGCAACCCTGATACCTCTACAATTTGTTCCTCATTCGCTACCCAGCCCTTTCACCATGGCTTTTCCATCTGAAAATGTCTGGGCAAACTCCAATGCAATACCTTTGTCAAAACCATCCAGTTTCAGAAAATAATCCAACTAGCCACAGTTTTGAAACTCGGCCAGACACTGTGCATCTTGAAACAAAGTATCATGAACTGAGGGCTCATTCCGAATGAGTCAGCCTCCCATTGTCTACAATCAATCTATTACTCTACAAGATTTCCTTTTATACACTTGCTAGTTGAATAATCGACTGAATTTTTTCTTTGCTCAGTTTTTAGCAATTACCATTTGCATTTCAAGATTATGACAGGGTTAGTAATGGCAAGAAATGGTAATAAAAGGGAGTTATGATGAAAGGAAATGGTGGTGACAGTTTAGTGTCACATCACATATGCGAGCCATCTTTTATTTTAAATTCCAAATCAGCTCAGCAAGATTTGCTGACACAAACAATCATGGACTGACATGTGGCAATATATTCACATCTTTCTTACCCCTCCCCTCAACCTAAATTTGGACATGTGTCCAAACATGTGAGATGGCAACAGTGATTTGACAGGGGTATTATGTGAATGTCCATACTTACAGTAATTAAATGAAACGCTCTAAAAGATAATTAAGAATGCAATTAATGTGCACATACCTGAGTGTGTACAAACATGATGGCGTAGAGGATTAATTGCAACGATCACAACAAAAGTACCCTTTGCCTTTTAAATAAGTAATTGAGCAATTAATGGTGATGAAGAGGAATGGTGTGAGGTGGAATGAAGTGATGGGAGCGAGAGAGAAAGGTGGTACAGATGGATGGATGGGTGAATGGGTGAAGAAATGGACTTCTACAAAAGTAGAAGTCTTTATTATGACAAGTATGTACCTTAATTAGGCAAAAGGAGGGACACTAGGTCCATTGCCTTTGATTGTAGGAACTTCTCGACAAAAAGAACTATGCTCGGGTGCTACATGTTGGATGAACTACTGGAGGAACTCTTCTTTGGACGTTGGCTTCTGATACAATCTGAGACGATGCGCATTGACTAGTAATTTGAATCTGATAGGGTCAATGGTGGTGAACTGCACAATGCCATTGGGAAATACCTCAACAATTTTATATGGCCCTAACCACCTTGTCTGTAATTTTCCTACATTATCCTGATACCTTGAGTCATAAAGCAATGCCCAGTTACCTGGCTGAATTATTTTTTTCTTTGATAAATTTATCATGCCATTTGACTCTTTGATTCTACACTACTTCAGTATGGTGCAAGGTTGATTTCCTCATCTCATCTAATGCATTCAGCTGCATGATCCTTTCTTTTTGTGCCTCAGAAATTTCCATCCCGAATTCAACTGTAGTTCTGAGAGTCTTGTGCTTGAATTCAATGGGCATCATGGTTGTCTTCCCATACAATAGCTCAAATGGTGTGAAGCCTGTAGTTGTCTTCCATGTGGTTCTGTAAGCCTAAATTGCTTTTGGTAATCTGTTTGCCCAATATTTTCTATAAATATTCACTATTTTGGTTAGGATGGCCTCAATCTCTCTGTTTGTCACCTCAACTTGTCCATTTGTTTGAGGGTGATAAGGAGTGGAATTTCTATGCCTTATGTTATATGCATTAACCAATGTTGTAACAAGTGTTGAGGTAAACTGAGCTCCTTGATTAGTTACTATTTCTCTGGGTACTTCATACAGTGTAAAAATCTCTTCATAAAAAAATTCTACAAGTTTTTTGTCTCTTGCATGTGTCATGTCTTTGACTTCTACCCATTTAGTTACATAATCAGTGCATACCAAAATATAAGACTTGCCATTTGACGGGGTGTCAATGAGTCCCACAAATTCCAATCCCCACTTGTCAAAGGGAGTGACTACTATTTGGGGATAGAGTGGCATCTCATCTGACTTGGTTGGCCTGCCCATCCTTTAGCATCTATCACATTTTCTTGTATATCTTCCTACATCTTTGTGGAGTGTAGGCCAATAGTACCTTGTATTCAAAATTTTCATTGTTGTCCTCTTGGCTGCAAAGTGTCCTCCACATGGTTCATCATGGCATGCATGTAGAATATCATAGGTCTCATCTTCCCTCACACATCTTCTCATAACATGATCTGGTCCAGTATAAAATAGGCATCCAACTATCCATGAAAAAGGGAAAGATTTTTCAATCATCACTCTTCTCTCTTTTAGAGAGAAGTGAGGAGGAACCCTCCCTGTCACAAGGTAATTGGCTACGTCAGCATACCAAGGTGTTTGCACACTAATGGAGAATAGATGCTCATTGGGAAGGAATCATCTATGGCTTGACTATCTTCTGATGTGGTCAGCCTGGAAAGAAATTTCATAACAACATTGGCCTTCCCTGGTTTTTCTATAATAGTTATGTGAAACTCCTGCAGTAGCAATAACCATTTGGCTAACCTTCCTGAAATCAAAGGTTTATTCATAAGATACCTAATGGCAGCATGGTCAGTGTGCACATAAATCTGGTAACCTATTATATAGTGCCTGAATTTGTTTAGGGCATAGATTACTGCCAGCATTTCTTTCTCTGTCACTATGTAATTGAATTCAACTCCTTGTAAGTTTTTGCTAACAAAATAAATGGCATTCTCAATGGCTCCTTCTTTTTGTCCCAGGACTACTCCTATGGCATAATTTGAGGCATTTGTATGGATGTGAAATGGTATTTCCCAATTAGATCCCTTAAGTATAGGAGCATGAGTCAGAGGTGTCTTTAAATCAGAAAATGCTTTATCATAGCCTTCTGTCCATTGAAACTCACCATCTTTTGTCAGGAGACTATACAGTGGTGCTTCTATTTTGCTAAAATATTTGATGAAACGCCTATAATATCCTGCATGTCCTAGGAAACTCCTGACATCCTTTTGTTTTGTAGGTGTGCGTAGATTAGCAATTACCTCAATCTTTGCAGGGTCAACTTGAATACCGTGGTGTGAAATGTAGCGGCCAAGGACTACACCCTCTTGCATCATCATGAAGCATTTTTGATTGTTTAGAGATAGATTTTGGTCGTCACATGTTTGCGGGCCTTTCTTCAAATTTTCCAATGCTTCATCAAAATCAACACCGTAGGTGGTAAAATCATCCATATAAATTTTCATGTAGTCAAGGGAGATGTCTGAAAATATGTTGATCACTACTCTTTGAAAAGTTGCAGGTGCGTTGCATAACCCAAAGGGAAGCACTGAATAGGCATATGTCCCCCATGGACATGTTAAGTTTGTCTTCCCTTGGTCTTCTAGTGAAATTTGAATCTGATTGTAGCCACTGAATCCATCAAGGAAAGAAAAGTACTACTTTCCCATAAGAGAGTCTAGGACTTGATCTACAAAAGGCAAGGGAAAATGATCTTTCTTAGCAGCAGCATTGAGCTCCGTGTAGTTAATATAGACTCACCATTTTCCTCCCTTCTTGGGCACAATTACCAATGGAGACACCCATTGGCTATCTGAAATAGGGTAGATAAATCCTACATCTAATAACTTTTGTAGCTCTATTTTGACAATCTCTTGTAATGCAGGGTTGATCCTCCTTTATGGTTGCCTCATAGGTGTACAATCATCTTTGATATATATCCTATAGTGTAAATATTTGGATGTAGTCCCTTCATATCATGGTAATGCCATGCAAATGCTTATTGATGGGCTTTCATCAAATTTTCCAATGTCAATTGTTGTCTCTCACTCAATTTACTGTTGCTATTCAGATATTTTCCTTCGGACACCTGTACTTGTGTAACTAACTCTATCATAGTTGCTTCATTAATACATGGTACCTTAAGTTCATGTGGCAGCATTATGTGGAACATACCTATTTTTGCAGGAAGTTTGTTTGTTGAAAGAGTGGCTGCAGGAAGTATGTTCACAAAGACAGTGGCTATAGGAAGAGTGGCTATAGGAAGTTTGTCTGCAGAGACAACGATTGTAGGGAGATCAAGTAGAACTAACAGAAGTTTTTGCACAAGTTCCATAGAACTAGACACATGAGTGGATGATGCCTCATCTATTTGACAACGGTTTTGAATGATACTAGATAACATTTCATCCTCATCTTGAAGCTGCAAGAAAGGACTTCTTCCTAGCATCATGAGCTGCGCCACAAAGTTAACATCCTCAGCCTCTTCACCAAATTGTGTCCATACAAAATTATCATCATGCGATGGCTGAGCAAGAGGATAAAGAACAAACTTTTTGGTGTTCCTGCCATCAGAAATGGTCATGTCACCTAACTGACATCCAATATAGGCATCTGCAGTTGCTAACCATAGCCTACCAAGGATAATGGGATACTCGCCAATTGTAGATTTGGGAGAAAGATCGATGAAGTCAGCCGAATACTCCCAAGAGTCTAGAATAACCACAAGGTCTTCTACTATGCCATCAGGCTTAATAGTGGAGCTATCAGCAAGCTACAAGATAGCAGGTGTGGATCTCATGCTTACAATATTCAATTGTTGCAGGATGTCTTTAGTCATCACATTGATTACTGCACCTAAGTCAATCAAAACATTCTTTATATTTATCCCATTTACGATAACTTCAACTACAGGACTACCTGGATCATTGTACTTGGGGATAGTTACTTTTCCAAACACGATGTCAGCAAGTTACCCCACTACATGAACTATAGTTGGGTCCTTCTTTTTCTTTCCCGGTTTCTTAATTCATGCTTCTTTAATTGCCTTTCCATAGATAGGGACATCTTTTATGGCCTGGAACAGGGGTATCTGGACACATATAGGCTTTAGCTGGTCTAGAATATTAAAAGTGGTTTCCTCCCTGTCTTCTTTTTGTTTGGACACTTCCAATCTCTAGGGAAAGGTGGTTCTTGGGTTGTTTGCTTGGATGGAGCTAGTTCAAGATTCTTAGGTGCACAAGGTTGAATGGGCTCAGTCAGAGATTCTTCTTGCTCTTCCACAAGAAGCTCAGTGATGATGGGGGTGGAAGGAGTTGACAAGTTAGTTTTTGAATACAGATGTATGTCACTTAAACTCACAACATATGTAGGGAATTGATTTGGATCAGCAGAATATACAAGTTGTTGTTGTGGTTTGTTCTTCGGGTTGGGTGTGGGTTGGACTAGTAACTGAGTAGGTCTAGGAGCATTTGAACTTGGATTAGTAGGAGGAGGCATTATAGCAGGTTGTTGGGGTTGAGAAGGTGGTTGCATGTAGCTTGTTGTCTAGTTTGGCCATTGCTAGCCACCTCTCCATTGAGATGTTTGTTGCTAGGTTTTTGGAGGTGGCTGCCAAGATCCTTGAAATTGCTGCCAACTCCCTTGAGGTTGTTGCCACTGAGGTGAGATATTTTTATAATTGGACCAAGTGTTTAGAGGGTTACCCCAAGACTATGGCGGGTATCCTCCATAGTTAGATGGACAAGGGGGTTGCCACTGGTTACTAGATGAATAAGAATTAAAATATGGCCTGGGAAAAGATAGTGGATCTGGTGGCATACCTTGTCTTGAAGCCCATGGCCTCTTCTGTGTAACAAAGTAGACTTGGTATTCCTCAATCTGAATTGGTTTGAACTCGGGTGGAATCTTCTTACTGTCAATGTTAGCTATCACCTTGCATCTGTAGTCCTTCTTCTTTTGTCTACAATGAGGGCAATATTCTGTCAGTATTGCCTCTGCCTCCTCATGTTTTTTCTTGGCTTGAAGCGTATCTAGTTGAGTAGCTAGATTTTTGATGTTTTCCTGCTTGAAATCTACTAGCAAATTAGTAATCTCCATTCTCGAGACTCCATTGGTGGATGACTTACCCATAGAGGATTGGTAAGCTCTTCCTTTCTTTGAAGCTACCCTAGAATAGTTCTGGCATAGCTTCTTGAAATCCTCCCAAGGAACTTGAGTGATATCTCCTCCAACCATCATATCCAAGGCATCAATGCAACTTTCACTAATTCCTCTCATAAAAAATAACTTTTGTGAGTCTTCATTCAGTTTATGGTGTGGAGATTTTTGCAGACAAAACAAAAACCTTGAGATGAAATCCTCCAGGCTCTCATCTTCTTTTTTTTGCATTCTGAAAATGTCACCTCCTCTCATATCACTACCCTTGCAATATTCTTTATATTTCTCAAGGAACTATGTCTTCATATCTTCCCAAGTCACCACAATGTTCCTACTAAGGCTCATAAACCATCTCAATGCAACTTCTTTCAAAGTGGTAAGAAATAGCTTGAGTTTGTGGGTATCGGTGGTATATTCATAGCTTCTACAGAGTATATCAAACTCAAACAAGAATGTATCAGGGTCCTTTGTGACAAGTCCATAGAACTTAGGAAGGACCGAAGCAGGGATATTTTTGAGGTTATATAGTTCATTTTGTTCAGCAATAGGAAAAGGAAAAGCTGGTTGGTTCTACCTATTAGGCCTATCTCCATTTGCATCAGCCATGCCTGCTTGATGAAATTCTAGAATAAAAGGTTCTTCAACTGGATTCTGATCTTCAAGGGAAACTTCATAATTGGTCAAGTCAAGGAATATATCAGCAAAGGGATGTGGCTCTTCTTCCTCTTCGTTTTTGGGTAGATTTGGAAGCTCTATAAGCTAAAATGGCTTTGGATTATTAGGAAGGAACCTCCCATAAGCATCTCTTCTTCTTCTATGAATGTAGTATTAACTTAGTATCAATCAACTCACACAAAGAATGGGTGGGAAAAAAATGGTGGATCATAACTTCTAACGTTAAGAGCAAACTTCATAAATACTATAACAGAGAAAACTATCAATGACTCTAGAGGACTCCCTAGTTTGACACCATCCCCGACAATGACGCCAAAAATGTCAGCCTCCTACAATGATTTCAATAACTAAGCCTTTGCATCCATGATTCAGAGATAGGACATCCAACCTGAATAACCATCTTAACCATCATGAAGGTACATTTAAATTGTCAAACCAGGGACGTGAACTTGAAATGGGTCGACACAGTATGTGCACTAGGAACTTCAAAGTAGTCACCTTCATTCTACAACTAAGAAAGGCTAATGTTGAAGGGAAATTGCATGGAAAGAAATTAAGCAAAGGCTAAACACTACTCAACAATGAGACTCAAACTGAACATGCATAACAAAAATGAAAGTCTGAGCAGCAAACAAGAAACTACTCTGCTTGCTTTGGCTACAGGAACAGTCACAAAATGGAATTCTAGTGGTTGCAGGAACAGTCAATGCTAGATTCTTACTAAGTACTGAACAAAAACTAATATTAATATATCTAAGCTAATGGATTACTCACCAAGTGGACCCCCTTGGATGAGTATCCTCTAGAACTAATGCAAACTTAGATTAAACTTAGATACTCAATTCATAATCTCATTTCATTCATTGGAAAAATATAAAAAGAGTATGTCTGGTATTCTCAGATGGTACAATAAATTGGTGATCCACTCCCTCAGAAGGAGGATCCAAACCTTATTTATCATCTAAACAGGGTAGTCAACTCCCACTAACTAAGAGGATGCAATTTAGGGAAAACAAAGAAAAGAGTGGAAGGGCGGTTACACATGCAGGGGTTAATCCGTTTAGACACGCAGGCCCAAACGTGGAATTGACCACTGCAGTAACGCTTGCATTACTCAATGTCATTACATATTGGCATAAGGTGGTTACATGTGGTTGACATGGGAATCTTTCATCGTCGTCCTCCAGTTGACCTTCGCACGCTTCCTTTGCATGAACGGCTAGCGACTGCATTTCTCAACTTAGCATTTCCAATCATGTCTGCATGGTAATGTCAGTACACATAATAACCACATAGCTAAATTTATCTTAAAGAGCATCCATCAATCACATGCAAGATTTAATATAGATAGTCCACATAATAAGTTAATATCATTAAAACTGACAGAAAGGGAATGAAACCCAAATGTCTTAAGGTTTGAGAGAAATTATATAAAGTGCCAGTCATGCAATCTCAAAACCCATGGTAATTTCAGCAAATAGACTATGGATTCTACCCATAACTAGCCCAAAAACTAGACTCATCAAAGACAGTATGTGTTGCATTAAGGACTTGACACATGTCCTAAGCAGGTTGGGCTCTTTAGCAGTTAAGTGATTTTATTTGAGCATGTGAATAATAGTTGTTTTAAAATAGTGTGTTTAGGAAAAGAGGTATCAGAAGTTACATAAAGGCAACATAAACTTAAAATTTTGAATTTTAAATACTTGTGATAAAGTGTTAACCAATCACTTGTTCAATCGATAACCTAGACATAAGGGGTTGGTTAAGACATGAAATGAGGATCCATAACATGTTACTTAAAAGATAGGCAACTGAAGGAAGTAATCAACACAAAAATATAACAAAAGTAATTGTTGTGCTACTTAGAGCTAGGGTTTGCCTCAAAATCATATGGTGACACCTGCCCCTCTCTTATTTATTTCCTTCCAATGCCTTTTCATTGTGCACTTGATTCACAAGAATGTGCTCTCAAAAGTGAACTGTTGCAATGAAACATTGACAAGTGTTGATATTTCACTCGCTTCATACTAGCACAGTTTCCTTTAGCACTCAAGAAATGAAATTATGATGCATAGGGACCATGCACTACAATAACATTTGGGAATCTATTCTCATTGTGATATTACAACCCTAACACCCTTTACCTATGCGCTTTGTGAAAAGGAACGTGCTACGAAGAGGACACATGCTACGATATGATTCAGAGACGTGTTATAATCTTGTGAGCTCTACTTAGTGTAGTTTTGCAATGCATTGAACTTCATAAAACATGCTTTTAAGAAGCATAGTGTTGCAATCAAGACTTGCCACCTGTCTCCATGTCATTCCTCTCGATCTGGAATATTTTTATTATGTGCACACTTTGTGAGAATGTGCTTTGAATATGCAATACAATATAATATTATAGCAAATCATGTCCCAACTTTATAAGCACTCTATGACACATTCTTATTATATGAAAGAGGTAAAGAAACATGTTGTGAAGAAGGTATGAATTTCGTTAATGGTTTGACATGTATCCTAAGAGAACCGAGCTCTTAGCACTTGAGTGATTTGTTTAACCATGTGCACAATACTTGTTTTAAACATGGTGGTGTGCACCACCAGTTGTGTTGCTTGTGGCACTGTCGTATCTAAAGTTCTTTTAATAATCACATTTCATGTAATCTCATATATTGATTTAGCCACCCTTGGATTGTTTGTAGTAGGGGCCATTGTCCATATGGCTAGTGTTTATAAGTTGGGGCTAAAGCCAGATCCAAAGTACACTTGCCCTACCTACTCATTAGATGTAAGCTCCCCTTCATCCTAATGTATTATTGTGTCAAGTGCAATGATTGAGATAAGATCCCACCCAGGTAAAAAAATAATTCCACTTTCCTTTACCAATCTCCTCCCTTCTTCTAGAGGGATATTGGATGCATCAAAATCCATCTCCTGGATGACCTATTGAGCGACTTATTGATGACTTGATGGGTTCACTCCCTCCTTTTATTTTTCTAATTTTTCATTAAGATCATTTTGTTTAATTCTAATGATGAAGTCTTTAAATTTCTTTGTAGTAACAAAGGAATCATCATCCATGAATTAGCTACAAGCCAACAGTCTTATGTCATGAGGAACAAAGTTCTCATCATAAAATTTAACTGCTAGCCTATCTTTAGGTACCTATTCATCACCTTGATTTATCTGGGGAGAAGGGAAGTGTTGGTTCAATTCCTTGTCTCCAAGCATATTTTTTGCTGACACCTCCCGCATGGTCTGCCTTTCCTCTAGGTTTTTTGAATAATTAACCAAGGATTAAGTAGGATATGGCATGGAATAACTAGGAGAAGCTTGTATTGATGATTCTTTTGGCAAAGCTACTTGTTGAATAGGTTGTTCAACTTCCATATTCTTCGCCTCTTTCTCAACTAATTTCATCATGTTGGAAAACGTCCCATCAACCACGACAACAAACATATTTTCCATTATCTCCATGGGGCTTGTGTATTTGAAAAATGGACTAACATAAGCAAGACTAATCTTTATCCTCTTGTCTTTTGTTTGGACCATGAATTTCCATTGTCACTTTCTTTCTCTAACCTCTTCATCACTTTTGAGGTTTATTAGGACATCATTAGATGCATGATAATGGTGATAGAATTGGGATCTACCCTCTCTACCCTCATTTTTCTTATATACCCTTCAAAATCACAATTTTTGGTAGAGTCTACTTTCATCCCATAATTTTGCAAATTTGTAGACAAGCCTCCGATCCATCTTTAGAAGCGATAATTAAATAGGAGAATTACATACATCCTGGGATCAATGATCCTTTCTTAACCAACCTGAAATGAACTTTGTCAGATTCATTCAACTACCACATGATCTCCATGAATACCATCCTATCTATTACATATTTTGGGAGGCAATAGGGCTACACTGGTGCACCATACACTCTAAAAATTATATAGTTAGTATGTAGATACCAATCTCCCTAGTTGTGGTCAATTTTTAATGTAGGATCAAATTGCAGTGGCCTCAAGAATTTAATGATATTCTCATAAATTCTTCTTTCTCACTTGCAACCAATATTATCCAACACATCTAACACAAAAGTATTTTCGGAGGTTAAATAATTGGATGTGTTGCAATTTTGATCCTAGAGGTGTGTCCACATTTGGACCGATAGCCTTCTTCCTTCTACATCATGGGTCTTCAAATCTATGGGCTTCTGCTACACCTTAGCCCCACTATATATAATCATATGCATCAACAAGGAATACCACTTGAAATGAAGATCAACCTTAGGGTCTTTCAAGTTTGTAAGTTGCTTGTGGATCCCCTCAACTATGAAAGCAACATAATCAAAGCTCATGTTGACATCTCTATGTTGAATATCAGCTACTAACGTCATCATATAAACAAACATCTTTATCTTGTAGTCCTCCTTGAGGACTTGACATAAGGAAAAGTAAGTGTTAATGAAGTATTCCTCAAAGATATCAAACTAAATGGCTCTACTTTATTTTGAGAAAATTTGATCAAGCTTCAATCAACATCTCTCCTTTTGTGCTTTGGGAGCCACAAAACCATGTAACTATGCTTATACTTTTCATATTCTCTATAGAGAGAACCAAATTCAATTGTGACACTAGTAGACACATTTAGGTCAAATGTGTCTATGATTTGTTGCCTTGAAATCTCCAACAAAGGAGCATGTTTTTGGGTTTTGATCATTCTATCCTTCTCATCACACCCTCATGCCAGGGCTCTAACCAACTCAATATTAACAAATAAATTTGAAACTACCAATTTTCCTAAATCTAAAATCCACAAGTTTGACACTAGCCTATGTAATTTACTCCTCCTATATGTATACTCAAAAAGTGTCCATCCATGCATAGGGATGACAACATCACCTATCTTCTTAGCAAGTTCATGCAATTTATCTATTAATACTCCTATGCCTTGAGCTTGTTTTTCCCTCTTTGTGGAACCAAGTAATTGATTCATTAAATTTTCCTCCATGAACCTCTTTGTTCCCTTTATTTTAACAATCGATTCTGTCATTTTCTAGGGTTTTAAGTCAACTAGGGTTTATGTTTAACCTCTGTAATTCAAAGGGTTTTCTCCTTTCTTTTGAAAATTCAAATAAATAATCCTAAAAAACCTTTACTACAAAATATTTTTGATAATTTATGTAACTCTACAATTACTGATGAGTATAACAACTTACCTGATAATTAGCTCCAAACCCTAGTTCTTTTGCACTTCAAATTTGCCTTCAAAAAGCTTTTTTCTTCAAAATTCTTAAATTCACATGCAATTGTGATGAGAAACAAAATGATTCTAAGTTTATTACCCTCAAAAAAGTAGTAGTTGAACCTTAATTTCCATGTGATGGCTTGCACGTATGGAATTGATCATCAACCTACTACCCATTCTTGTTTGAATTTTGACTGTCAATCTGAGCACTTTAAAACAAGATCATCGGCTAGCATATATCCTCCTTACATCGTATATTCCATTTGAATTTTATATTTTGGAAATGTGTTGTGAATGAACTTTGTGCTAAAGCCTGAAGAGGACCATTGCTGCAATGAAATAGTGCCATTTATTTAGAGTTGACATCACATTCCCATCACCTTTTACATAGACATTGTTGAGAGAGAAATGTGTTACAAAGGAGTTGAGCACTACAATTAAAGGTAAGAACATGTCCTCCTTTTATGAACCATTGCTTAGGGTAGTTTATTTTTGCACCTAGAGCATGAAAACACGCTCCGAAAAAGATTTGCGCTAGAATCAAATGCTGACACCTGTCAACTTCTTATTCATTCCCTCTGCTACCTTTTCATTATGTGCTCCTTCTATTAGAATGTGCTCTAAAGAGCTGAATCACTGAAATTATATAATGACAACTGTTGTGTTTTTAGTGGCTTCCTCTCAATGCATTTTACCTTTGCGTCGAGGAACAAAAATTGTGATGCATTGGGAGCATGTGTTGCAATTGCATAACGACACCTATCTCTTTTGTAATATAATAAATCTAGCACATTTTAGCTATGTGCTTTGTAAACATGAACATGCTACAAAGAGGAAATGAGTTGCAACCAAATCATGACACCTGTTATAATCCTGTGAGCTATGCTTAGCGTAGTTTTGCAATACACTCAACTTTATATAATGCACTATGAAGGAACATAGTGTTGCAATCAAGAGCCTCCACTTGTCTTCACCTTGCTCATCCCAACCCAAAGCATTCTAGCTATGTGTTAAAGGTAAATAAATGCACTGTGAAGATGGTATGTGCTGCATTGAGGGCTTGAAACATATCCTAACTGGGTCAGGTTCTTTAGCACTTAAGTTATTTTATTTGAGCATGAGCATAATAGTTGTTTTAAAAATAGTGTGCTTAGGAAAAGAGTGATTGGAAGTTACATAAAGCGAAACAGAATTAAAATTTTGGATTTCAAATACTTGTTGATGAGCTTAGATAATAGCTAGTTTTCTTTCATTAAGTTCACGACTTTTAACATTTCAACCTGCCAAGTTCACAAACAATCCTAAAGACTTATACATCTTTTATATCTTCCATGCATTTTAAACCAGACTTTAGTATGTGGAAATATAATTATGGTATGATGGTATTTGTATGTGTGGATATATGAATGTTCATGAAATTCAGTATGATTCTATGCTTGATTTATTATTGTTAATGATGTATAAGTTTTAGGATGGAACAAACCTTTTGCAACTAAGGAGAACTATAACCTGTAACAACTAGATGTACAACCCATAGCATAAGACCACAACCAATTGCAAGGGAGAAGCCAAAACACTTGAAACACGACAACTCCACGAAGGAATGAAGACAACCATTGAATGGTCAACTATGAGTCACAACTGGTACCAAATAAGATGATAGGAAGGAGTCTACTATGAGTGGGAAAGCTTAATGACATGATAGTTTGCTTAGAGCACATCTTTGTCATACTGTTAAGGCAAAGTTATAGTTTGAATTCTCTTCTTCAGTCTTTTCCAATTATGGTTATCAGTTACACAAACTAGTCCTCTACCTATTCTTGAGGGAGAGTGGGCGTATGCATTTATGTTCTATTTTTAGTCCTTGTGTGAATAAAAATCCTCCCACGCCTATATATTGGGATCAATTGTTGAAGAGAAAATCTAGTTTTTGGATTGTTTTACCTGATAATATTTCATTGTTGTTAGTTTTATGTTATTTTGTTGTAATGGATATGTATCTCTGAATGAAAATATTCTGAAAATTCTTGTTAGACTGTAATAAGTTCAGTTTATATGCAATAAAGGAGTATAGTTACTATCATGAATTGTTGATCATTAGTGCGTATTTGATATCTCTTGTGGGCATATCAACTCAAGCAAGGGCCACTCGAGGTATTGCCAACTCATCTTCTTTTTTGCATTCGATTAGATGTTATATTGTTGTATCCATTATCTGAATTCTCACTTATATGTATGTGAACTCTATGAATGATGTACTATAGCATGAATTACATTTTGTAACATTATGTTGAGTTAGTTTTTGAGGAGAAGTTGGGAGTCAGAAGTCAGTAGTGTTAGTTGCAAGTTTAGATTCAGTAGTCAGCAGTTACAATGTTAATTAAAAGGTACCTATAGCATAAGCAAAAAATTCATGTTATCTCCCTTGTTTTTCAATTTGATAGTTTACTTTCCTTTCTAGCCTTTATAAGTTTTCATTACATGTGTGACCACTTATGTTTTTCATCAATATAGGGCATAATTAGAATCCCTGAATGCACATATAGTGCTAGCACTATTAAAAGCTTATGAGCTCTAGTTGATAATTTAATGGAGCCTTTGTGAGGGTTTGGTGAATTGTTCAATTAGGAACATGTCCTTTGAATTGTGTGTCCACTCATGAACACCAAGTTGATTGAACATTAGAAATACCTTACATTTTTTGTGCCATTACCGGGGATGGTGCTATGTTTAGGATTCTCCTCTGTAATTTCAAGCTTTCATAGTTTAGTGCTTTTTCTTTTAGCATTAGGGTAACTAGGTTTTTACCCACCAAGAACAACACACTTTACTAACAATGTGCAGAGACCATTGATCCAAAGAGTCATAATCATTGTATGTGGAGGAAACAAGATGCTTTGGGAAGATTTATCTCCACATCACATGAAGTATTAGAGGATACTGGTGGACAAAATGAATAGAGCGAGGGCATTCCTGAAGAAGATCAGCCCTGACACCATTACCCACACCAGATACAAAGGAGACTTCCCATATACACATCAATATCATGGATGATGCAGTAGTTGAAGACCCACCAGAGCATGTAACCTTTGAGTTCCTGTAAGGTCCAACCTCCTATGCATTGATTACAACTCTTTATTCAATTGATAATTCCCTTATCTAGTTGGTAGTTGACTTAATCTAATGATTTAGGCAAATTATATTACAAACCTAACGTAAAGAGAGTGGAAGAAGATTAAATAGTTAAAAGCAGACAATATGGATTGCAATATTAAAGTGTGTAATTTTTGTTGATATTTTTAGTGTGTCAACTTATTGTAAAATGAGATAGAATGAAAGTTTGTGTCCTCTCACTCCATGAATTATATGCAGATTAAATAATGTCAAGTACATAAATGATACTAATAGTTGATTGTAGTGTGAAATGTTTATTATGGTCTAAACAGTTATATACCCTTGTTAATGGAAATTAGAATTTGGACTAATGTTACATTGTTCTATTTAATAGTTGATTTGGTTTAAGATGTTATTTGGGTTAACCTAAATAAAGCTTGAGTTCACCTTGAATTGTAGAGCGTGGACATGATAAATGGTTCTAGAAGTCTAACTAATTGTTATTTCAAATGAACTCCATATTTTCAATTATTGCTCATAGGTGGGTAACAATCTAGTTGGATAATGCTTTATGTGGGAATATACCAAATATCTATATCTAAGTGTGAATAGTGAAATAATTAGAATTGGGAGATATTGATATGTTTACTAACGATTAATATGAATGTGAGGTAAGTATGACGGCAGCCTAAATAATTTGTATCAAGCAAAAGTTTAGTGCTATTCAAGATGTTCGCTAAAGGTAAATGAGCAAATAAAGTTGGGCATAATTTAGGATGCTTAAATGACTTGTGAATAAAATTGTTATGATATTGAGTTTGATTTGATTTCAAATAATTATGTTTTATTAAGTTCATTTCTTTTGAATGCTAACATTGAAATGACAAGGTTTAAATATTTTAGCCTCTGAGAATTGGGTTCTAATGATACACATGGAAACCAACAAAGCAGGATCAACTACATAAATTCATTTTTTGTTAAATTAATGATTATGTAAATTATGAATATATTGATCATTCTATTTTATTATTATCAAAAAGATAGACTATTATAATGAGTTTCTAGTTAATGGGAAACGAGAGAATCCAAAAAGGCCCTAGTCACCCTACTTCATATGTTGAAGTAAAATGCTTGGTTGTGTCAATAGCGAGCTAAAGTTGGTTATTTTGTGAATGCCAAATATGAGGGTTTGTAATTATTTGTGTTTCAACCTTATGTGTTAATTTGTTCCTTGGTGTCTCAAGTGAGTGGATAAAAAGTGCAACCCGTATACAAGGTGAGAAGCCATTTTTGAGAGGTGAAAAAAGAGAAAATTGATGTTATTAGACCATTTTTGAAACCCCAAAAGGGATATCTAGGGTTAGGGCAACTAACGAGGGGAATATAAGGTGATTTAGGGAGTTTTTTCTGGTTGGAGTTTTGGAGGAAAAAGAACAATAGAAGAGGGGAGCTTGCTCAACCATTCATGGAAGCTTGTCCATCAGAGGAGGTAAGTTCTTAGTTGTTTAACTTTTGTAGTCTTTGTATGGTTATTTGAGACTAATTCTTGTGAGTGTGTGGTGCGAAATGGGTCGTAAGATGATGTGGGTATTTTCAGCCATGGTCAAAACTGTGAGTTCTCATACATTGTTGTGTTGTGTTCTTGTCCTAAGTGAAAATTTAGGGCATGACAGTTCCCCATTGCCAACCGGGAAAGAGCAACTGGTTTGAAGAATACACCTCCTTTAGCATTACCTATATTCTATGGGTTGGTCATGGAGGATCCAAATACCTTCCTTTTTGAGTTTGATGTGCTATGTAGAAGTTATGATTATACCACAAATACACATAGACTTTAATTGTTTTTAGCAACATTGAAGGATGTTGCTCTAAGATGGTTTATGGGTTTTGAAAGAGCCGTTGTACCAAATTAGAATTCCATGAAGATAAAGTTCCTAATAAAAGTACCAGGATTAATATGGAGGTATAGATAGAAAGAGAGATGACATATTTAGGATGTCACAAAAGGAAGACAAATCCTTGGAAGATTATATGGAGAGGTTTCAGTTTTGTCTTAAGAAAATCACCAAAATAGACTCTCTAATGAGTCCTTAAAGTTGATATTATTGAAAGGGGTTAATGAGGATTGCATGGATGCACTTAACCTCATTAGGGCATGAGATATCTCACAGGAACTATTTGAGGAAATTTGCAAAGCACGCAAGAACTATTCAAGGTATTTCACAAAGAAGGTTAGAGGAAACAAGACATCTTCCAACATCAAGTCACCCAATGGAGTCTCTAGAATAGAACATAGCAATATTTTGTCAAATATGAAGGAGCATATCATCAACCGCTTGGCTACACAATTAAACACCCTCCATGTGAAAAAGAAGCAAGAAGAGGGAGAAGCAACCCTTATAGAATACTGCCCACATTGTAGACAACGAGACTAATTGCAAGTGCAAGAAGGTGGCAAGTATCTCTGAAGATAAGCAAGGGACATCAAAATTTCATACATTGGAAGGTGAATATGGACAAGTATTCTACATAGCTCAAAGGAAACCATGGAAGCCAATACAAGGTATGCCCCAAGACCCTTTGAATTATAACATGCCATTTCTTGGTAACAATACATTTTTTTCTAGTTGGAACCCTCAATCTTGGGACAATATGCAAAACCAACAATGGTCAATGCCTTAATCCAATTGGAACCAACAATAGAAAAACATGTGGCCACCACAAAATTACCAAGGATTTAACTATAATTCTCAATGGCCACCCCAATAGAACCAATGGCAACCTCAATGGCAAAGAGGTCAGTAGTGGCAAAATCAAAACATGAATTATCAGTAGCCACAACAACAAGCCATTATGCCGAACCCAACAAATCCAACACCACAACCATCTAGAGCACCTCAGTTACTAGCACACCCTTCACCTAACCCCAATAACAAGCCTATTCAACAGGCTTATACTAATGAAGCTATTTAATACCCTACTTACGGGGTTGAGGTGAGTGATGTCCACCTCAAATCGGAGAGAATGTTATATGGGCCTTCATCTCCTCAAATCACTAAATTGGTTGATGAGGAACTTCCAGTAGAGACCTTGGACACAGAACCTAAGAAACCCAAGTCAAATCAAGTTAACCCAACCAATATAAGTCTATAACCTCCATTCCCTGAGAGATTAGCAGTTCAAAGACATCAAACCCAAGCTAAAACTGATTTGTCGGGATAGATTAAGGATGTTTGCATCAAAATACCCCTTATCCAAGCCATTAAGGAAGTTCCTATTTATACTAAAATAGTGAGAGAGCTATGTCTCAAAAATCCAGACAAGAAGCAAAAAGACCCTCAGATTGTACATGTCTCAAGACAACTTGCAGACATTATGTTGGGAAACATAACTGTCCCCAAGTATGCAGATCTTGGGTGCCCTATAGTTGATGTCAAAATAAATGGCACTCTCATTAAGAACACCTTAATTTACTTAAGGGTAGCTATTAATATAATGACCAAAGATACCATGATGTTATTACAGTTAATAGAACTCAAACCTACACCCACTATGCTACAGTTGGCAAATAGGTCCATAGTTAAACCTGAGGATATCATTGAAGACTTGGTAATAACATTGGATTCATGGGAGTACCCTATAGACTTTATGGTATTACAACCTAAAGATAATCTTGCAGGCTATCCCCTCATATTAGGAAGACCTTGGTTGGCAACAACAGATGCCTTCATAGGTTGTGTTGGTGTAATTAAATATTTTGTACCTTGTCCTAGGCCATAATTACACCTTAGTTAAGTTTACTTAGGGACCACATAGGAGTTGTTGGAGAATTTCCACCTTTGGTGGACTTATCATGTTATCACTCTATCATCTCCACCTTTCATGGACATATCATGTGATTAGGTTTCCACCTTTTGTGGTAGATCCACTATTTGTGGTGGTTATCACATTATCACCTTTCCACTTTAGGTGGAGTGATAGCTTTTCATTGTTGTCTCATGTCATAAGATTAGCACACTTTTCATAATCTTATGCACTCATATGTTCTCACCTTGGCTATATAACCAAGGGGTCTCTACTACATTTGTACACACATTGAATCATATCATTGACATAGAATACAGTTTATTCTTGTCATATTATTTTCTCTCTTCTTTGTGCTTTCTATTTGGTCCATAGATCTTGGCATCCATAGCCAATTCTAACATGGTATCAGAGCATGTTTGATTCTAACATGGTATCAGAGCGGGTTGGGTGCCATTGGAGAGTCTATTTCTGAAGAGAGGTATCAGATTTGGGGAGGTTCCATTTTTGGCTCTTTATTGCAGGTTTATATCGGATCTTGCTGGAGCAAATCTGATCTCACCATTGCGGCCGGACGGTTTGAGAAAGTCGATTTTGCCTTTTGTTTTGTCCAAATCGGACATACGAGGCCAAATCTATGAGGGTTTGAAGTTGCATTGTGGCTGCCAGATCCAGAAGGTAGCTGCATTTTTGGAGCATTTTGGGTCAAATCCGACCCTGCCATTGCGTCCAGAAGGGCCAAAAACCCTAAGATCGACTGTCCAATCGTCCAAATTAGAGCAAGTCATTTGGTGAGGCAAAAATTTTTTGCCTGAAGAGCCGTACGGCCCCCATGGGTCATTATTGTCGAAGGTACGATTTTTATTAAAAAAAAAATATTGTCGAAACTTTTTTTTCAAAATTTTTTTCTAAAAATTTCATTTGAAAAAAAAATTTGTGTTTCAAATATTTTTTGATTTGAAAATATAAAAAAAAATATAGAAGGTACACAGTCCGCAGACTGGTACCCTCTGTCCGCAGGGTACTCGGCGTACCCAACGCCCTCCACTCGGTGGTCACGTGCCCCACCCGTCAGCGCTTGCCTCCACTGGTGGCATTCAAACACTACTGGCGACCACTCCAAAATCCGGCCAACATCCACAAAAACTGGCGACATTTTTCCGGCAAAGATTCCATTCAGTACAGGAGAATATTCCGGATTTACAGAGCATATTCCATCAGTCTGAAAACTTTTTCGACGGTGAGGAGCGACGGCGTCGGTGATGATCAAACGACCGTCAATTTTAACATAGACATTTGCTAACGTCAGCAGGGCGTCAGCAGTTTCAAAGAAATTTTCTGACCCCTCATGGATTGCATTTTGGTTTTTGCAATCGATTTTCAAACGCTCATATCTTGCTCATTTTGGCTCCTTTTTTCGAGCAATTTTTTTTGATTTGAGCTAACTTTTCATGCTCTTCATAGTCGTGCGATCAGTTTTTGGTTTTGGCTTCTGATGTTTCCAGAAATTGCAGATTCTTACAGGTGTTGCTGCTTCGTCCTCATTTTGGGCACTTCGGGAGCTCATAACTTGCTCCTACGGTAACATTTTTGAGTGCCATTTTTTTTGAAAGTGCATGATTTTTCCTTTAATTTCCAGTGGTATGATTAGATTTATCTGATCTACTGTAATTTTTGCACTATGAGTTGAGGCCTATTTTGGCATCTGAATGTACCAAGATCAAAGTCCACCTTGCTGTTTTTGGCAATGGCAATTGTAAACGCACTAAGTATAAAGTGCCAAATCAGATATTGCTTGGGGGGGATCCATGATTGAGTGATTTTGGGGGGTAATCTTGCAGTGATTGGTTGCATTCTTTTGCTTGGTTTGTGTTCTTGCAATGGGTAAATCTCAAATTGAACTCCTAACTCCACATAATTATGCTACATGGAGAAAATCAGAATGGAACTATCTCTTGGGAAAAGGTCTAATAGGCTATCTAAAGGAAACCGTTTCTCAACCTACCGATGCTAATGAATTGGCAAGATGGGAGATTAATCGTGAGAAAACACTTGGATGCATATGTTCACTAGTCTCATTTGATTTACAATTTCATATTGATTCATGTAAAACAGCTAAAGAAGTATGGGAGACTTTTGAAAAGTTGTATGGTAAAACAGATAAGATTAGAGGATATCAGATTGATAATGATTTGATGAATCTTGATCCTAAAAGTCTTGACCACATCCAAGACTACATCTCCAAAATCAAGCAATTAAGAACACAGTTGAAAGAATGCAGTATTGAAAAAGAGGATTTACAATTGATTCTAAATGTGTAATCCAAGCTTGGTCCTAAGTATTCAGTATTTGTTTCTGGCTTTCATACCCATCGACTTTCTATGGGAGCATTATATGTTGATCCTAAGTTTGATGACTTTGCAAATCTCCTAATCCAAGAGGAAGCTAAGTTAATGAACATGGGTCTAATCAAGTCTTCCAAGCCACATGCATTGGTTTCTAGTGAGTCAAAGGTACAAAAAGAATCAGGGAATCTTGATAAGAAGCAAAAGATGAAAAAGAACAAGCCACATAAAGAATCAGAATCCACTCATTCAAAAGAAGAATCATCTAAGAAGAAGAGGTCTTTTTGTGCATATTACAAGAAGGACGGACATGAAGAACATTATTGTTATAAGAAGGATATTGATGAGTTGAAAAATCTTCTCAAAAGAAATCAAATTGATTTGCCTTCTAGAATGTCTGACTCTTCTCCTTCTTCTTCTTCAAAACAGTTTAAGGACAAAGGTCAAGCATCTACATCAGGATGTAAAGGTCAAGCTCTTTGTGCTTATTCAAGTCCAGGATCAGGTAGATGGCTTCTAGATTCAGGAGCATCACATCATATGGCATCTTCGCAGACTATATTCTCTTCATTTCAGCCTTGTTCTATGTCTCCTATCTTGATGGGAAACAATACATACATGAGTGTACTTGGGAAGGGATCTATTAGTTTTGGGGACAACACTTTTCAGGATGTTTTGTGTGTTCCTCATTTGACGAACAATCTTCTTTCCATATATCAGATTACACATGGTGGAAATGGGAGAACTGTGGAGTTCACACCTGATTCAGTCATCATTCGAGACTTGGAGAGTAGAGAGATCATTGCTACTAGGGTGGTTGATCATTCATCTCGGTTGTATACCTTTGCAGATTTTGCTTCTGATGGTGACATTGTTCCTTCGGCTGTTCATCACACTTCTAGTGTAAAACATGAGGAGACATTTGGCTACTTGAACTTGGGAGTTCTCACATCAGATCTAGTACTTGAGCCATGCATTTCATCTCCTCCATCTACTGTTGTAGTTGATGATGCTTGTGATTCCACAGTTTGGGTTCCTTGTGATTCAGTGTAGCAGGATATACATTGTCTTCCAGATATGGCTACTTTTGATGGCTTTTTGACAGGTATTTTAGACTTGTTTGTGGAGTCTCATCTTGCAGATTTGGGGGACACCATTGATGACATTCATCTTCTCTTTGATGAAGATGCTCCTTCTTCAGTTGTTGCGAGGGAACACTTTGACCCTCTTGTTCATTCTCTACATGATCATTCTTTGCAGTTTGGCGTGAGTGTGGATAGTTTTGGACAACATTTGGAGGAGGCTTCTTTGTCTTTAGAGGGGATATCATTCTCTTTGGATCATGTTCTACATTTTTCTCTACTAGATGTTGGATTGTACTCTTCAGCAGTGTGGCCTAGAACGCCTGTTTGGAGTGTGTCCTCTTTCGGCATCGACATGGAGACATTTGAGCATCATTCAGAGACATCATTCATCCTGCATACATCCTTGGTTTTGTTTCTTCCTAAGGGGAGGAACGTTGTTCGGCGAAATTGGATCACCTTCAGCATTCAATGTCGAGCTTCTACCATCATTGCAGGAGACTCAACATTGAGGGGGGGCTACCTTGTCTCTCTTCTACTTCTCTCTTATGGGGGGGTCTTTTTCCTCACATGGGGTTTTTACCTTCTCATTCTTCATTGAGAGGATTTCTTTATTGTATTTCATCTCTCTTTTGGGGAGGAGTTTTGTCCCATTGGGTTTTCTCCTTTTCTCCGGTTGTGAGAGATTGCATTGCATTTGTACATGGGTACCTAACATGGCCTAGTTGTCGGGACCCATCTTGCATTGTTTGCATTTGTGTACATTCTCCCTAAGTTGCACTTAAGGGGGGGTGTTGGTGTAATTAAATATTTTGTACCTTGTCCTAGGTCATAATTACACCTTAGTTAAGTTTACTTAGGGACCACATAGGAGTTGTTGGAGAATTTCCACCTTTGGTGGACTTATCATGTTATCACTCTATCACCTCCACCTTTCATGGACATATCATGTGATTAGGTTTCCACCTTTTGTGGTAGATCCACTATTTGTGGTGGTTATCACATTATCACCTTTCCACTTTAGGTGGAGTGATAGCTTTTCATTGTTGTCTCATGTCATAAGATTAGCACACTTGTCACAATCTTATGCACTCCTATGTTCTCACCTTGGCTATATAACCAAGGGGTCTCTACTACATTTGTACACACATTGAATCATATCATTGACATAGAATACAGTTTATTCTTGTCATATTATTTTCTCTCTTCTTTGTGCTTTCTATTTGGTCCATAGATCTTGGCATCCATAGCCAATTCTAACATGGTATCAAAGCATGTTTGATTCGAACAGGTTGCAAGTCTAGGAATATGATCATTTCCAATGGAAATGTGACTAAGAAGTTAGTCCTTTATCCACTAGCCTAGCCACATGCAGACCTAGAACAAATTACCTGGATTGCCTTAAATGAGGAATATTGATACTCCTTACAAGCCTTGATGACTATTGAATGCAACCCCTTGTTAGAGAACCAAGATGAAGATGACCTGATAGAAAACATTATGCATAACAAATATGGTAGGAACCCGTAGTATCATGATTGTCTAACATGTCTACAAGATCCTCTATAAAATATGATCCGTTCTAATTCATCCAAGTTAGTTTCCCAAATTTTCCATACTTTGTTACCACACCAATGTGTTCCAAACATAGTAGGATTTTCCATTTCATTTGTTCAAACAACATCCTTGACTTTAGAGATAATATCGGGTAAAACATTAAATGTTAATGATCAATTGATTGACATACAACAAACCTCACTAATGAATGTGTTGCAAGCACACACAACAACCTTTGCATGTGATTACCATGACATGAAGTGGATAACCCAAAAATATGCATGCATAGGATTTACATCAATGACGGTTTCAAACTAGTTAGATAATCCCAAAAGAGGATGAACCTTGTAATCCATGCTATAGTTAAATCAGAGTTGTAGAAATTGCTTGATGCAATCTTTATCTATCCCATCTCTGATAGTTATCGGGTATCACCCCTAGTCATTCTTCCCAAAAAAGGAGGGAAATGGAGAGTGTGTGTAGAATACTGTGAATTGAATGTTGCAACTAGGAAGAACCACTTTCTACTCCCATTCATTGACCAAGTACTTGATTCATTAGCAGGAAATAAATAGTTTTCCTTTTTAAATTTGTGGCTACAATCAAATTAAGATAGCCCCAGAAGACCAAGACAAGACAACTTTCATATGCCCTTGGGGTACATATGCTTATTCTATCTTGCTATTTGGGCTATGCAATGCACCAACCACCTTCCATAGGGCAGTATTGGGCATATTATTAGACTTTGAACATGATTCCATGGAGGTTTACATGGATGTTTTCACAACTTATAGGAATACCTATGATGAAGCACTTGGAAATTTGGAGAAGGTACTAAATAGGTGTCAAGAAAATAACTTGTCCCTGATTCATGAGAAATGCTACATGATGATGACTGAGGGGAATGTATTAGGACATTTTGTGTCAAATGAAAGAATTCAAGTAGACCCCAACAAAATTGAGGTGATATCGACAATCCCTATGCCTCAAAGATAAAATGATGTTAGAATTTTCTTTGGACATGTTGGGTATTATAGGAGATTCATCCAAGACTTTAGCAAACTTGCAACCCCACTATTTGTCTTACTATCAAAAGACGTTGAATTTGAATGGACAACTGCTTATCAACATTCCTTTTAAGCACTCAAGGTAGCATTAACCAAAACGCTTGTCTTGAGAGGACCAAATTGGAGCTTACCTTTCCATATCCATACAAATGCTTCTGATTTTGTCATAGGAGTTGTACTTAGACATAAGGAAACAAAGGGTATGCCATATATTAGATCATCAAAAATATTCAAGGGGAAAAAATCAACTATACAATGATAGAGAATGAGATATTGGTAGTATTTTATGCAATAAACAATTTCAAACATTATATTATAGGGTATATTATAGGGCATTTAGTGTTATACACACTAATCACACAACAATAAGGTATCTCATGAAAAAAACCAATGGTTGGTGGAAAGCCTGTCAGGTGGTTATTGTTACTTCAATAATTTGACATTACCATTGTGGATAAGCTAGGTAAAGCCAATGTAGTGGTAGATTTTCTATCTAGAATACCAACCAAATTAGAAGAAGATGTTGTTGATGACTCATTCCCAGATGAGAATTTATTTTCTCTATCTCAGCATACACCTTGGTATGCAGATATTGCCAACTATCTTGTAGCAGAACATACACCACCTCATTTCTCCCCAAAGGAAGAGAGGGAGTTAGTTTACAAGAGTTTTCCCTACTCATGGATACTTGAATACTTATTCTACATAGGCCCATACAACATACTAATAATATTCATTCGAGAAGATGAAGTATATGATATCCTTAGTGCATGCCATGATGAACCCTATGGGGGACACTTCACAACAAAGAGGACATCTCTTAAAATTCTCAATAGTAGCTATTATTGGCTAAATCTTCATAAAGATGTAGTGAAATATACAAGGAGTTATGTTAGATGTCAAAGAATGAGAAGGCCAATAAAAATAGATGAAATTCCATTACAACCATAGTTAGAAATATCATTGGATTTAAAATTACCTTACGAAATGGGTAGAGGTTAAGGCTTTATAGTTTACAAGGGATGGGAATGTGGCAAAGTTTCTCTATGAAGGCATATTCACAAGATATGGAGTTCCAAGATAAATTTTCACAAACCAAGGACCCCAGTTTACATCAGAGTTGATCACCAAATTGATTCAAGAATATGAGATCAAACATAGGAAGTCCATACCTTATCACCCTCAAGAAAATCGGCAAGTGGAAGTCACCAATAGGGAAATTGAAAATATCCTCTGAAAGATAGTGCAAATTCATAGGAAGGATGGGGTAGTTAGATTGCCTGAGGTAGTTTAGGATTATAGAAAAACTTGGAAGACCACAACAAACTTTACACCATACGAACTAGTGTATGGTAAGAAAGCAGTACATCCTATAGAATTTGAGTATAAAACATTGAGAAAAATAGTCAAATTGGGCATGGATTTGTCAACAACACAACAAGAAAGATTGCATAACTTGAATGTGTTGGATGAAATTAGAATGGAAGCCATACACCACATTTAAGTTATCCAAAATCAAAGAATCCGTTGGCATGATCAATTTATTAAGACAAAGGAATTCAGTACAAGTGATTGGACTCTACTTTATGACTCCGTATACAAAGATTACGAAAGGAAATTGCAAACTAGATGGCTTGGGCCATATGAGATAAACTAATTATTTCCTAATGGAGAAGTGAAACTAAAAATAAATGATGAAATAAGGTTCTCATTGGTAGTTAACAGAAACATATTGAATCTTTATAAGAAACCATTGTAGAAGGATGACTTTCTTCTTACATTACAACACAAATTTGAACCTATAATTGAAAATTCAGCAATAGAGACAACCAGTTCTACGAATGAATCAGTAGATGAGCTACATATCTTTCCCACGAATATTCCATAGGTATAATTTTCTCACATATTTCACATGCACACATTGCACAGGTGACAATCAACAACATTCATTTTCTTAGACAGTTGAAGAAGCAATAGGGACCTGCAACATCATGCCTCTAAGTGACAAACACACAAAAGGGACCTGTTACTGCATGAGCTTGAAGAACTTGTCTGTCAGTCATTCCATATTACCATCCACGTTAATTACATATATATAACTTCACAACCCATCTGTTCATACATGCAACCATACATATTCCATTTTCATTACATACAACTTATTACAGCCATTCACACATAGCAATCCTATCACCTTTATCGATTATAATGTCCCATGGAATTAATCTCACATCACCTATTTCATACATTCCGTAGCCTTTTCATTCCATCATTCTCCATGTGTCACAAGATGCTATCATTCATTTAAAATTAACATTGTGCAAAAAAATCGTTACAATCACAACAAGTCACTTCAAATCACACTACAGACGGTCATTAGTTACTTCACATAAGTTAAATTTCATTTCAACCAATTCCTATAGGTACACTACACATTAAACTATCATAATTAACATGGTTGATTATTGATTTTTCTGTATGTTTATATTTCATTCGTGCATTCTACATATCTTAATTTATTTTTCACTACTTTTCATCTAACCCTTTGTCAAAACCATAACTACTAAGTGAATACACTTAGTATCTTTAGTTGGGGGGGAGGGGTATTCCTTAGTTTTCAAAAACTCTTTGCAAAACCTTTCCATTGTTTTCCTCCATTTTTAAAAGACACAAATTTAAGAGGAGAGAAAAGGGTTCTCAACATCTGAATTGAAAGGTGCATTTGAACAAAACAAAATTCTAGCATAGTAGAAGTGGTTAATTGAGGTGAAGGAACAAGAACGGGGTAGAATTAAGGAGTTTAATTACTGAAGCATATCATGGGAGGTGATATAATATATAGAGAACAAGTTACACATGACCAACTATTGGAGGACATGCTAGTTTTGCCCATTTTCCAGCAAGCTAGTGGGTTACAATATTTTTTGAAGCTCACATAGTTTAATGAGTTTATGACCCACAGTTTGTAGCCACATTGCAAAATGATGAAGTAGTTGTCAGGGGATTAAGGGTAGATGCTTCAAAAGCTGTCATTGCCAAAGTATCTAGATTAACATGTATAGGAGAAGAGTTTCTAGTCAGGGAAAATGCTATTGCAACAAGGTATGGGTTTAGATAGCCATGAGAAAACCTAGATTCCTCTTCTCAAGGTACTAAACGATTGTCTTTACCTTGAATTTGGGCTTCAATTGCTTCCTATGTAGTTAAGTATTTGACATGTGATGGTAGATAATCTTTGTTATACATAGTTCATTTTAAATTGTTAAGTCATCTTCACCATGATAGGCATGTCAATGTTCCTAATTTCTTGTATAACCTGTTGAAGAGAATGCCATTTGAGTACAAGAGGAAAATAAACATTACAACATTGTCTCATTTTTGTTTGGTTACATTGTTAATAAAGAGGAGTGTTAAAACTCAATTTCAATTTTTTTCTTGGGAAAGTTTTCTTAATTGTAACAATATCAATAGTATCCTTGAAGAACCTATTGTTCCATAAATAATGGAAGAACCTACTATTCCAAAAAGGGAAGTTCTCTTTGGCTCCCCTGTTATGTCACCTACCCATAACACGGGGGACCCAAATGAGCAGGGCTTGCAGGAAATACATCTTGTAGCCTATGCTAAGCAACCCATAGCAGAGGACAAACAAGAAACCCCTATTTCCAAAAAAATCATAAAAAGACAAGAAAAGAAAAAGTGGAGCCTCTTCTTTTGCACCAGTAAAAGGGAAAAGGAGACCCACACAACCTAAAAGGTGATCATATCTCCTAGAGAGAAAAGGGGCCATGAGAGGATTAGTTAAAAAGTAGGAAGAGGATGTTGTAATGGTAGAAACAAATAAAGATTCTGAGGAGAATACCTCTAGTGATAAGGTAAAGGCACCTGTTAGACAACCTTGGTATTTTACTTGTACCTTTGAATCTGATTCAGAGGATGTTTTTGTGGAAAATAAAATGAGGAGATCCTAAAGAACCCCTATTTTAGAGGGTTTTGAATACACAAGTACAACAAGGGATGAACAAATTTTGGAAAAGGATGAATTTTTTATTGAACAAAGAAATATTAGCAAAGAACTGCAGGAAGCAATGGAAAGAATAAAACAACTAGAAGAATTGTTAAAAAATTATCAGCAAATGGATAGTGAGCGGGATTCTAGGATCAAGGAATTAGAGGAGAAGCTCTATAAGTTTGAGCATGAGTCTAATTTGGAGGTACTTGCAAAAATTATTACGGTTGAAGCAGGAAACAAAAAACCAGTATCTCAAGGCCCCATTCCTTAGGTCAGAACCCCCATTTGGCCAACTGTGGTGTCCCTGGGTGTTGAATTGTGGAAAAGACCCCAGGAGTTCTCTCAAAGGAAGAAGGATTGGGAGAAAGAAAAAGATGAATTAATATCCAATCACCTTGAGGCACTTGAGTAGTAGGAGAAAAAAGCGAAAAATTTGAAAGTAAAAATTGAGATGATGGCAGATAAAACAACGTAGTTGCTAAAATGTAGGCCACCTGCAAGGGTTTATGCATTGTTTCTGTAGGAAAAAATATTTGTGTTTTCAATTTAGCCAGTTGATTAGTGATCTGTCTATTTCCATGAACAATTTTTTTGTGTTTTAACATACTTTCTTCAATTCTACACCAGACATGTAGGACCAATTATGTGAGTTCTACTTACATAATTATGTTCTCCCAAATGAGACTAAATGGAATCCATTGATGTTTATGAGAGACCTTCATATAAGAGGTTGGGCCTCCTACATTGGAAATGAGCGCCAAAGGGGAACAATCCTACAGAGTACTAAGAAACAGAAAAATCCATTGCCCTACATCTCAGAAAAGAATCATTGAATCCAAATGCAGTCATTGACCAATGGTTGAAACTCCTAGATTATAATGGTGTTAAGAAAATAATAATGAATTATAGGAAAGAAGACTATACAAGAGCAAAAAAACTAGTAGTAGGAACCCTTCATGAAGCCTTCCAGTTTGTACAGAGGAAATGGGAAGAAATTTCACCTAAATTAAAAAGCAAGGAGCCACATTCTCTCTATAATTATGTAACCATGACTCGTATAGATCAAAAGTACATGGACCTTGCATGGAAAAATAGAGTGGCCTGGTTTCCACTTGTCTTTCATCCTCCCATCCTCCTGTTTCCTATATAGCATTGGACAAGGAGGAAGAGAGGGGAAGAAGAAGCATAAAAAAAGAGGAGGCTGGCAAAGATTTTAGATCAGAAGGGCTACTATCTGAAGCAGACGAAGGGAGTTGAAATTATGGTAGATCTCAGAGAAATAACCTTGTAGTACAACCTCCATCCTTGAAAGTTGCTTGAGGACAAGCAAAAGGATTAGTTGGGGGGAATGATGAGCTCAGATAGTAGCTAGTTATATTTCATTAAGTTCATGAATTTTAACATTTCAACCTACCAAGTTCACAGATAATCCTAAAGACATACATCTTTTATATATTTCTTCCATCTTAAACCAGACTTTAGTGTGTGGAAATATAATTATGATATGATGGAATTTGTATGTGTGGATATATGAATGTTCATAAAATTCAATATGATTTTGTGTTTGATTAATGATTCTTAATGATGTGTATGCTTTAGGATGGAACTAACCTTTTACAGCTAAGGAGAACTATAACCCACAACAACTAGATTTACAACCTGCAACATAAGACCATAGCTAGTTGTAGGGGAGAAGCCAAAACACTTGAAACACAAAAAATCTAGGAAGGAATGAAGATGACCATTGAATAGTCAATTGTGAGTCACCACCAACATTGAATAAGATGATAGGAAGAAGGAGTCTACTATGAATGGGAAAGCTTAATGACGTGACAATTTGCATAGATCACATCTCTGTCATACCATTAAGGCAAAGTTATAGTTTGAATTCTCTTTTTCTGTCTTCTTCAATTATGGTTATTAGTTACACAGACTATTCCTCTCCCTATTCTCGAGTGAGAGTGGACATATGCATTTATGTTTTGTTTTTAGTCCTTGTGTGAATAAAACTCCTCCCGCACCTATATATTGGGATCAATGGTTGAGAAGAAAATTTCTTTTAGTTCTAGTTTTTGGATTTTTTTACCAGACAATACTTCATTGCCGTTAGTTTTCTATTATTTTGTTATAATGGATATGTATCTCTAAATCGAAATCTTCTAAAGATTCTTGTCAGACTGTAATAAGTTCATTTTGTATGCAATAAAGGAGTTTAGTTATTGTCATGAATTATTGATTGCTAGTGCATATTTGATATCTCTTGTGGCCGCAAAATCTCGAGCAAGGGCCACTCAAGGTACTTCCAACCATTCTTTTTTGCATTAGATTAGATGTTACATTGTGTTACACCCAAAATGAATTTTTTGGCATTCTGCTTAAATTGAGCTAAACAATGTAAAAATGCCATCGAAAGTATGTTAGGTCAAAACAAACATGAAGTCTTTGTGGGTTTTTGTCAAGGAACCTATGGTTAAAATTCTAAAAATATGAAAATTAGGGTTTTACGCCCCTATTTTTAAGGAAACCCTTAAAAATAGGACCTTCCCGAAAACGATTGAAAATAATTATGATAGGGTTAATTGCCTTCACGATCACATTGATCAAGTCAAAATTATCAAAAGACATGTTTTACTCTAGTGGGTCTATTCCCATTTTTTAGGAACAAAGTTAGGAGCTCTGCAACCATTAATGGCAGATTGTCCAGTACCAGGTGCTGAAAGCTAAACCTCAAAAGCTCCAACGAAGAAGCCATGGCGAAAAGGTCAAAAAGATGTTGTTATAGCGAGGGAGTTTCTCAAAACGAAAAAGGCCAAAATTTGGCTCTTTGGAAGGTGCACGTTTTGCTGCCAAGGCAAAACGTAGTCTAAAGGTGAAAAAGGCACCCCTCTTGAAGAAAGGCGCCCTTGGATCTCAGAGGGCAAATATAATCATTTGACATCTTCAAATCAGTCATCCTCTTCAATTTTGTGCTGACTCGACAATGAAACAATCAACAAAATCATCTGATTCAGGGATCATTGACCAATCGTCAGCAAAGTATGGAGGATCCATTAGCAAAGAAGATGCCTAATCAAAGAGCTTCATGGTAAAAGTGCCCCTGCTAGCCAGGGGCGCCCCTTAGTTACAGGTACTAAATGAATTTATCTGCTATAACTCTATACATGTTATCTTTCCAGCTTCCTCCCAATTATGTGATCAATCTGACAGGAGGTTCACAAGACACACCAAACGATCACACACTGAGATCAAGCAAAAAAAGCCAGAATTGAAGAACTGGAAAGACAAGCCAGAAATTGGCTAAGGCATGATCAAAAGCGCCCCTCTTAAGGAAAGGTGCCCTTTTTTGAGGGCATCTAGATTCAACCAGAATCGTCACTACCTCCAAGGATGACTTTCTCAGCTATAACCAGTCTCATCAGTTAGACTATCAGCAAGAAATTCTGATAAATCAAAAATCTGATGGAGGAGGTCAACGACTGGCAGTCCACAGCCAAGATAAAACCAAGCAAAAGCTAAAAGCGCCCTTGTTGGCCAGGGGCGCCATTTAGTTTGAAGGAACTAAACTTACCTTCTTCAACTGAGAAGTCAACCATCCTGAATATGACCAAGCTGGCTACCCGATGCCTCGTCAAGTAAAGTCATCTGATTCATCTAGCATTGAGAACGTCAGATCAAAGTAAAGAGGGTCTAAAAAAGTCAAAATGAAGAACAGTCAATGAAAATTGACTAAGGCATTGTCAAAAGTGCCCCTCTCAAGGAAAGGCGCCCCTCTTTTTGAAGGCCTAAACTCATTTTTTTGATTTAATCCCTCCCAGGCATATTTCGTCAAGCTGATCCCACCTCAACAACAGAACTACCAGCCACTGCCAAAGATCAACTGAGTAACCTGAATCAAAGATCAAACAGAGGCACTTCAGCTTGCAAAATGGACAAAAAGACCAACTTCAAGGATGGACACCTAAAAGAAGTCAAAGCAAAAATGTTGACTTGAGTTAGCAAATTTGGAGCCAAAAAGAAGCCAAACACTCCACAATCAGTGGAAATCACCTTTTGGAACTCCGAATCAGACCTAAATCATGATTTGTCTTCCATACTTGGTGGATCTCAACCCTAATCACCATATATTCTTGCTAGGCGTCCCATTCTTCATTATTCTTTTGCAGGTTGAAGGATAAAACAACAAATAGCTCCCAAGAACACATTTTCAAGATTTGGCAGAAGTTTTGGATGGATCTTCAATATTTCTGAAGATCAGTGGTAGTAAAAGTATTCTTCCCCGAGGATTGTTTCTAGAAGCAGATTATAGCAAAGTGGTAGTTTATAACTTCCAATCCACCTTCTGTCTACTTCCTCTATTTCTGTCTATATTTCTTTGCATGTCATAGGAAATGACAGATTACCTCAGATATGATCAATTGGGTATGATCAACACATTTTTCCAACAAAACCCATCTTCTCAGATTTGCCAGAATCAACAAAATTGCTGCCCCTATTTTTAGGGATCTTTCCGGAAAAGTCTCCAAATAAAAAATCCAAGGAACCAGGTATGTTCAACTTCCAAGCACGAACAAAACCCACGTGCCATATTTTTCCCGAAAAAATACTTCTCGGCAGGCGCTATATTTAAGGGTTTCAAAAAAGTGTCAGAACAAGGTCAAGTGCCCAGTCAATCTTTAAGTCTTGCAGAATGCAGTACTCCTAGGTACAATACAAGACCAAGACGGTCTTGTACCATGATTATCTAAAAACAACTGACACTGACTTATGGCAGAAAAATCTAGAAGTTAGTTCTGAGGACTTGGAGGGCATGAACCAAATTACATTGCAGAACATTAAAGAGTCCGGCTTATTCCAAGCTGCATCCATTCCAATCACTTTACAGAGCATTGAGCTTGTAACTTCTTGCACAAAGCATTACAACCCTACTACAAGAGAAATTTTGTCAGTGGACGAAAGGGTGATTTGCAGCTTAAAGTTGAAGGACATAGAGACGTGTTTTGCAATTCCACCATGCCATAATAGGAAGGTCGTATCTATGACATAATGTGAAAAGGCATTCGAGGCTTCAAGGGACGAGTGTTCACTTATAATGGCTGAACATTGGTTAAAAACGAAGAGAACCAGCTTGCCCAAATTGGTTGGGTGAGGAGAATTCAAAGATGAGTATGGAGTGTTAATCACTCTACTCAGTAGAGTCACTGGACAAGAGGAGGGAAAATCCTTCCGGCCATGGATGTTCTATATTATTGGCAAAATAATCAGCAACAAAGAACATTACGACTGGGCCTCTCTGATCAGTGACACGGTCCACCAACAATTTACCAGGTTTCTAGAAGAGCACCATTTCCACATGTGTTCCTACTTGGTATACCTGATAGCCTTCCAAGGCGATTTTAGAACACCAAACATTGTCGGAACCCTAGGTGTGCAAAAGGTCCAAGAATACTTTCCTCGCCTTGAGTTCACTCTAGCGAAAAGGCATTTGAAGAAGATGAATGACCTTTCTACTATGCACACCGTGCACAAGCTAGACCATGAGATGCACGTCTGTATTTCACTAGCAGCCAAGGTGGCAATGGTGGATTGGGTGGATTGGTTCATCTAATTACCCACTTTCACCTACATACGCGTGTATGGCTACAATGGCCACCCCGCCATGATGCCACGCTACCCCTCAGATAGGGTAGTATTCATGGAATTCCTGAGGCAGTTGGCAAAGGTTCACTCTTACCTTCGCGTAAAGGAGAAGTCTATTGCAAACTTTCCTTTTCATATGGGATTCTACAGATGCAAGATTGCAGTCGATGCTAGGTTGATAAGCTAGGATATAGTGAGATTTAATCTCAAGTACCTCATTGATAGGAGGTTATCATATGATCCTAGAGGAATCTTCGCAGCACATCTCGAATAAAGATCATCACATGAACCTTTCATGGAGGATTTTTGGGTCAACTGCGAGGATGAGTTCGAAGTGAGAAGAAGGAACTACAACAAATTCAAGCTCTCGTAGATTGCAAAATTCATGTCAAAGGACATAAAGGGCTTATCTGATGACAAAGAAGAGGTCATTCTTTCTTCCTTCTTCATGGGTCAAGTAGATGCACAACCACTCAACAAAGTAGACTGGTACACAAAAGAGAGTACGTCTATCGAGGAAAGAACTGGTAGAGTAGTTCGACACAGTCAACTCTACCTTGAAAGTAAAAGGATAAGGAAGGTAGTACTTCCCCGATCAGAGCCGCCAACGGTTCAGTTTACACTACCTTCCTCATCTAGGAAGAAACCCAAACAAAAGAAGATGAGCATTCTTCCAGAAGGAATGTGAATGTCAGGGAGCACATGGGGAAGAAGAGGAATTGCTAGCACAAGCCAACAAGAGGTACAGGTGGAGACAACCACCAATTTACCTGAAATATTTGAGAACACTGCAGCTACACTAGAGCCAATGATTGAAATAATCACTGCAGAGATGGAATCCATTGTAGAAGAAGTTGTAGCAGAAGTGGTGCCTGTAATAGAAACAAAGCCACCAACTTCATCACCATCATAGAGGTCGCAAATTCCCATTGATTTAGACTTGCCACCACGAGGCATTGCCATGACACAATCTCGTTCTTCCAACATTCAGGGGGCCTATGTTCCTCCTCCCAGCGAGGCTAACTGAGATTCAATCTGGTTAGAAAGCTCGCTTGGAAGGAAAAGGGAGAGACCTTCTTACCAGCTTGACTTCTCTGAATTCCACCATGTCCCACAAGACATGCCGACAAAGAAGTTGAAGAAGCAGACACATGTAGAGAGGAATGCAAAGAACGAGGTTGTCATAGAGACTGCTGCCCCACTTGAAGATAAAGACATACATAATGTGAGGGTTGAGGATTTCACGCTTTCAAAGGTGAACCTTGGAAAGACCACTTGACAGGTGGAGGCAAACCTTCTCAGAATCGCCTCAGCGAGTGTCAAGGAAAGAATGACCAAGGATGGACAAGACAAAACAACCTTGAAGGCTGAAAATTGTCAACTAAGATTGTACATTTCTAGTTTGATACATGACACTCCCAACCCCTCAGCCTTGCCTCAAGGGCTATTGTATCTCCCAGTTGAAAGAAACCATCATCAGTTGATCACATACGACAAACACTCGAGACGTCAAGTGGATGAGTTTGTCGTCAAAGGACTGTGTGTATTAGTAGAACCATATCAGCTGAGAGACAAAGCACATGGTCTTCGATCAAAAATCCAGCAGTCAGATGTAAAGGCAACTCAAGAGAGGCTGAGAGAGGAAACGACAGTTGCTGATCTACAACAGACATACCAATCAGTTACAACCACTGAGAACAAATGCCATCTCTTTGAGTGGAAAGAACAATTGGCATACAAGGTGAGAGCCTACAATGGCAATTCAGTGGAGCTGATTGACTATAGACGCTTTGTCGCTAATATTATCAACTTTGCAAGAACGTTGGTAATATCTTTCCCTAAGTTAGAATATCAGCGGGAAGGAGGGGAATATGTTGAGCTTGAAATGGTACAGATATGGTTTCAAGATGTCATCCGTGGCTCATTCCTTGAAGACCCCAATGGTTGTAAATTAGCCAAAATTGCAGCCATGTCTATCCAGTTAGATGAAGCAGCTGCCCAATGCATAAACTATCAGCAGCATCTTGTGACAGGTGAAGAAATGCTTAGATGGCACATAGTGATCTTGAAAATCATTAATTGCTTGAGGGTCGAAGAGGTCAACGATTGGATAGAGACTTTGTTGACCAGTGGTGAAGAGGTGTAAAGCACCAAGGAAGGACATCCTACCCTCCAAATAGTAATAAATAGGACTGAAGTCAACTTGATGCCCCTTTCCAAGTTGACTCCAGATCTCCACAGATCATGCATGTCAGATCCCACTGATCTAGGATGTCTAATTGGCTCCCTCGATTTGTGGATCTCAGATCTCCTTTAAAGGTGGATGTCTATTTGGAGACACGTTTGTAATTGTAAGTTCACTTTTAGTTAGGTGTCAGTCAACTGAGGTAGACTCCCAGTTTGACTTTTGTTTAGTTTCAAGTAACTGAAGTAGATTTCCAGTTAATTGCTTGCTCACCTACTTTTAGACATAGGAATAAATCTTGCTGATTGGCAAGAACTGATTGTTAACTCAAGGAGATTTTAGGGTTGCCTACTCCTTTGAGTTTCTATAAATAAGAGCCTTGGGCTCATTATTTGTTTAACCTTTATTTGCTAAGCAAAATTGCTATGCCATTGTTGCTAGAGTTAGCTTGTTTATATCTGTTCACTCTTGGATGAGAGTTCGTTGGTTGATCGTAATTGTGCATGATTTCGTGCCTTTGTTGTCCCAACCTTTGTAATTCTTTGGAGAAAGCTTGAAGAAATAAATTAGATGGTGCATGCTTTCTTGATCTAAACACTTGAGTCTATTCAAAGTCTTGTTTTCAAATAGTGCATTGTTTCAATCTCCTCCTTGGACAGGTGTCGTCACCTCCTTGGATATTTTTTTATCGATCATTATCGTATGATGTTGTTTAATGATTTGTCTTGTAGCCTACACTTTGGACAGGTGTCGTCACCTCCTCGGGAATCCTGTTAGACAGGCCATCGTTCCTTGTTGTTTCTAGTGAGCTATTTCCAAGCCTACACCTCGGACAGGGGTTCCTCCTCCTTGGTAAGTCTCAGATCTAGTTTACCGTAATGAGTGTTTACTTGTATCGAGCCCTATCTTGGTATATATCCGAGAGTTTAGAGCCTCGGCCATATTCCATTGAGACAAAGGATTCAAGTAATCCAACCCATCCATTTCGCTCCTACGCCCTCATGCTCTGTTTATCTTGAGGAGGTAGGATAGTCTAGAAGCTAGTTAGTCGTAGTTAAGATCTGCGGAAACCAGAGAAAAGCTTAGCTACGACGCATTGTGTTTATGCACCCTTGTGTCCTGCCGCTGAGTAAAAAAGATAGGAACCTTAGTACACCCTTTTTTACATTAGAAAATCAGCAAAGAGAGATCTTCCTCTCTATAATCCGAAGAGCATGTACTAACACACTTGCAATAGCTGTCCGTTTCCAATAAGCACTTCAGAGGTGCTAATTGAAACACCAACACATTGCTGTATCCATTTATTTGAATTCTCACTTATATGTATGTGAATTTCATGAACGATATATTGTAGCATGAATTACATATTGTAACACTATGTTGATTTAGTCTTCAGAGAAGTTAGGAGTCATAAGTCAGTAGTGTTAGTTAGTTGCAATTTCAAATTTAGTAGTTAGTAGTTACAACGTTAAGTAGAAGGTACCCATAGCATAAGCAACAGATTCATGTTATTTCCCTTGTTTTACAATTTGATAGTTTACTTTCCTTTCCAACCTTTATAAGTTTTCATTACATTTGTGACCACCTATGTTTCATTTATATAGGACGTGGTTAGGATCCCTGAATGCACATATAATGCCAACACTGTCAAAAGCTTATGAGCTCTAGTTGATAATTTAATGGAGCTTTTGTGAGGGTTTGGTGAATAGATTAGTTAGGAACCTGTCCTCTGAATTGTGTGTCCACTCATGAACACCAAGTTGATTGAACATTAGAAAGCCTTACACTTGCAACAAAGTATTAACCAATCATAGGTTCAATTGATAAATTAGACATAAGGGGTTAGTTTTGACATGAAATGAGGATCCATAACATATTAATTAAAAGAAAGGCAACCGAAGCAAGTAGTCAACTCAAAAATATAACAAAAGTAATTGTTGTGCTGCTTAGAGCTAGGGTTTGCCCTGAAATCATACGGTGACACCTGTCCCTCTCTTATTTCTTTCCGTCCAATGCCTTTTCATCATGCGCTTCATTCACAAGAATGCTCTCTCAACGAGTGAACCGCTGCAATGAAACATTGACAAGTGTTGATGTTTCACTCGCTTCATACTAGCGCAATTTCCTTTAGCGCTCAAGAACCAAAATTATGATGTATAGGGACCATGAACTACAATAACATTTGGACACCTGTCCTCATTGTGATATAACAACCCTAGCACTCTTTACCCATGCGCTTTGTGAAAAGGAACGTGTTGCGAAGAAGAAACATGCTATGATCTGATCCACACATATTAGAATCCTGTGAGCTCTGCTTAACACAGTTTTGCAATGTGTTGAACTTCATCAAATGTGCTTTGAAGAAGCATAACGCTGCAATCAAGGCTCGCCACCTGTCTCCATGTCATTCATCTCGGCCTGATGTATTTTTGTTATGCACACTTCATGAGAATGTGTTCTAAAGACGCAATGCACTGCAATATTATAACAACACGTGTCCCAACTTTATAAGCACTGCTTGAAACATTCTTATTAGGCGAAAGAGACAAAGAAACGTGCTGCGAAGAAGGTATGCGCTACATTAATGGTTTGACACATGTCCTAAATGAACCGAGCTCTTAATACTTAAGTGATTTATTTAACTATGTGCAGAATAATTGTTTTAAACATAATCCGCTTAAGAAAAAAATGACTCAAAACTACGTATGAAAACTTAGACTTGAAATTTGGAATATCAAATAATTATTTATATAGTATTAATTTTAGATTCAAAATATAGAATATCAAACATTATCAACCATTTAACTATCCCAATACTAAATACTAAAGCTTGCTATTGCTATATCAACAATTATTGAGAGAGATTCTTGCCACTACACGACACTTATTATTTCATTTCATATAGGTATTTTTTGAAGGACCGTTTTATTTCTTTTCAAGCGGATAATAAAAACTTTGATTTCATTTCATATCTTTTTTGAAGGACCGTTTAATTTCCTTTTAAGCGGATAGTTAGAGCTCTCAAGGCACAGACATCATCATTTTCTTAGTATAAACCTTATCTCTAATCCGAAACAGCGGGTTTGGCTGGATATATGGACTTCTGGTTGGACAGTGTTCTGGTAAAACAAGCAAAAACTAGAACAGTAGGACTGCTGGCATACTTATTACATCAATTGGAGTAAATATTAATGCAGACATCGGGTGCGAGTGGAGTTGGGGGAAAATGAACATCTTAAGGACATTGACAGGAATTGAGGGGATGGCGTTTGCGGTTCCACAAGCGGTTATGAGAAACAACTTGCTTTGCTCGCGAAAGAGCAGGACAACTGTAGTTGGAGCCTTCCAGTCTCAATCCAATCAGCGCCTGAGCTCGCTCGGTGAGGATTTGCTACTCCCTTACATCACCCCTCCTCGTTCGCTTGCTATAGCACTCTTTCTCTCGTTTAAGAAATTTAAAAATATGTTGATATCTACAGTGATTATAATCTTACACGTGGTTGGGATAAAGGCACTCCAGTATCCTCTGTAATTAAAAAAAAAGACAATTTATATCAAACAACGCGTCAAAAGATATCACAGCTACAAAATTTTCATACGCTAAAATATGATTTTACTTGATTACCAGAAAAACTAAGATTTTCCCACATAAATTAGGAATATAGCGGTGATATTTAGGTCACAGCTTAGCCACAGGTCATTTTACGGTAAGACACTTCATTTTTGAATTACAAGGAAATTTTCTTGACATTGGAAAATAAAACAAACAGAGACAGACAAACATGCCAGCATAACTAAATTCAGGTCATTTTACGGTAAGACACTTCATTTTTGAATTACAAGGAAATTTTCTTGACATTGGAAAATAAAACAAACAGAGACAGACAAACATGCCAGCATAACTAAATTTGTATCAGACAATTGGATGAATGTTTTCACTTGGGTACAAAATATAGAAAATATGAGACCATTGAAGCATAACACTAGGAAATAGACTTTATTGCTACGAACGATGCAACATAGATAGGTACTTCTATATCCCAGTAGCAGTTTTTAGCAGGCTGGAAATTCGTTTGATGAAACTCAATGTGAATAAACTAAATAATATAGCAATTGCGACAAGAAAACAAACAGAAAATATGGCTGCAACCTGTACACTAACTTGTATGATGCCTGTTTAAATATTACAAAGGATATATAATAGAAAGGAGGCTTCTGGGAAAAGGGAGATGCACAAGAATGAGCGGGACTAAATGCTTGAAGAGACATTTCCTCAAAATCTCCTTCCTTAGCCCATACTTAGCCAAATACTTGCAGTTTGCATTGTCGTGCAGTATTTTTAGTAGCATTTGCTCCTGCACTGAGGTAGCGTTTGCCAGGATTTGCTATATATAAATGAACGGGAATTTCTATTCCAGTGACTTTCAATCATGGACGGAGTCAGTCTAGAATTGAAAGGGAATTTTGAGTGTTCAGGCTTAGGGGTTTTGACAAGAACAACTACAAATTCTTGAAATAAACATTGAAAAAGGCCCTGTGGCTTGGAAACTGGCTTTGGACCCCACAAATTCAATCAAAAAAACATATTCTACAACATAATGGTATTACAGACCAGTTTCTTAATCAGAGAAGCAAAAGATTTTGAAGGCAAGACAGACATCTAGCATTAAGAAAAAGAAAAAGTGATTACCTAACACCATAGAAATATCTTCCAGATTTGAAATTGTAATGGGAAACAGGGAGGGATATTTAGCTCGGTAAAATAGATAAAGATGGATTGAGAGCTTCAAAATCTATCAATCCGTATATTCCTGGCTATCAAAAAATGGCAAAGGATGCTCTGCCTTCCATTAATAATCTCAATTCTCAAAACCTTCACATATGAATGAGGTTCTCAAAATACAATGTGACTTATACTAGCAAATTTAAAGCGCACAGATAAAATAAGCTAAAATTTGGATTGAAAAAGCCAGTGTTTAATAGTGTTTGCTTTCAACTCTACCAACGAACACGTGAAAATAGCACGAAAGGAGAGTGAATTAGTTAAGTCAGCGAGAATAATGCCCATGACCCTTTAGCATTGTCACGCACTGTTCACCATAGGGAATATTGGGCAGTGAAGTGAAAACCTGAATGAACTGCAAAGAGCTCAATACACTCGTTCATCTTCGTTTAAGACACTCCTGTCTTTCCAGTTTTTCGCCAGGCGGTTCGTTAAAACTGCCGCAATAATCTGCCGAATGCGAAACAAACGGGAGGACATTTTGCTTATAAATAATGGCTAAAAATAATGGATAACAGCAACAGGGATCCAATGCACACTATTGGAACTCACGGAAATGCTAAAAATAATGCTGCAGATAAAGCACTATCATACTAATTGCCCTAAATTTCCGAGGCTGCAATAACAAGTGAAAGTTTCCAGCCAATTAAAAAAGGCAAGTACTAATAAGATGGGAACTTTATTGAATACTTAAGTTTCAGGTCTCCCTCTTTTGTCCTTCCATGAGAAAAGCATATGCTCTATCCCATCTGGGACATTCAAAAGCAGCAGTTTCAATGTACACAGGAGGAACCACCTCTATTACATAAAATCCTGTATGACTAAATTTAAAACAATCTTTGTTATGAAAGATTTTATATTTTCACAGTTAGACATAATATGATAACAACACTTATCTGATACCACTGTGGAGTGTTTTAACTCCGATGTTTCAAGTCTCCTTGGAGACCTTCTTCAGGGAAAGAACAAGATCAATAATCCATGTTTGTTGTTTTTTCCAATATTGATGGAAGAAAGTAGAAACCCAATTGCTTCCTTTTGCCATTTGTCAAGTTTCCAACAGAATGAAGCCAATTGCCTCCTTTCTTGTTATTTTGATTTGTTTGGAACAGAAACAGAACAATTACAAGTGCCTCATTTGTTGTTTTATATTAGTAGAACACACCAAATTGCCTGTTAGTTTTTAAAATACAATTCCAATGTTAATAGAACACACTCAACTGCCCCATTTGTTGTTTTTTTTGAATTTTCCAGTACTAATGGAGCACACCCACAATTGACTCTTTTGTTGTTTTTCTTTGAAAACTCCAATATTACCAGAACAAACCAAATTGCACTCGTTGTTGTTTTTTCAATTTTCCAGTATTAACAGCTCAAACCTAATTTCCTCCTTTTGTTTATTTTTCCTATTTGCAGTATTAAACCAAACTAACTCAATTGTCTTTGAGAGCTCTGGAGTCTGGACAATGGCCTGTCGAGAAAATTTTAACACATTCAGTTTCAACATAATTTAAACCAATAAAAGAAAAGCATATGAGATATAGTAACTGCCTCAACCAAGACTCAGTTTGGTCTATTGGCGTGGATATACGTTGACAAGTAAACTGTTTTGAGTTCACATCATAGATTGGTTTGTTGCATGCCAAGAAACTCTAAATCCTTCCCCTGAGAGAGGCTTAAAAGAATTGTAAGCGTGTCAATAAAGGTCTTCATTTGGTCTTTTTGTGTGGAGTCACACTTTGATTTACAAGAGTCTGTTTAGGAGTAAGATAATTTGGATGTGGGGATGAGAGATGATGAGACGACTTTTATCCTCCTATAAGCGAAAATGGTTTGTACCCTGACATCAAATATTACATTACATTTCCCTCAGAGGGAATTGAACTTGGGTCACACCTAACTGAGTAAACGTGCTCTCATCAATGGTCCATGGTTTCGCAGAACCAGGCTTAAGATTTCATCTATCGAGTTATGACTACGAATGTCTGCACAATTGTGCCTAACATATTTGTGTTTTTGATCTTTAGAAGTTTCACCATGTTTTGTGTGAACTTGTCAATCATGATTTTTGTAAAGCCATATTATTATTATACCACTAGGTGGGATGCTTTGATTTGGGATTAAGCATATTCTTATAGATAGTATCAAAGCTTCTTCTTGTCTTGAAATCTTTTATTGTTCCAAAGACTGTTTGTGATTTCAGTTTGGATGTTTGATTTTGGGTTGTTGAAACCCGGGAATGTGAGATCATCTTATGAGATGTCCCAGTGCTTATGAGTAATCTTTCTATAAAGTAAATGTCTACTATTCCAGAGAGCTCTACAAAGATGTCTCACAGCAGTTGGGATTTTTTAAATTTAGGGTTTCTAGATGGCGATTGCTTTGTCTAGGTTTGGCTTTATATTTGGACCTCAAATATTAGTGAACATAGTCAAATTTTGTTGTTGCTTTGATGGGCCAAAATTGACTTTTAAGATGCATATCTACAAATGGGTTTTTATGTTTTGTTGTGTATCAGCTTCCAAAATGTACATGCTAAATGTCATAAGATACAGATTCAGAGCTATTATGGGCAACTTATTGTAACTGGGTGCAATTAGTTTACAATAGTGGATGAAAGGAAAATGTGAATATGGTTGTATTTTGTCAAGAATGTATTAGTTTCCTAGTAAAATGGCCAGTGGAAAGCATATTGTAGTTGATTTTCTATTATTGTTAGCTTCTTTCAGTTAAATAAAGTTTAGAGTTGATGCCATACGGATGTCATGCTCCTCAGCAGACTCTCCTATTTTGCATTTAATACATATGTGTTTTAACTATGATTCATTTGACTTGCATGTCTTTTTTTGGCTTAACCTCGAGTTTCAAATTTCTGCCAAGTGAACTTAAGTCACATTGCTTGTGGATTCTTCATTCTTTCAAACATTAAGATACTTGTCCAGGGCTTCTAATCCTTCTGGTCTCATTGTTTGCACCAAACAGATGAAGAGAGACTTTTGGGATGCGTTATACAGCTTAGGGCTATAAAATGCTTTGATCCTGTGATTGCCAAGAAATACTTTGCTGGGAATCTTGAAAAGGTAGTAAAATCAGTACTTAGTGTGATAAATGTATACTCAAAATTAAATATCATTAAAACTTGAAACTGTTGAAAAAGTATGGCACACCTTTCAATTGAGTGCACAGTATATACACACACAAACATGGTATATGTATGGATGTATTTTATTTTTGGGACCCAGTTTGTCCACTGTGCCTCCTGGGCTTATTAGACTCTCCTTGTGAGAATGAGGGACCTTTTTACTTTTCCTTATATTCTTTGTTCAAATTTTGTGCTCGATTCTTTTCATCTCATGACCATACTTAAAAACAAATCAAGCCTTGCCAATCCACTTACACCAGGAAATCATATAAATTTCTTTCTTACTACATTAGGATCAAATTTTGTTAAAACTGACGAGATAGTAAGGGATGCTATTTTCAATTTAGTGTATGTGTGTATAGAATATAGATGGACATATATGTGTTTATATATATAAGAAATATAAACACACACACACACACACACACACACACACACACGTATATGTCTATATAAATATGTTTACAAATTATATATCCATGTATACACACACAAAGATGATTTTTTAGGTTCTTGCCTGGTGGTAAGAAGGGAATTTCCACTTTACCTTATATATATTGTTTAAATCTCATACTCCATCGTTTGAACCCACAACCAAGCTCAAGAGTAACTGAACTTTTCCAATCTGCCTACATCAGGAGTTCCCATTGATCTGTAAAGTGCTGGAGATACTCTCCTAGCATTCACCAACTATTAATTCTTGCTAGTTGACCCTGCAAAACACCTTCAACAGCACCATATCCCCACCATGAAAAGGATGTACTACTACTAACAGTATAACATGTTCATATCAATTGCAAACACATAAGGAAACACAAAACAAGATTAAATAATGCAAGAAAAGCATACACACAGAATGAGACACATGGTTACACCTAGAGATCTAAGAAACTCTTTAAAAGGAAAGAAAATTCCAAAGGAGTGAACTTTTGCTCTTCATGCCACTCTAGGGCAGATTAGAGCTTCAACAATAGTTGTAACCAGCTTGAAACACCTGGAACATGCCTTTGATGAAATTTTCCAGCTCATGTGCTTATAACAGTTAAAATGAACATAGAATGAATGTTACAATGATAGCCAACCCCTCCAAATGTCTTACAAGTCTTTTTGAGGTTACAATGAGATCTAATATTGAGAAACCAAATTGAGATGTTAAAAATTAAAAACCCTTCACATTCCTTGTTCTATCTGCACTGTGATGAATTCATTGCTTCCACTAGGAGGCAACTTTGAAAATCCCTAACAAAGGAGGTGCCCTCTTTTTACCATCTTCTTTTGCCCCAGATTCTTGTAGAGGATCTGGCATGGAATTAGCTTTGTTTAATCCATTTCAATCTTTGCCATAGGGATATAATCTACCCCTACTATAGGTAACCATTTACCCTCCTGCTGCTTGTCAGTTTTCTCAGTATGACTGGAACTGGGGGCATCCCCTTGCTTTCTTAGCTCTTGCATCTTTGAAGAAGTATTTGTATCAAATGGATTGGGTAAAGTACTTGAGTCCCGAAAATGTATATGTTGGTCAGCCGAGATTTTTGAGAGCATCAAATTTGTTGTTAGAAACCTCTTTAGGAGTATCTTTATGTTGATGATTCATAGGCATACGAGATCTCATAGGAATGAATCCATTTGAGTTTGTCTCTTTTGATTAGATTGGGGCCTTTCTTTTTGCTTTTAAATTGACTGCTTGCATCTTAGTAAAGGATTGAGGGGCTCTAGGACCTAAGTTACCGGTTCGGTTTTGGGTTCGGGTTCGGGTTCGAGAACCCGGTTCGCCGGTTCGGGAATTTTTTTTGTTGGGGTTTGGGTTCTGTAATACAAAAACATATAAAAATCAGAAATATATACATATTTGCAGCAGTAATCAAGTTTAGAATACACCACCATATTAATAGTCAAATTATTCAAAGCTATGTATACTAGTATCATAATCATCCTCGAAAACACTTCATCCTTCTATATTCCTCCTCTTTTGCAATGGAGGTTAACTAGAAGAGATCTCCATCTCTACCCTTGATTCTGTGCAAGATAACCCTGCATAACGAGATTATGTAAATTCAGTCTTCCTTTGTGTAGACAGTTGTGGTTGGCTTACTCTAGTTTATTGGATCCGGGGTTGTTGCTCCATGCATTCTTGTTACCTTCTTTCCTTAAATTCCAAAGACAGCACTAGATCCATAAGTTAATTTTTGCAACAGTCCATCTACATACATGGAAGTATTCATACACAGTCCACTTCATCTAGAGGTTTCTTTCCCAACGATCCCTCCCTAAATGTTCCTGTTTTTTAACAATTTCTTCATCTAAGTAATCTTTCACCCCATGAAAAGAAATCTCTCAAAAATTTATAACCCGCCACATTTGTAATAATATGTCTGTAATTTGTCCTTTTTATTAAATTGATTCCTCACTTCTCCATGTTGGCTTTCTGTTGGCTAGGATCAGCTGATTTGGATTCTCTTTCTAAATTTCCATTGTGTTTGAAGGCTTTTTTATTTATTTTTAATGTGCTTTAGTGATATGCTCAGACTTAAAGAATATTTTGCATCTAATTGAAGACTTTCATTGCATACACTTTGCTGTGGGTCACAATCCAAGAAGTTCAGTTTGATAACTTCTAACAAACCCTTTGTCAGGTCAAGTTTAATGCACATCCTGGTATGATGAATTATTTCTTCTTCTTACTTATTTGGAGATTATTTTGAAATCTGCTAAATATTTTGCCAATAGTTAAGAACATTGTTTAACTTCAAAGTTCTGGATGGAAGGTCAGGAGACTTACCTATGATGGACCAGAAGCTGGCATGTTTTCAAATGTTTCAACTTAAAAATTTAGAAATCATTTGATATTTCATAAAAATTCTGATTATATGACAAATCAGGGTCTGTTCTCAAAGGTTTAGTTTCTATCTTGCTGACCTGAGCATGGGACTTCATTGTAACGCTTTGGCAAAAGCATTAACCTAGATTTGCTTTTCTTTTATAGGTTGGTTCTCAAGAAAGCAGTTACATGTAGTTTGGAGTGAAGGCCAGAAACTCTGTTCAACATTATTGTATTTATTTTTAGAAATTAGCATTCATCTCGGGTTTGGCAGAATTTCATGTTTTATAGGCACATATTAGGGTTAGAAGGAATAAAAAACTCTTTAAAAGTCAACAAAGACTCAAAAAAATAATAAAAAAATGCAAAAAGGCGTTTGAAAGTCCGCCTGGGCACGAAATTCTGCCCAGGTTTGAAAAATTTGAACTCTGGTCGGACCCACAGTCAGGGTTCCGAACCCTAGCCGAACCCACAGGCAATTTTCTGAACCCACAGCGAATTTGGACGAACCGGACCCGAATTCCGTACCTGAATTGAACCCGAATCAAACCCAAGCTTCCCAGGGGCGAACCTGGTAACTTAGTCTAGGACCCATCTTTGTACAAATTTCTTTGTAGCTGTCTGTATTCATGACATGCATGACAGCAAAAGGGAAGTTTGAATCCACTTCATACTACCAATCTAATCCCTAGAGAATTGGGAAGAGGATTATTCAAATTAATTTCAACACATCGGTGGGCGAAATTTGCTACCTTTTTGTCAAGTGTATAGTGAGAAGGACCCAAGGGTTTCCCAATAACCATGGTGATGGATTGCAGAACATTTTGTCTCTAGAACTCCATTGGAAGCTGAGGGAGGCAAATCCAGACATGAATCTTAGATAGGAGCTCTTGCATTGGATCAAATTGTACATCCCAAGGTTTAATAAATAAACTCACTTGATTATGAAAATAAGGTCCTTCCTCAAAAATCATATTCTGATCTGCCATTCTTGAAAACACCACAAAAAAATATTTGTTTGCAGCTAGAATGATTTCTATATCACCTTCAAGATTTCAATTCTTTCAAGCCCATGCCTCCTAAAAAAGCAAAGAGATTTGGATACCCATAAACTTGCATATTTATTATTAAGTCATGCTCGGACAAATAAAAAACATTGTCAGCAACAGATTCCAGGTTAATAACTAGAATAGGCTGATCTTTGCATTTCTCCAGGCATCCATTGGATTTTGGACTATTAATCGATCACTTATCAGATTTGATTTCATTCATTGCATGCACCAAGAAATGAATTAATTTTTCATAGTCAGATGAGGAAGGCTCATTCACATTGAGAGCATCTTTAAATGATAGATTGGGAGGATCCCTTGGACCCCCAACAACTACCATGCAGGCAGCCACCCCTGCGCGAAACCAAAAACAGAAGCGAAAACCGCATTGGAAAGACTCCCCACCCCTCACACGACTAACCCCAGCTTATCCTCTCCCAACACCAACAAAATAAGGGCCCAATGTAGTGGTGTTAGAGTAAGATAGATTTAGGGAATCTAAAGTTGTTCAACTTGAAATAACCATCATTTCTATTATGACCGGAAAATTTTCCTCCCTTGACATTTAAAATGGCTTAAATAGGGTAATGATCAAACATTGTAAAAGGGGAAACTTGGACATAGTTATTGTTCTTTGCCACCTCAAAACCAAAGAAACATTTGTGAGCATAAAATTTATCAAGTATTGAATGGACCATATTGCTTGCATTCTCATTGTTGCACCATGTATAGCAAATACCCTTACTATCAACTTTCTTCTTTTCAAGTGGGTCCATTAAGTTTAGAATCCTCTTGGCTTTTACCCAATAATACTATTAATTGCTTTTCCAGGACATTGGAATTCCGCCAATTTTTTATTTTATTTTGTTCAATCATATTAAAGTCACCACATATAATTCAAGGAAAATTGGGGAGGGAAGGGAAAGCCATTCCCATAGTACATTTATCTCCTTGTAGTCTTAGGGGCATATACATAACATATGGCAAATTGGACGTCATCTTTCACGAGTCACCCAAACCACTCTATTACAAGAACATCTTGTTTTATTGATAAAGGGAGCCCATTTAGAGGCAACCAAAATAGTAGCACTGCCATTTTCTTGGGCATAGTTTGTGAAATAGAATTTGGAGTCCCTCCATACAAATTGGAGGGCACATTGAAGTTGGTAGCTCATTGCTTTAGTTTCTTGAAGGAGCAAATAATCCATCTTTGGCTTATTGTTACAAAAATCTCTCAAAATGTATTCCGTATGAAGGGATTCTAAGCCTTTAACATTCTAGTTGACACATTTTAGCTTCATTTACGGATTGGGGAAGGGGGAGGTGGTGGAAGGTCTTTGGTTTTCGTACAATCGATCAAAGAATTTTGAATTTATTTCTTCCTTCCCCCTTTTACCACTTTTTGATTATAAACAATTGAATTTGGTATGTTTTCTGTTTATTCCTTCCTCCACCATATCATTGCATATCCTTGGAGCAACACTTTCTTGATCAAGTATCTCCTCCTAGAACAAAGGATTAATGGAGTCAAGAATAGCTTTTTTCCATTGAAATTGTATGAGCAAGTTTTTTTTTGGGAACCCTAGAATCAATGTTTTGAAGAACTTGGGTAGCAATGGGAGGAGTAGCTTAATTGGCAACTTGAGACTTTTCTTTCAGATTTCAAGAACAAGTTCTTGGGCATTTTTTAATTCCTAGGTATTACACCTTGGGGACTACTAATTGGATTGGCCTCCTTATTGATATAAGGCAATTTTGTAGGGATTACAATATATTCCTTGCAAGATTGAAGATCTTCCATTTTGATAGGAATTACTTCCATAGTGATAAACTCATTCACATCTATATTAACTTGCTAAGTTACCGGTTCGGTTTTGGGTTCAGGTTCGGGTTCGAGAACCCGGTTCGTTGGTTTGGGATTTTTTTTTTTTGATTTGGGTTCGATTTGGGTTCGTTTTGGGTTCGGTAATACAAAAACATATAAAAATCAGAAATATATACAGATTTGCAGCAGTAATTAAGTTCAGAATACACCACCATATTAATAGTTAAATAACATAGCAAAAATGAAAAATACACCACCATTTTATACTCAAATCATCAAAGTTCAAACATAAAAATGTAAAGTGTTTACAATCAGCCATTAATAATTAATAATTATTGATCATTGATCAATCTGAGTCATATGGGTCATCAAAAAAAGCAGCATCATCATCATCATTAGATGCTACATTATGTGTAGAACCACAAATAGCATTAGTTGCACTCGCACAAGCACTGCCACTAGCACTGACACTACCACTCTCATGCTCAGCGGTTGCTTCAGGCTCATAGTCATCATCAATATCAAGTGCAGCTAAGTGACTTGTGGAAGCATCCAAGTCAAGCTGCTCTGGCTCAATATCCCACCTCCTTGTGTCTCCTTCTTTGTAGGAAACTTGCTTGTGTGTAAGGAGGCACAAGTTTGAATGCACATACACCAAGTCCTCTGCCTTTTTCGAATGTAGCCTATTGCGTTTTATTGAGTGGATGAAGGAGTATGTGCTCCAATTCCTCTCAGAAGAAGATGAACTAGCAACCTATTAAGACCAAATTAAATAGTTAGGAGTTACAAAATTTAAGTTGATTTAACTAAACAAAAATATTAATTAATAATTTAATATAAATATAAATTTAAAATTAAAATTAAAATTACAAAATATAAAACTTACTTGGGATAAAATTTTTATTGCAATAGGTTGGAGGTGCCTGTATTCTTGCCCATGGAAGTACCACCAACTATGAGCATCCACCCTAACCTTGTCTCGAACAGCATCAAGATTATGATCAACAGTACCAGAGCATGCAAAAGCCATGAACTCAGCCCTCACTCGATCACGTTGGTCACGATCAGTGAAGAGTCTACGAATTGCTGCCTTGTACCCTTGACCCACTTCAACATCCCTATATGGAGCAACTCTTGCTGAAGCAGAAAGTATCTCTGGACTATAATATTTGGGACTCAATGCAAAAGCAAGAAGATGCAACGGAGTGGTCATTTTGTTCCATCTATCAACAATGATTTCTTGTAGCTCTTTGAAGAACTTTTCTTCGGGATCTTCCCCTTTTGCATTGATGATGATTTTCATCTTCTCAATCATTGAGTCGATACCATCATATACTTCACCCAAACAAGGTCTATCCATGTCAGCGTAACGGATCATGCTCAATATGGGCTCAGTGAAACTGACGAGATACTCAACAAGGTCCCACCAACTATCATCTAGGATCCTTTGCTTGATCCTATTTGCCCTTTCACTGGTAGATTGCCTCCATATGGCCCAATTAGGGCTGATTACCATTGCAGAGAGTGCCTCACGAACCTTTATAAGGCGTCTCAACACAATTGTGTTGGAGGCAAAACGAGTCTCGGCAACCTGTTTGAAAATCAAAATTAAAACTAAAATATAATTTAAATTTACAAAATCAAAATTTAAAATTAACAAAAAATTAAAAAATTAAAAAAATTAAAAATATTGAGAATTAACTTACCTTCAACAACTCCAATTTTGAGAATTGTCTAAATATTCCTTGTGTCATATGGTGGTTGGTGACAAACATTTGAATGTCTTCGCCCTCAGCATACACCTGTTTGATCCATTCAATTTTGGATCCAATTTTTTGTAGCATTAGATTAAGGGAGTGGACAGCACAAGGTGTCCAAAAAATGTGTGGATACTTCTCCTCAACCAATAACCCAGCAGCCCTACAATTTTTGGCATTATCAGTTACAACTTGCACAACATTTTTATGGCCCACTTCTTCAATAGCTTGGCAAATGATGTTAGCAATAAATGGACCATCCTTCACCTGTCCTTCACAATCCACTGCTCTCAAAAACATTGCCCCTTTAGGGGACACAGCAATAACATTGATCAATGGGCGATTTTTTGCATCTTTCCATCCATCAGAAACGATGGTCACCCCTGTTTCGATCCACGAATCCCTTATGGGCTTCAAAGAGTCTGCTACATGTTTCACCTCTTTCTCCAATAAGGTGCAACGAACCTTCTCAAAACCTGGGCCCTTATACCCCTTTGGAGCCTCATTAATAGATTTCACCATTTTTTGCCAATATGGTGAACGAACAACATTGAATGCCAATCCATTGGCATAGACACATCTTGCTATGTCTTGATCAGCAATCTCTCTTGCCTCATTCTGAAATGAAGCTTCCAACGGTCCCTTAGATCTTTTATTTGAAGAGGGCGTGGTTTGCTCTTGAGGGATGTCCATAAATGGATGGCTTCTTGTAGGTGGAAAATAAGAAGGCGGTGTAGGGGGTTTCATGAAACGAGATCCTTTCTTCAAAGGATGGTTTGTTTTACCACTGGCTGTTCTTTGGTCTGCCTTTTCTTGCTCAGCAATATATTTCAACACTATATTATCTGGAATGCCTTTCTCATCTTCACCTGGACAATTTTTTATGCCTGTTTCAGAGATCCCACACAAGTGCCCTTTCACTCGACTGTATGAGCTCGAATACTGAACATGGCAATGACTACAAATCCAAACATATCCTCCATCACCTGGAAGTTGTTGAACCATTTCTACATATTTCCAAAGGGGAGAGTTTGGGTTTGTTTTGAAACGAGATTGGCTTGAGCCTGAGGAGGTACCGGTTGCCATTGTAATATGGAATACCTAAGGCACAACATATTGAAATTTTGGTATTGATTGATTGAATTTGAAACTAACAGACTTAATTAATTTCAAAAAATGAAAAAATTGAACATGTGTTATAGACATTTAGAGGAATGAAAAGTAAAACAAAACTAAAACTAAAAAACAAAACAAAAGAGTTGAAGTCCATTTGTTTAAAAAAAATGTAAAAAAAATAATCAAAAAACTTCAAAAAACCTACCTCTTTTGAAGAAATCTTGCTCAATGATCTTCTTGGCAACGAATAGGCACTTGCAAGTGCTTAGGAATAGCACAACAACCAACTTCGAACAATCTACAATCAACCTTCAAGTCTATTCAAGCTTGTGCAAGCAAAAGAGAAAGTTCAGCAATGGAGGCAAAAAATCCTTTTTTTTCATTCACAAATTGGTAAATGACTATCACTTTACCTATTTCATGTTTTAGAGGCACGTATTAGGGTTGGAAAGAATAAAAAAATATTTAAAAGTCAACAAAGACTTAAAAAATTATAAAAAAAGTCAAATTCGTGCTTTGAAGTCCGCCTGTGCTCGAAATTCTCACGGGTTCGAAAAATTCGAACCCTGGTCGGACCCACAGTCCGGGTTCTGAACCCGGTTCAAACCCATAGTGCATTTTTCCGGACCCTGGGCGAATTAGGGCGAACCGGACTCGAATTTCGAATCCGGATCGAACCCGGGCCCCCCAGGGCCGAACCCGGTAACTATTATTAAGCATATCAGCTTCATATTTTCCAAAAAGGGCTCCTTATTGATTGGGTGGGGGGTATCCCTTTTTTCTACTTTCATATTGTGGTAGTCTTAATTAAAGGCTTGAGAACCACCGGCTACAGGTCTATTGATGTTCTTAATATTTTTGGAAAATCTCTTCTTCGCTGCCCATCTTTCTTGAAAAGGAAACATGCATTCAAGCCTCCTAGTATTTCCATTTCACACTATATTTGATTGTTTCCCAACTAGAAACATAGAATATCTAGATTATCCACACAAGGATTTAGATAGATTAAAACCCTTGCATTGATATGTGGGAGGGTAAATCATGTTTCTTGGGTTTTAATTTCAAGCCATTTGGGGGTGGAGTTAGCAAGAATATCACATTGGGTAGGATTAGGGGTCCAAGAAATGGCGTTCAATAATGATTGACTCATATTCTAAAATTCTTTCCTTAAAGCCCTAGTTTGCATACCATGGTTTTTGAAGAACACAATGAATAATCCTTTTTGTATCATTCTACACAAGGAAATGTAAATATCCATCTTTTCCCCCTATACATTTACAATCCATTCAGCAAAAACTTTATCTATTGACTATGGTAGTAGCATTTTTTTTGTTTTTGCCCCTGTTTTTATCTCTACTATGTTATTGCTCTTTACCCTTATGGTTTTGCTTGTAGGTGTTAGTTTTTAATGATCAGATAAATAAAACTGAAATCAATCAGAAAATGCAGCACTTAAGACAATGAACACAACAAGGTACCTTGGGAAAACCCTCCAACTTGAGGGAGAAAAACCCAGCAAATATATCGCTTATATATTTATTTGATAAGAGCAGAAATCTGTTTACAACTCAGGCATAACACAATGCCGATTTTGATACAATGAATAATAGCACCTCTCCTAGATGTGAATACAAATGAATATGTTTCTCCTTGAGATCGATCTGCTGCTACAGAATGATGATCTGCTGCTCACATCTGAACTTCTTCTAGGAGTGCGAATTATGATGAATGAACTTGATGATCAAGTGAATGATCAGCATTGTGTATTTATAGACACGCCAAGGAGAGAGACGTGTCTCCTCAAGACAATAGGTCGGCCTCCAAACAAAGAGACGCGTCTCTTAGAAAATCGTGCCTCTCCTAAAGTCGGCCCCATTTAATAATTAAATAAAATACTAAATCATTAATATTTTATTTTCTAACTTGAATATGAAGCGCCTCTTCATAAAGGAAATCGATTATATAAATTGAACAGCCATAAGGCTATATTTAATTTATTGTCTTCAAATAAAGTCGCGCCTGGAAGTAGATCGACTAAAGCTGTAAGCATCAACAGTAGGTAGAATTTTTCTTCTTGTCTAATTCTAGGTAATGTGCTTGTGCACATGCCTCATCAATGTCTTGTGGTTTGGCCATTAGAATAGGTCCCTTTAGATGTCTGTAGACTCTGTACAATCCACCTATCTATTTCATTAGCACCTCATGGTCCAAAACATCCTTTCCCAATTGGACCCCCTCTTGCCTTTGTCCAAGGTTATGCCATTGCATAACTCTCTGTTCTTCATAGAAAATAGGGTAGAATTGCTTCTTGAGCAGACCCTTGAAATCCTCCTACTTGGAGATTGGTAGCACCTTTTGAAATTCCAAGGAATGTGCACAACTCTCATACCACATGAGAGCATGCCTGGAAAGGTTGAGCCGTGAAAATGCAATTTGTTGATAAGGAGACATCTATGGAGACTAAAATACACCTCTGGTGAAACCCATTGATCCAACTTCTCAGCATTTATTTCACAATCAAAAGGTTCCATGTCAATCTTGGCTTCAACTTTGAAAACTCCTCCATGAGATGTTTCTCCTACTTGCTTGGTTTTCTTGGGCTCTTTCTCATCTTAGTGACCTCTAGCCATACCTAATTTCTCAGTTAAGGCAAACATTATGCTTTCAAGTCTATCAATCTTTTCCACTATGTTGGAGATTCTTGCAACATCATCCTCCAATTTTTGGAACTGAGTTTCTCCATCACCCTCTTCTCTTTCCATTGACCTAGCTGTCCTTGTCCACTCTTTAGTCCCATTTTTGGGCTCAAATAGGAACAAATCTCCCCTTCCACTTGATCCTGTTGATGGCATAACCTGTCACACACTTGCAAGTATGTCTATAGCCTTGCTTTGATACCACTTGGTCTGTAAAGTGTTGGAGGTACTATCGTAGCATTCACCGATTACTGATTCTTGCTTGTTAACCTTGCAAAACACCTCAAAAGCACCATATCTCCACTACTAAAAGGATGTACTAATGATATAACATTTTCATATTAGTGGCAAACACATAAAGAAACATGAAACAAGCACAAAGAATGCAAGAGAAGCATACGCAGACTGAAAAATATGGTTACACGTAAAGAAATCCTCAATAGGGAAGAAAACTCCAAAAGAGTGAGCTTTTTCTCCTCATACAAGCATTATCTTTCAATCCAATACAAGCATTTACAATGCCTCTAGAGCAAACTAGAACTTAAACAGTAGTTACAACCAACTCTAAACACCTGCAACATGTTTTGCAAGTCATTAATGATTTCCCTACATCCTCCCTTGGTGCTAAAAGGAAGGTCTAACATTTAGAAACTGAATTGTAATGGCAAAATACCTTTGCATTCCCTGCTCTATCTACACCGTCTGGTCCCGCAAGGGGGAAAATTTGAAACTGCCATGGTTGAGACATTGTCAGCATTTTTACCTGGAGACAACTCCACAATCTCCACAGTTGACACATTTTTGATTTTTGTAGAAACTCGTGAAATTGTCATTCTTAGTTTTCTGCTTTAGACACCCATCCCTATTTTAAGGCATCCTTGAGATGCTCCAAATCACCTCGTACATTCCTCTAACATGAGCGCAGTTTCTTTTGCACATCACTCACTGAACATCAATGAACTCCTGACTCCTTGGTCCAAGACAAGCTTCACAATTGGAAATTGCAATTTGATCTGTTAGAATATTATATTTATTCTCTTTAATGGTCAATATCATTGTATTTATTTAGTTTAGGTAGATTTACTGTTTCTACAGTATCTGGTAGATAGATTGTAGGTAGATATTTAATTTCTACAGTAACTTGTATTTTCTATAAATTGTAACCTCTTTTTCAGTTTAATATAACTAAGATTTTCCAGTTCTTTCCAGAACATGGTATCAGAGCCACTGGTAATTGGTCTTCTAAAAATTTCGAGAGAAATTTTTCAAGCTTGCTAAGATCGATTCCCTCTGATTTTCGTGGGCTCCTTGGTTATAAAAATTCGAGTGTTTTTTTGTTGGAGATTTTCGTGAAAAACCTGGGTGCCATTTTTTCCTTCCTCTTGGGCGCGCGTTTTTTCATCAGATTGGACGCGTTTTTTGCTTGTCTTTGGCCGCGTCTTCTCTCTGTTCTTAGCCGCGATTTGTTCTTCTGTTTTGGGCGTCGTGCGTTTTCCGAATCTCTTGAACCCGCGCGCGACCTCCTGCTCTGCCTCGGCACGATTTGCAGATTTCTGGGCGCCTTTGTATCTGCCCTAGCTTGTGTTCATGCTGGATGTGTATTTTTTGCTCCTACACCTGCGTTTTTTTCTTCATTCTTTGAAAAACGTGGGTTCTTGAAGAGCCAACTAGGGTTTTGCTCTTATCTTCTTCATTTGAGGTTAGAATTTTTTTTCGATAGCATATTCCTTATGGGTTTTTCGAGCTCTCATTTGGGTTGTCTTCCGTTTTTTTGGGTACCTCGTTTTTTGTGCCTTGAAATTTGTGCAATTGGGTGTTGATGAAATTTTCTGGGTATTAAAATTTTTTTTTGGTTTTTCAACATCCTTTTTTGGGTATTCTTCAGATCTTTTGGGTTTTGTTTTCAACGTGCCTCAAAATCTGTGTTAGGGTTTCCGCTTTGAGTTTGTGCAATTTCTGTTTTCGTTTTGCCTTCACCAGTTCGACCTCAGTGTACATGATGGCATCTCTGACGAACATAATGCTCTAAAGCAGCCAAAAGTTCAACGGGAAGAATTACAACACTTGGAAGCAGCACATGATTACGATATTTGAATATCGTTGCCTTGATCAAATCGTTTTGGGGAACTCGCCTTGTCCCACTGTAGTCGGAAAAGACCAGGACAAATGGGATGAACACAACCGGGAAGCCGTCATGCTCATCAAACTATCAGTCACAGATGAGCAGCTACCTTAGGTACCGTGTGGCAAAACTGCTTCGGAAATTTGGGATCATTTGAAGGCCCTTCATGAAACTTCCGACAAGAGCAGAGCGTTCTTTCTCAAGAACATGCTCTTTTCAATCATGATGGATGAGAAAATGTCCTTACAGGAACATCTGACAAAGATTAAGGACATTCGTGATCAGTTGGAGGCGATTGGTCGAACAATGGAGGAAGAGGACATGGTCGTCATTACTCTGAAGAGTCTCCCACGTTCATATGAGCATTTCATCGAGATGCTGAATATCACCTCCACCAATGTTGATCTCAAATTTGAAGATCTTTGCAACAAGCTCTTGCAGCAGGATCGATGGCGACAACAGTTTGGAAGCAGTACCAGTTCCACCTCCACAGAGCAAGCGTTCTCTGCCAAATCTTCTGCTAAGAACAAAGGGAAGGCTCAATCTTCTTAGCTGAAAGGCTCTGGTTCTTCTTAGGACAGCAAGAAGAAAAAGAACGTTTAGTGCAATTAGTGCCATAAATATGGTCACATAAAGGCCGATTGTCGAATTTGGATGGCTTCTGAACAAAAGAAGTAGGGAGGGTCTCAACAAAAGGCAAATGTTGCGGAGCACACTGAGCAAAAAGAGTCTGCATTCTATGCTTTTATGGCCAAGTACAAATCCAGTCCAATCTTCTGCTTGGTATATTGATTCAGAGGCTTCTCGACATTTTACTCATCGTCGAGATTGGTTCACCAAATATGAACCATTCACTGATTCAGTGATCTTTGGAGGTGGCGAAGAGTACATAGTTGCCGGTAAGGGCAATGTTCAGATTCACTCTGGAGGAAGAAATTTACTCTTTTTTGACGTCTACTATGTTCCAGGCATGGAAGATAATCTTCTCTTTGTCAGCCAGATCATGAAGCATTCTCCTTAGTTGGATGTTATCTTCAGTTCGTCCACCTGCAGCATTGTTGATAAGGAGACACGTACTACGATTGCTATGGGACTTGAGGATCATGGTCTGTATAGACTTGCTGATTCCGGTGATTCTCAGGAGCACGCTTTGGTAGCAAGGAGTACTTCCATCAGCAAACTTTGGCATCAATGTTATGGGCACTTGAACATGCACTATCTGTCTCAACTGTCTCGGGAGGGTTTGGTTGCTGGTCTACCTGAGATCCAAACTCAAAATCATGGAGTTTGTGGAGCCTGTCAAGCTGGGAAGCAGCATCGGACACCATTCTCGGATGGTGATTCTTGGCGAGCCTCCAAGGTACTTCAATTTGTTCACGCTGATGTATGTGGACCAATGAACACTCCATCTGTTACTGGGTCCAGGTATTGTTTGTTATTTGTTGATGATTTCAGTCGCAAAATGTGGGTGTATTTTTTGAAACATAAATCAGATGTGTCAGTACATTTCAGCAGTATAAGGCCTTAGTTGAGAAGGAATCAGGTTCTCACATTGTTACTCTAAGGTTAGACAATGGGGGGGAGTTTTGTTCAGCTGACTTCTCTTCTTTTTGTGCTCAACACGGCATCAAACGCCAACTCACCACACCATACACCCCTCAGCAGAATGGTGTCGTTGAACGTAGGAATCGCACCATTACTGAAATGGCTCGTTCTATGCTGGAGTACAAAAATGTACCTAAGAAATACTAGGCTAAAGCAGTTTATATTGCAGTCTACCTCTTGAATCAGTCACCTACACAGGCCGTTAAGAAGATGACTCTAGAAGAAGCCTGGTCAGGACGTAAGCCTAAAGTGGGCCATCTGAAAGTCTTTGGTTCTACAACTCCTGTATGGATTCTTGATGCCAAGCGTGCCAAGTTGGACTCCAAGAGTCAAAAACTTATGTTTACTGGTTACAGCGACAATCACAAGGCATACAGGTTGATTGATGTGGAGACGGATCGTTTCATATTCAGTCATGATGTTGTGATTGATGAGACTACTGGTCCCTTTGTTCCTACTACCAGCCTTGAGGGTTAGCCTATGCAGGTTCTTGATGATGGTTTTCGTCTTCCTCTTGGTTCCCCTGATGGGAGGGCTTCAGAGCATTCTGACTCTGAAGATGAGGAGTCTACCGGTCTTGATATAGCACCACCTGATCTTCCTTAGATTCACATCCAGATGACTTTGTTCCAGAAATCCCAGAAGATGTTGTTTCTCCTACTCCAGATGTTGGTGCTTCTACTCGTCGGCCTAAGTGGTGGCTCAAGACTATCGAAGATCTTCATAATGATGAACTCATTGAGGGTAGATTAGCTCGCAGAAAGAGCAAGCAGCCCAACACAGTCAATTTTGCTCTCATGGCCAACATACACAACATCTATGAGCCTCCGACATATTCCGAGGCTAAAGGAATTCTTGAGTGGGAAAAGGCTATGGAGACCGAATACCATACTCTTCTGAAGAATCAGACTTGGGTTCTTTCTGATCTTCCTCCTGGGAAGAAACCCATCAGTTGCAAATGGGTATACAAGGTCAAGTATCATGCCGATGGCACTTTGGATAAATACAAGGCAAGGTTAGTTGCTCGGGGCTTCACACAGCGGGAGGGCATTGACTATGAGGAGACTTTTGCTCCTACTGCCAAGATGAGCACAATTCGTCTTCTTTTCGCTATTGCAGCCCAATTCGGATGGACAGTTCATCAGATGGATGTCAAGAGCGCCTTCCTCAACAGTGAGTTGCAGGAAGAAGTCTACATGACGCAGCCTCCTAGTTTCAAGGTTGTCGGCAAAGAACATCAGGTATGTAGGCTCGTGAAAGCACTCTATGGACTAAAACAGGCTCCTCGTGCATGGTACATCAAGATTGGTCAGTACTTGGTTGATCATGGTTTTCAGCGCAACCCTTCTGACACTAATTTGTATGTCAAGCACTCTGGTGATGATATTCTCTTTCTTGTTGTCTATGTTGATAACTTGATCATTACTGGCAGTTCAGTACATTTGATTGCAGCAATCAAGTAGGACTTGTGTCAGGCTTTTGACATGACAGATTTGGGGCTTCTCCATTATTGTTTGGGTATTGAGGTTTGGTAGACCGCTGGTGGTATCTTTATCTCTCAGTCTAAATACGCTCGGAGTCTGCTTGACAAATTTTGGAAGCAGGATTGTAAACCTGCCTCCACACCTATGGAGAAGGGGCTGAAGTTATCAACCAACTCTGATTCACCTCCGGTTGATGAAACGACATTTAGGCAACTAGTGGGCAGTCTCATCTACCTCACTGCCACTAGACCTGACATCAGTTTTGCAGTGAGCTACATTTCTCACTTCATGACAGCTCCGAAAGCTGATCATTGGCTTGCAACGAAGCGAGTGCTGAGATATGTTAAGGGCACTTCAGATTTTGGCATTCTGTATGGCAGATGCAAGGATCCAAAGCTGATTGGTTATACAGATTCAGATTGGGCAGGTTCACTGGATGACCGAAAATCTACTTCTGGATATGTATTCAGTTTGGGTACAGGTGCTGTAACATGGACCAGCAAGAAGCAACAGGCAATGGCTCTTTCCTTGACTGAAGCAAAATATCGAGGAACCGTTAAAGCAACATGTGAGGCAGTTTGGCTCCGTAGGATGCTTTCTGACATGCACATGTCACAAGCAGGTCCTTCTCCCTTGTACATTGATAATCAAGGGGTGCTCAAACTGGCCAAAAATCCAGTCTTCCATGAATGTACCAAGCATGTTGAGCTTCATTGTCACTGCATCCGCAAGCTGGTAGAAGACGGATCAGTTCAGCTGTAGTATGTTCCAACAGCGGATCAAACTGCAGATATTCTCACCAAGTCTCTAAGCCCAGATAAATTTATCAAATTCAGGGGGCAACTTGGTGTTTTTGACCGATTGACCATTAAGGGAGGGTGCTAGAATATTCTATTTATTTTCTTTAATGGTTGTTATACCCAAAATGAATTTTTTTGGCATTCTGCTTAAATTGAGCTAAACAACGTAAAAATGCCATTGAAAGTATGTTTTAGGTCAAAACAAACATGAAGTCTTTGTGGGTTTATGTCAAGGAACCTATGGTTAAAATTCTAAAAAAATGAAAATTAGGGTTTTACACCCCTATTTTTATGGAAACCCTAAAAAATAGGACCTTCTTAGAAATGATTGAAAATAATTCTGATAGGATTAATTGCCTTCACGATCACACTGATCAAGTCAAAATTATCAAAAATTATGTTTTACTCTGGTGGGTCTATTTCTGTTTTTCAGGAAAAAGAGTTAGGAGCTTCGCAGCCATTAATGGCAGATTGGCCAGTACCAGGTGCTGAAAGCTAAACCTCAAAAGCTTCAACCAAGAAGCTATGGCAGAAAAGGATGAAAATATGCTGTTTCAACGAAGGAGATTCTCAAAATGGAAAAGGCCAAAATTTGGTTAGGTCTGGAAGATGGATGTTTTGTCTACCAAGGCAAAACACAGTCTACAAGGTGAAAAGGCGCCCCTCTTGAAGAAAGGCGCCCTTGGATCTCAGAGGCCAAATGAAATCATTTGGCATCTTCAACTCAGTCATCCTCTTCACTCTCATGCTGGCTCGACAACGAAACAATCAACAAAATCATCTGATTCAGGTATCATTGACCAACCATCAGCAAAGTATGGAGGATCCATCAATGACACAGATGCCAAATCAGAGAGCTTTAAGGCAAAAGCACCCCTGCTTGCTAGGGGCGCCCCTCAACTGTAGGCACCAGATGAATCCATAAGCAGTAGCTCTATACATGATATCTTTCCAGCTTCCTCCCAGCTACGTGATCAATCTAATAGCAGGTCCATGAGACACACCAAACGATCACGAGTTGAGATCAAGTAGAAAAAGCCAAAATTGAAGAACTGGAAAGATAAGCCAGAAAATGGCTAAGGCATGGCTAAAAGCGCCCCTCTTGAAGAAAGGCGCCCTTTCTTAAAGGCATCCAGATTCAACTAGAATCTTCGCTGCCTCCCAGGATGACCTTCTCAGCTATGACCTATTTTGTCAGCAAGACTATCAGCAAGAACTTCTGACAAATCAATCAACTGATGGAGGAGGTCAAAGACTGGCAGTCCACAGCCAAGATGAAACCAAGCAAAAGCTACCAGGGGCGCCCTTTAGTTTAAAGGACCTAAACTTGCCAGCTTCAACTGAGAAGTCAGTCATCCTGAGCAAGATTGAACCAGCTACCTGATGCATCATCAAGCAGAGTCATCTGATTCATCAAGCATTGGGAACGTCAGATCAAAGCAAAGAGGGTCTGAAAAGGTCAAAACGAAGAACAAGTCAATGAAAATTGACTAAGGCATTGTCAAAAGCGCCCCTCTCAAGGAAAGGCGCCCTTCTTTCTAGAGACCTAAACTCAGTTTTCTGAGTTAGCCCCTCCCAGGCATATCTAATTATACTGATCCTGCCTCAACAACAGAACTGCTAGCCACTGCCTGAGATCAACTGAGCAACCTGAATCAAAGATCAAACAGGAGCACATCAGCTTGCAAAATGGACAAAAATGACCAATTTCAAGGATGGACGCCTAAAGGAAGTCAAAGCAAAAGTGTTGACTTGAGTTAGCAAATTTGGAGCCAAAAAGAGACCAAACACTCCACAATCAGTGGAAATCATCTTTTGGAACTCCAAATCAGGCCTGAATGATGAGTTATCTTCCATATGTTGTGGATCTTAACCCTAATCACCTTATATTCATGCTAGGCGTCCCTTTTCATCATTATTCTTTTTGCAGGTTGAAGGATAAAACATCAAGTAGCTTCGAAGAACACGTTTTCAAGATCTGGTAGGGGTTTTGGACGGATCTTCAATATTTTTGAAGATCATTGGCAGTAAAAGTATTCTTCTCCCAAGATTCCTTCCAGAGACAGATTATTGCAAAGTGACAGTTTATAACTTCCAATCCATCTTCTGTCTACTTCCTCTATTTTTGTCTATATTTCTTTTGCATGTCACAGGAAACAATAGATTATCACAGATCTGGCCAACTGGGTATGATCAGCATAGCTTTTTCAACAAAACCCATATGGTAGATTTTTCCAAAAAAAGTAGCCCTGCTGCCCCTATTTTTTAGGGTTTCTGGAAAAAGTCATAATATTGAAAAACAGACAAACTGGGTTTGTTTGGCTTTGAAGCACGAACAAAACCCATGTGTTAGATTTTTCCGAGAAAAAACACTTTTTGGTGCCCCTGCTGCCTCTGCCACCGAAGGGCTCTTGCATGTCAAGGAAAAACTCATTTTTCCGAATTTCTGACGATCTGGGTTTGTCTAGAAAATCATTTTTAACAAAACCCATGTCTCAGAATTTTTCGTAAAAACTACCCTCGGTGAGGCTATTTTTAGCAGTTCCAGAAAAGTGTCAAAACAGGGTCAAATGCCCAATCAATATTCAAAGTTTTCAGAATGCAGTACTCTCAGGTACAATACAAGACCAAAACGGTCTTATACCATGATTACTTGAAAACGATTGACACAGACTTATGGCAGAAAAATCCAGAGGTCAGTTCTGAGGATTTGGAGGGCATGAACCAAATGACGTTGCAAAACATTGAAGAATCTGGTTTGTTTCAAGCAGCATCTATTCCAATCACCTTACAAAGCATCGAGCTTGTAACTGCTTGCACAAAGCATTACAACCCGACAACAAGAGAGATCCCGTCAGTAGACGGGAGGGTGATTTGCAGCTTGAAGCCGGTGGACATAGAGACTTGTTTTGCAATTCCACCATGCCCTACCAAGAAGGTCATATCAGTGACAGAATGCGAAAAGGCATTCGAGGCTTCGAAGGATGAGTGTTCGCTTATAATGGCTGAACACTGGCTAAAAACAAAGAGAACCAGCTTGCCCAAATTGGTTGGTAGAGGAGAATTCAAAGATGAGTACGGAGTGTTAATCACCCTACTCAGCAAAGTCACTGGACAAAAGGAGGGAAAATCCTTCCAGCCATGGATGTTCTACATTATTGGCAAGATAATCAGCAGGAAAGAACGTTACGACTGGGCCTTCCTGATCAGTGACACACTCCACCAACAATTCACCGGGTTTCTAGAAGAGCACCGTTTCCACATGTGTTCATACCTGGTCTACCTGATAGCCTTCCAAGGTGATTTCAGAACATTAAACACTGTGGGAACCCTGGGTGTGCAAAAGGTACAAGAGTACTTTCCTCGCTTGGAGTTCACTCTAGCGGAAAGACACTTCAAAAAGATTAATGACCTTTTTACTATGCACACCGTGCACAAGCTAGACCATGAGATGCACGTGCGTATTTCACTAGCAGCTAAGGCAACAATGGTGGACTGAGCGGATTGGTTCATACAATTCCCCACTTTGACCTACATACGCGTGTATGGCTACAATGGCCACCCCGCCATGATGCCACGCTACCCCTCAGATAGGGTAGTGTTCATGGAATTCCTGAGGCAATTGGCCGAGGTTCACTCTTACCTTCGCATGAAGAAAAAGACTGCTGCAAAGTTTCCTTTTTAGATGGGACTCTACAGATGCAGGACTGCAGTTGATGTAAGGTTGATAAGCCAGGAAATAGTGAGATTTAATCTCAAGTACCTCATGGACAGGAGGCCATCCTATGACCCCAGAGGCATCTTCGCAGCTCACCTTGAGCAAAGATCATCACATGAACCTTTCATGGAAGATTTTTGGGTCAACTGCGAGGATGAGTTCGAAGTGAGAAGAAGGAACCATAGCAGATTCAAGCTCTAGCAGATTGCAGAATTCATGTCAGAGGACATCGAGGGCCTATCTGAGGACGAAGAAGAAGTCATTCTTTCTTCCTTCTTCACGGGTCTAGTGGATTCACAACCACTCGGCAAAGTAGACTGGTACGCGAAAGAGAGTACGTCTATTGAGGAAAGAACGGGTAGAGTAGTTCGACACAGTCAACTCTACCTGGACAGTAAAAGGACAAGGAAGGTAGTACTTCCCCGATCAGAGCTGCCAGCGGTTCAGTTTACACTACCTTCCACGTCTAGGAGGAAACCCAGACAAAAAAAGATGAGCTTTCCTCCAGAAGGAATGCGGATGTCAGGGAGCACATGGGGGAGAAAAGGAATTGCCAGCACAAGCCGGCAAGAGGTACAGGTGGAGACAACCACCAATTTCCCTGAGACAGTAGAGACCGCTGCAACTACACAAGAACCAGTGATTGAAATAATCGCTGCAAAGATGGAATCCATTGTAGAAGAAGTTGCAGCAGAAGTGGTGCCAGTAATAGAAACAGAGCCACCAGCTTCACCACTATCACAGAGGTCGCAAAGTCCTATTGATTTGGACTCACCACCACGAGGCATTACTCCAGCACAGTTTCGTTCTTCCAGCATTCAGGGGCCTATGTTCCTCCTCCTAGCGATGCTAGCCGAGATTCTATCTGGCTGGAAAGCTCGCTTGGGAGGAAGAGGGAGAGACCTTCTTATCAGCTTGACTTCTTTGAATTCCACCATGTCCCACAAGACATGCTGGCAAAGAAGTTGAAGAAGCAGACACATGTAGAGAAGAATGCAGAGAACGAGGTTATCATAGAGACTGCTGCCCCACCTGAAGACAAAGATATACATAATGTGAGGGTTGAGGATTTCACGCTTTCAAAGGTGAATCTTGGAAAGACCACTCGACAGGTGGAGGCAAACCTTCTTGGAATTGCCTTAGCGAGTGTCAAAGAAAGGATGACAAAGAATGGACAAGACAAAGCAGCCTTGAAGGTTGAAATCCGTCAGCTAAAGTTGTACATTTCTAGTTTGATACATGACACTCCAAACTCCTCGGCCTTGCCTCAAGGACTATTGGATCTCCCAGTTGAAAGAAACCATCATCAGTTGATTACATACGACAAACACTTGAGACGTCAAATGGATGAGTTTGTCGTCAAAGGACGGTGTGTGTTGACAGAAGCATATCAGTTGAGAGACAGGGCACATGGACTTAGATCAGAAATCCAGTAGTCGGATGTGAAGGCAGCTCGAGAGGCCGAGAGAGGAGGCGACATTTGCTGATCTACAACAGGCATATGAATCAGTTACAACCACTGAGAACAAACACCATCTCTTTGAGTGGAAAGAACAGGTGGCATACAAGGTGAGAGCCTACGATGCCAATTCAGTGGAGCTGATTGATTATAGACGCTTTGTCGCCAATATTATTAACTTCACAAGAATGTTGGTAATATCCTTCCCTGAGTTAGAATATCAACGAGAAGGAGGAGAATATGTTGAGCTTGAAATGGTACAAACACGGTTCCAAGATGTCATCCGATCTTCATTCCTTGAAGATCCCAATGGTTGCAAATTAGCCAAAATTGCAGCCATATCTATCCAGTTAGATGAAGCAGCTGCCCAATGCATAATCTATCAGCAACAGCTTACGACGGGTGAAGAAATGCTTAGACACCACATAGTCACTCTAAAAAGCATTAATTGCTCGGGGGCCAAAGAGGTCAATGACTGGATAGAGACTTTGTTGACCAGTGGTGAAGAGGTGTAAAGCACCAAGGAAGGACGTCCTACCCTCCAAATAGCATTAATGATGACTGAAGTCAACTTGATGCCCCTTTCCAAGTTGACTCCAGATCTCCACAGATCATGCATGTCAGATCCCACTAATCTAGGATGTCTAATTGACTCCTATGATTTGTGGATCTCAGATCTCCTCAAAAGGTGGATGTCTATTTGGAGACATATTTGTAACATAAGTTCACTTTTAGTTAGGTGTCAGTCAACTGAAATAGATTTCCAATTTGACTTTTGTTTAGTTTTAGTTAACTGAAGTAGATTTTCAGTTAACTGTTTGCTCACCTACTTTTAGACATAGAAATAAATCTTGCTGATTGGCAAGAACTGTTTGTTAACTCAAGGAGATTTGAGAGTTGCCTACTCCTTTGAGTTTCTATAAATAAGAGCCTTAGGTTCTTTATTTGTTTAACCTTTATTTGCTAGCAAAATTGCTACGCCGTTGCTGCCAGAGTTCGCTTGTTTATATCTATTCACTCTTGGATGAGAGTTCGTTGGTTGATCGCAATTGTGCATGATTTCGTGCCTTTGCTGTCCCGACCTTTGTAATTCTTTGAAGAATCTTGAAGAAATAAATTAGATTGTGCAAGCTTGCTTGATCTAATTATTTGAGTTATTCAAAGTCTTGTTTTTAAATAGTGCGTTGTTTCAATCTCCTCCTTGGACAGGTGTCGTCGCCTCCTTGGATATTTTGTCATCAATCATTATCGTTTGATGTTGTTTAATGATCTATCTTGCAGCCTACACTTTGGACAGGTGTCGTCACCTCCTCGGGAATCTTGTTAGAGAGGCCATCGTTCTATGTTGTTTCCAGTAAGCTGTTTCCAAGCCTACACCTCAGATAGGGGTTCCTCCTCCTTGGCAAGTCTCAGATCCAGTTTACCGTAATGAGTGTTTACTTGTATCGAGCCCTATCTTGGTATATATCTGAAGGTTCAAAGCCTCGGCCATATTCCATTGAGACAGAGGATTCAAGCGATCCAACCATCCATTTCGCTCCTACGCCCTTATGCTCTATTTATCTTGGGGAGGTAGGATAGTTTAGAAGCTTAGTTAGTCGTAGTTAAGATCTGCGGAAACCAGAGAAAAGGCTTAGCTACGACGCATTGGTTTATGCACCCTTGTGTCCTACCGCTGAGTGAAAAAGATAGGAATCTTAGTACACCCCTTTTTTACAGTAGAAAATCAGCAAAGAGAGATCTTCCTCTTTATAATCTGAAGAGCATGTACTAACACACTTGCAATAGCTGTCCGTTTCCAATAAGCACTCCAGAGGTGCTAACTGAAACGCCAACAATGGTCAATATCATTGTATTTATTTAGTTTAGGTAGATTTACTGTTTCTACAGTATCTGGTAGATAGATTGTAGGTAGATATTTAATATCTACAGTAGCTTGTATTTTCTATATATTGTAACCTCTTTTTCAGTTTAATATAACTAAGATTTTCTAATTCTTTCCAGAACATGGTCCAGCAACTTTGATCGAATTTTTCAGAAATGTCTGTCTTATAGCTGCCAATATCAGTTGTAGGGTTGGTGTTCGCAAGGTCTTCTTTGCTATTCATTATTGTAGGATGCTATCAGAGGTTACATTTTCATGGTTTGAAAAGGAACTGAATATGTATAAGGAATTGGTTTCTTGTGTGTAAGCTTTAGTCCCTTGCTGTGCTAACATATCTTTTTATGTAGGAAAATTTTATCTTCGTATAGAAATGCTAACTAGGTCTGGGTTATTGCTCCTGCTTTTTACTGGCAGTGTGAAAATGCTGCTCTTAAAGTTGTGGAATGCTGTAATAATCAATCAAAAGTTGGTGCAAACTTGTCATCTGCATGGTTGCCAGAAAGGAAGTAAGTGTATCAGCTCTTGAGCAGATATTTTTGTGATGATTTTCTCCACCATTCACTGTTGTTGAAAACTACTTTCTTTAACTACAGAAAACTATTAATGGATTCAATTTCACTGCTACGGTAACTTTTGTAAGCATCTTTTCCCTTTTTATTTTTCTCTAACATAATCATTAGTTCAAACAAGAACCCATTTTTATGATGCCTATCAAGATATAGCTTTGGCAGGGATTTGCTTCCATGTCACTGCCGAATGGCAATAGCTGGAAATAATTTTTGAAATTTTGTCTTTGCTAGTAAAAATTCTTTTGTCCTCCACTGAAGATGGGAATGCTCTGTAATTTTTGACTTATGTTGAACCTAAGAGAAAATTTACAACTGATTGCAATTAGTAACCCAAAAGAATAATGAACCAAATAAAATATATCATCTCATATTTGTGGCCTGAGATATAACACTTAGTATTTATAGTGGCAGCCGTCATTAGAAGATATCGAGATGCAATAAAATCAATTGGGTTCATCTTTAGTGTCTGGTCTGTACCAATTGTTTTTCATGAATTTTGTTCCCATTATAGCTTTGTTTTAGTTTTGCCTCTGGTTGTTAGAAGAAAAGTGTGATGTCATCCAACTATCACAAGCTGTGAGGCAGCCATCTGAAGTAGCCATCTGTCTAAAGTTGTTTTGCATGAACAATCATTCTTGTCATTTGCACATGGTACATTGCCGATTTAAGGGAAAAATTGGTGTCAATATATTTTGAGTAAGGGTTACTAATAACGTAGAGTAATTGTGCCAGATTTAGGACTTGGTGTTCTCATGTTTTGAGTAAAAGTAATGAAGGAAGTGAGTATGAGTTCTAAATAATGAAGTTGAAGAAGAAGGTTTCAATGGAGAATGTGAATCATTACACCCCAAATGAAACTATTGCCAAAATGTACATGCAAAACAAAAAACCCATGTACTGAGAGAAGCTTAATGCATAGTTCCAATATGTCTAATTGATGCCTGTTTTTGAAAATCAGGAAAATCAATATTCTTTTGGTGTATTTGTTCAAGATTTATAATCATGGTGTTGGAGAGAGTATGTGATGTCTTCAACAATATTTTTCTAATTTTTCTCTTTCACAATGAACAAGTATGTAATCTTAACACCTTTTGTCTTTTGATCTCCAAGATCTTGATGTGGGCAAAGTGAGAGCATACAGCGAACGGGGGTTAAACTGATATTACAGAAAATGCTTGTTGGTGGTAAGACACACAACTCAATATAACAACTATTACAATAATTTGGAAGTAATGAAATACTTATTTTGGCGGCAAGCCTTCTAGATTAATTGCGAACTAAATTCTGAAAATAACTGAAGCTAGTTCTGGTAGCAAGCCTTCTAGAACAAATTACAAACTTAATATTAAATCTGGTGGTGAACTGCACAAATAAACACCAGAAATAATAATTCTAGAAATGAAAGTGACTTTTAATGTCATGGTAGCATAGCCATCTAGACTTAAACAGGTCTATTCTAAATTGGTGGTAAACCTTCTAGTTTTATACAAAATGCCAAATAAGTGTGAATACTGAAGCTCTATATTATATCTTTGATTATGATAGCAGCAGCTTCACTGAAATCTATTTATATGAGCAAATATAATAATGGCAGTGACCAAAGCAATCAGCAAATTGATGAAGCAGTACTACCAAAGAGATATCAACTGATAATGATAATATTAGTTGTCCCAATAGCTGCATAGAAGTGAGCAATTCCTTAAATACTGGAGCAGCAGATCCCTGAAATAACTTGCAACACCTTCTAACAAGTATGACAACCTTGATTAATTAATGGAAAGGCAGCAACCAAGGCTGCAATCCCCTCAAAGCAAGTATGGCATCCCCTTTTCAAATGTTATACCAAATAAAAGTTGTTCACAAAAGAATCAACCAAGATATTAGCAGCAACTTAATATTATTATCGGCTGCGATCAAATAAAATTGAGGTACAACAGTCCCTAATGCTGTATGGTGCCTTCTATAATAACCAAAATCATTAATATCTATCAATATCAAATGGTATGGCTGGGAAAAAAGGTACAACCAACCATAGTTTCCAACAATAATAATGACACAATACAGTTATCAATAAAGTAGATAATTTGAAATTATCTCAAGTTATTGCATGAAAACTTCTCACAAATCAAAATCTTTTCCACACAAATTCTAGAAAATCACACCAAATTGTGATATATTCTGAAAATTCCACACAACCAAAATAACTGAAATTGAAAAATCTCATACTGTCATGTCCCCGGAATCGCGACACTAAAGATACAAAGTATGGAGATAATCAATATAAATATAAAATACAATTTAAAATATCGTTATAATTATAATTATCACCGATAACGTTATAATTATAATAGCTGAATATAAAATATAAATATTAATATATATATATAAATAATTACAATTCGAATATAATTATAATTATCGAAAATAATATTGTAATTATTATATATAATATTATAAATATATTTAAAATATGAATATTGACAATTTAAATAATAAAATAATAAATATTAAAAGAATATAAAAATATTATAATTATCATTATTGTTGGCGTTTCAAATCGCACCTGTGGAATGCGTTCTGGAAACGGACAACTATGTGCAGTAAACTGCTCTTCGAATTAGGAGGGGAAGCTCCCTCTTTTGCTGAGTTGCATAAAGAAAAATAATCTAAACTTAATTACGCCTATCTTTTTGGTTCAGCTGCGAGAACACAAGGTTATAGAACACTAGATGTTGCGGCTGAGGTTTTCCCTTTAATGAAACTAGACAGCTACAACTTAACCTACGCTTAAAACGTTTCTACCCTCTCAAGTAAACGCAGAGCAAGAGAGTTTAGAAATGGACGAGTTTGATTTCTGACAAAGATACTTGAATAAACTATTCTTCAACATACGTTTTAAGGCAAGCTGAAAAAGAGATCATAAAAGCATTACGGAAATACGAGACTTTTATTTCAAGGCAGACAAAGCACGCTCAAGATTTCATTTACTCATACTTCTAACACAAAAACAAATAGACTGAAATTTGAGATATTTATATCGGGGCAGACAAAGCACGCTCAAGATTTTATTTACTCAAGTCTCTGGAACAAGGATTACAATTTCGGGACAGCAAGTTTTAGCAACACGCTTGCAACATGCGATCAACCTGATTATAATCAACACAAAACATGCACTAAACAAGTATTTGCAGCTAAGGAGGCATGCAAACTTGCTCTTTACACAAAGTGAATTGACACTAAATTGATAACAAACATGAAGGCATAAGCTCAGCGATTCTGTTATCACAAGCACGGTTAATTAAAATGAGCAAACATTGCTCTTATTTATAACTAAGCAGAGGAGTAGGGAACCCTAAAATCTCCTTGCTTTTACAACTACTGCTTGCCAACATGCAAGCTTTATTTCTAAATCTAAAACAAGATTAAAACATTTAAACCTAGAAAGCATCTAAAAACGGAAAGTGCCAACTCATTACAACTTGATATCCTTCTTCTTCAAAGAATGGATAAGAATGGAGATGAAAATAGAAAGAAAGCATGAGACAAGAATGGAAAGAAAGCTTGGAGAAAGCTTCTAGAAGATTGTTGCTTTAAATCTCTCACATCCGCCAAAAAGCAGGAAACTGCCTCTCAACCAGGAGTGTTGATACTATCTTTAGCTGTATTCCGCTTTTCTAAGACCTTCTCCCTTTTTGCAATCAAACTTAGAGAATATTTGACATCTTCAGCTTCTTTATGAATTCTATTCTTGAAAAATATCGTTGTCTCAAAAGATGACTCACTAATTGATAACTTGGCGGCACTGCAACTTTTGTGCATTCTGACACTTCTCTTGATTCTCCCATGGAAGAGTATTGCACAACTTTTTGTGACACTTGTCCTTTTGCTCATTCCACTCCCTCTGCATGTTCTTCTACTGAGATGATGACATTTTATTTCCATGATGGTACTGAAAAACACTTCCCAACATCATCCGTTCAGATAATTATGTTACAACACTTGTTTGGCTCTGAATTCTATGGGAGAGTACTTCATGCTGAAAAACTTGAAGATTGACTGTAAACTTGACTATGCTCGGACAAGCTCAGCACAAACCCTAAAAATAACTTGCTGATTTTCTTTGTCAAACGGTTGAATTTTGGAATTTTTTCTGAGATATGGGTTTTGTGTAGAATTTCGTTACAAGCCAACTCAGATCGTCTGTTTATGAAAATTTTGAATGTAGACTGAAAAAGCAGCAAACCCTAATTTTCTTTGAAAAAAGCAGAAAAAGCTATCATCTGGGTATTGTTCATGAGCACATTCTGGATGAACCCATTTGGTTAGATTTTGAAAACCTCGAAGTTTCACTGAAAAAGCAGCCACTTGAAGTTTCACTGAAAAAACTGTGATATGGGTTTTGTCTAGAAGAATATTTGAGATAGACCCAGAAGATTGAAAGTTGTAAAATTTGAAGTTTTCTCTGACATACAAAATAAAAAGCAGCTGTTGCAACCTTGAGAAAATTATTAAAAAATTACCAGAAGATCGAACTAGTATAAACCAGCTCGCTGAAAATTGAAAGTAATGGCCTCCTTCAAAGATTTGACGTTCTGGATGAAAAATATGAAAAAACAAGCCTTTTGGAGTGTTGATCTGAAAATTTATTAAAAACCAGTAAGTTGATGTTCTTGAATGTTGAAAATAAGGGTTTGAAGTTGCTGCTCTGTTTGTCCTTGAAGACCACTTGCAAGAAAATAATGAAAAATAAAACAAAAGTGCTTTAAATATGCTTTGCCTTGAAAAAACAACTTTCTTTTGCCTTAATTCCTCAAAACCCTAATTCAAGATTGTGTAATGAACTTAGACTTTGGTCTTCAACTTCAATTTTTGAAATTTCCAAAAATTTGACTAAGGCATTGGAAGTTGGGCGCCTTTTTTGAGGTATTGTGATGAGCCCTGCTGGCTCAAACCTCAAATCCCTATCTTTTATTTATCTTTATTGTGTTTTACGTTTTTTAGAGAAGAGTTTCTAGAGAGAAATAGAAGGGGCGCACAACATGAATGCTTATAAAATGTAAATCTGAGCTAATTCAAGTGAATTGAAATTAGAGAAGGTAATAAATAAGCTCAACAATGGATTCAAAACTCATAAACATACCCGAAAGCTCCTAGATTATTTATTTAAGAAATGAAGTCCAGTTTGCCAGCCAAGATGGTGAAATTTGGCTAAATCCAGTGTAGGAAGCTACAGAAAGTGAAATCCAGCCTTGAAACTGAGGCAAAGGAGAAGTATATGCCAGACGCCTAGAAGGGTGAAGAGAAACCCTCAAATTGGAAGGCGTTTCTCCAAGAAACCCCAAACGCCCTTGCACAGATAGCCACGCACTTCAAGCAAAAAAGCCCAGCTTTCAATTCTGAAGGTACGACCATGATATCAAATGCCTGCCATGATGAAAGAAGGATGCCATCTCCACAAACCCTCCTGTCTCTGATAAAGAACTCAAACAAACTCTGATAAAGCACAGTAGAACCTTTGTATGAAGCTCTCACAACTGCACAAATTCGACTGGTCTCTCACAGTCTCAAAAGTGCTCAACACTGAAGAGATTTCGTTCTCCAATGGAAGATTGCTCAAAAACCTGATCACAGGTGAAAGCACAGGAAAAAAATGTCCAAGGTAAAGTTGAAATATTCAAAAAGTGAATTTCTCATTGCAAAATGCCTTATATGCAAAAAGGCACGACTTCCAAGAAAGATACGCCCTTCTTCATATTTTAAATTTTTTAAAATATATTTAAGTCATTTCAATAGTTTTTGACTTAAATACTTGGGCGCCCTTTTATATTTTAAGTGATTAAAGTATTAAATCACCTTTATAGAATATTTAAGTGATATAAAATGTATAAAGTCAATTTGACTTTATAATAAGGCATTAAGTTAATTAATTAATTCAAATCACTTAAAAATCCATAACTCTCTTAAAACTCCAAATATTCCTGTGCCGTCAGAAGCTGTCAACCCCTGAGCTGCTAACGCCTGCTGTGAACCAATCACTGGGCTCTGAAATGAGAACGACCAAGCTTTCCAGAAAGTACCACTGACCCTCTAACCAATCCAGCTAGCCCACGAGAGTCTGAGTAATAGGCTAACCATCATCAAACAAGATTACGCCGAAAAGGGGGACATTATAGGTATGCCATACTTTTTCCCAGACAGAAAAATTTCCATCATTTTCATCTTCTGTTGATTTTTCAACCTTGTTTTAGCTCCGTCTCTCAGCTTCTTGGTTGATCCGACGACCGAACTGAATATTCCATTGCAGAGCTTGGTTGAATCTGATAACATTGTTTTGGAGACGTCGTCTGCTAAAAACTTCATTTGTCCCTCTGAAATGTCAGGTGCCTATCCTTGATAAGGGCGCCCATTTTCTCCAGTGTTAGCTATTTTTCGTGATATTCAAATTCATGCTTGTCTTCTAACCTTCAAATGAATTCGTGATTCTGGGTGTTGTGTTGATCAAAATGACTGGCTGACGGATTCACTAGACAGCTGAGATGATTCTGGAAGGGGTCCTTTGGATACCTCGTCTCCGGATATTGACTTTTGGTGGCTCAAAACCTTAGGCGCCCTTCTTGAAGTATGGCGCCCATAGCTTCCAGAGTTATTTTATTTTTTATTTTTTGGATTTTCACTGTTGCTTCCAACTGTCTTTTCTCTCACTTTTCCTCCTCTGTTCGCGTTGCGACATTTGATGACTGCCTCCTCCGACGGACATGCTGATGATTGCGTTGGACAGCTTGATCAAGTCTGACGAAGTCACGTTGGAGATGCCTTCAGCAAATTCTATCATTAAACCTCTTAAAATCTTGGGCGCCCTTCTTCTCCAGGGGCGCCCATGTTCACCAGACTTGGATTATTTTCATCGTTTTTCACTCTCAGAGTTCTAAACACCTCTCATCATGGCCCTTGTTTGATCTGGATTTGTCGGCGGTTGGGTGCTTTGACGAGTTGACAGAGATATTCGCTGTGAAGCTGGCCTGAAACTGAACAATGTTGCCTAGGAGAGCCAATTTTGATTCCATCATCTGGTACCTTGAAAAATTGGGCGCCTATTCTCTTCAGGGGCGCCCATGGCTGGCAGACTTAGCCATATTTATGTAAATTTCAAATTTTGCCTCGTTTGACGTGCCTTCCTTGTCTTTGACTGTCGGAACGAAAATTTTTCTAAGGCATGAAGGTTTGGGCGCCCTTCTTGACTGGAGGCGCTTGGATTCACTTGAATTAGCCAATTTTTTGCATTTTTCAACTTTTTCAGCTTCTACTCTCCTTTCTTCGTTTTTCCTGCACGTTCATCATTTGACAACTTCTGCTTGATGCTTGAACATCTGAATCTAACACCTGGCAGCTAACTGACTTCCATTGATGACCTTGGATCTCCGAAAAAACTTCTGAAAAAGCAGAATAGACCTAGTAGGGTAAAATTGATCTTTTTGTGATTCTCACTGCACCAGCCCAATGAGGAAATATTTTAAGCAAATCAAAATCAGTCCTAACCCTAAAAGCCAAACTTTCTATTTTTAGAAAATTTTACAAGTATTCGTTTCTTGAAAAACCCATAAAAACCCAAAAAAAGCTTCTATTTTTAGAAAACTGTTAAAAATAGAAATTTTCCTAAATTTTAGGGATGAAAAATAGAAGTCTGGGTATTGTTGGTTTGGTCGTTTTGAGCCGACCCAGATTATCAGATTTTGAAAATTATAAGGTTTTGACCCCTATGCAAGACATACAAATCCCAATTTTGACCTTTTTGACAGATTTAACAGTATTTGGATTCATTTCTTCAAAACGTCTAAATGTAGCAAAAATTTTAATTTTGGGGTACAACAATTATTATAATTATAAATATTAAAATATAGATACTAATAATTTAAATACTATGATATTAAAAATATAAATATTGGCAATTGAATTAATAAAGTAAATATTAAAGCTATATAAAATTAACATAAGACCATAAAATCAATATAAAATTACAATGATCAAATATAAATAATATTTAAAATATTATTAAGGGAGATATTGGTATCGGGCCATCTCCTTGATATTGCTTTTGTAGCGATTATAACTGAAGCTTAATCCTGGTCTGTGCCGCCATTGGAACTTATCACTGCTCCAAATATTTAGAAGCCGATTGCTTCTATTATCAGATTGTGGTGAAATAATATAGGTCACCGGTCTTTGTTCAGGTGGAAGTCATAAGTAGCACGGATTGTCTTTTATTATACAACCGAACATTCATAATTATATCATGATAAAGTCTGAAATCTGCCGCCACCCTCATACATGCACTATTGGGTCATTCCCATCCTGCAATATACTGTGGCAAGCTCTGTCCAAGAGCTAGGCGTGAATATGAGAAGGGGAGTCAATGATATCTAATACTCAAGGCTAGGTTCGTATTACAGATAGTTTAAAAAACAACGATTAAAGAAATGATACCTATTGTTACTAATCCTCTAATTAATCGAATGTTATTAATTTTGGTTAAAGGCAACGATGGCCTCTTAAGGGACGCATCCATTAAGAAGGAAACGACACATCTCCAGGGAAGCCATACCTCTTAATAGGATATACATAGAGAGGAAGAGTGGAATCATTAGGGGAGGATAGTTAGAGTATAAGTCTCAGTTCTACAGGAATCGTTGGTCACACCAGATGTTTATGCATTAAATCAAGCAGTTTAGATTTCACCCAGCAAATTCTGAAACAGCGATCTCCATTAAGGCATCCATTCATTCCCTTTTAGTGTCAGAATTTAGAGAACTAAACCACACTCCTTGAGGCCATAATCCTATAATCATATGGTGATAGTATATCTGAGCAGAGGTAGCGACTATTGCCAGTGTCAACTCTCAATTTGGAGATTGATTCTCAATCAAGATTTCCATTACTGAATTTGTAACAGGAAGGCGGTCATTATTCTGTCAGAATATCTATTATTATTCATATATATACGTCATACCCTCATAAATAATAGATTGACTCAATCAGTTGGCATATCTTGCAAGTACAATACTCTGAGCCAACAACAAGTTTGGAGGTTACTATTAGAAAGATTAAGGTGCATCCTTGAGGATTTCAAATTCTTGGATCTATCTGTACGAACAGTCGGAAGGGGACATTACACATACCCACACATAACCACTGAAAATTGAAAACAGAAAACTCTCTCGCAACTATTTAGCTCATTGGCAATCTTTGAATGGAATTGCTCAAGTGAATAGGAGAGTTTTTGTCTTAGGGCAAAAAGATGAACAATGTTTAATCTCAAGAGAAATAGCCAAATAGGTTGATAATATGAATTGGTAACCTTCTCCATTCTTCAAGTACTCCTTATATAGGCTTTTCAAGGAAAAATAATATTATTTTTTTTTTCTTCTTTTTCTTCAATGATTTCTTAAAAGTGATTAGGAGAACCTTTATAAATATATATTTTTTTGACTTCATTCCTAGTGTCACTTTTGGTCCCTCTTTTATTAAAACCTTTTTAATAATTAAAACATAAGTTGCCTTTTTATGAATATAACTTAAAGTTAGTTTTCTGAGAACTTAAGCTAAATTATTAGATTATTTCCTTAGCTCAAAAATAAGCTTACTTACTTTTGAAGATATATGAGGTTTGCAATAATGGGCAGAAAGTGGAGTTGAACAAAATTTGAGGCATAAGATAAGAAGATTGTTATAGACGAAACTTTTGTGAGCACAATGCTCAAAAATATTAAGGATGCTTTACTTCATCATTGCAACAGAGATTGAATATCAAACACATGAAGATGCCTGAAATGCAATACCCACTGGGTCTGACATGGAGCAGAGTGACAGGGAAGTCAAGGTTTGATGATTTGTCTGTTTGGTTTGTGCTTTAATTGAAGGGCCCTTTCGTTGGGTGTAGTTTGCATTGGTCTGAACATTTTTTTTCGAAAGTCAAAGCAACGTTGGATCTGTTTTAAAGGGTTTATACCTGTTTTTTCTTTGATACAGTTTTTTGGGCTGCTGCAATTTTTCCAAGAGACATTGCCTTACCTTCTGTGGAAGGCATGGCCACTATTTTCAAGTGGAAGCATATGGTATTGTTGTTCCTTCTCTTATCACCAGGTCAACTCCTTAGATTCTAGAAGAACAAGAATCTAGCTGTAATTGAAGGAGTAGATGATGGACCAATTTAGGAACAATCCTTATAGAATAAGAAACCCCCTAGAAAGTTTCAATTAGAAGAGGAACAGGAAATGATATACATTAATTAAAATTCTGAGGAAGATGAGAAGAGGGTGATGATCTTATGACAGGCATGTACTTGAAAAAGTGGATACTAGTTCCAGGATAAATAACTTTGAAAGGGATGATCATCTTCTAGGTGCTCTTTCAGGAATCAAATTCCTCAGGGTCACATCCTTTTCTGTCATTTCTACTAATGTTCTGGATGTACATGATCATTGATGTTTAAATTGTTGTTCACGAAATTGGGTATTTGGGCATTAGTGGACTAGTTTCTTGCTCATAACTCTCTCCCTGGTCCTTCTCTGGAACTCCTACAATTCAGAGTCCAGGTCTGTACTCCAATGTTTACTGAGACTATTCCATTCGCAACCACACTTCAGAAAAATGCAGATCATCCACCATCAGTGTAACTGTAAATTGACAATGAATTTCACTTGATCTGGGAAGTGATCCTTGATATTTTTCCTGATGATAATAATGCAGCTGTTAGTTGTCCTCTTCATCCTCCAGTTACTGCTATACATGGTAGCAAAGTTATAAAAAGGTTCCAATGGCAGATAGTGGTTTACACGGGCAGCTAGAGCATAGGCAACCCCAACATGCACATGTTGAGTCCTCCGGAAAACAGACTAAGGAATGGTACAGCTTACAGAGTTACCTAGGTGTTCCACATTCAATATCATTGTCAGTTGCAGTTTCAACCTCCACCCTAGCGGCAATTCCAGTTTTGGCTATACTGTTTCAGCCTGAGGTACATCCTAGATAAACTAGTCAGCTACATGATGATAGTAAGCTTCTGCCTATCAAATTTAGTGGGGGAAGAAAGGCAATATTCAATTCCTGGAGTAGCATGCAGCTATGCATACTCACCTGTCTCAATTTCATGCTACTATTGCTCAGAAATTGGATACTACGGATTTGGTTGAGTAACAAATACTCTTCCACATTTTTATAGGTGATCGATTATGCATGTAATTTTGCAAAAACAAAGATGTAGGAACGCTATGAGAGAACTTATTGGTGTAGTAGTCATAATTGTGATGCTCATGGTGAAATAGAAAGAGGTGGAAAGATTGTTGGAAGAGATGTTCATGACAAACACATATGGCCAATAGTCGATTTCTGAAGATTATATAAGGATGTTTCTGATCATAATATTGCAGGTCTTGAAGCAAGATTAAGAGCTCAACAGGATTGATTTAGTGAATAAAACATGATGAATTATAACATAAAGTTAGGGTCCAATCTTTGGAAGACTAGACACAGCATAAGGATGTATTATGCAGCCCTGTTTGCCTTTTTTTTTTTTGATGAATGTTTTGTGATATATCTGCAATGTTTGATACAACAATATAATGCAGCAAAATAGAAGATATTGCAATAATATTTTCAACTCAAAAACTGAGCATTACATAGAGAATACATAGTTGAAAATTCCAGATTTTTATATCAGCTTAGATACTTAGTATTTTCACAAAATATCAACAACCCAGTTTATAAAATGTCCCCTGTTATCTAAAACAACAATACCTAAAATATATGGGAGTTACAAATCATGAACTCACAGGTAAGATATGCCTTGAAACCCTCTGAAAATGGATGCTAGATGCAAGTAACATCTCCTATGGAGGAAATGACGCCAACACAATGCTCTCACGCTTGTCAATATATGCCTTTCAAACTTCACGCTAGACCTCTGAATATGTTGTATCAATCAACATTGCAAATCCTTGAATATGCAGTAAGATGGCGGCCAGCTATAGGAAACCCTACAATCCCAATATTTGCAATATTAAAATTCTCCAAATCCCACGTCCAGATCAGCAAGGATTGAACTATACATCAACAAGTAAATCTTATACATCAACAAGTAAATCCTCCCAATTCAATCAATATATCTTTCAATTTCTTGTTGATTCCTTCGAACCTTGAATATTAAATTTCTCCTGTAAATTGGTGAAGCACAAGCACAACCTCTGAATGAAGTTGTCTGCAAGCTAGCTTGGGAGATCTTTCACTCTTGCACCGAGTTGTTCTTCTTGAGGGATTTTATCCTCAAAAACCTAAGTGTTTCCAGACTCTCCAGTCTCCTGCAAAACCCTTATCAAAATAATCTTCTCAACAATGAATGAATGACTGTGTAAATGAGCTCCAAACGCCTTTTTATAATTCCCAAACTCCACGCCCTAATTTGCATTTGAATTACATTTCATTTCATTTACTTTTCCCGTCTTATAACTCCCTTTAATATTTTATTTAATTGGGAACAATACTTCATAAATTAAGGTATTCTTTTAAACCATTTAAATCCCTTTTTAATAAAGTCTCTTTTTATAAATATTAATAACACAAAGTTAATTAATTTAAATTAACTTTATATTAACGTTATTAAAATTAAATGCATATGACCATAATTAGACCAAGATTAATCCAGAACAATAATTTGCCATCATGTCCAATATAGTAACTCAAGCCAACTGACCATACCAGTGACTTACTATAAATAGTAAGTATGAGCAACTCATCCAAGTGACTTACTAAAAATAGTAAGTGTGGGTCAAAGTGTCCTGAATGGCCTCTAGTGTTAGTTTTAGGATTAGAAATGAAAGCAATCAGAAAATGCAACACATAAGACAATGAACACCACAAGATATCGTGGGAAAACCCTCCAACTCGAGGGGAAAAACCCAACAAATATATCGCTTATATATTTGAGGAAGAGCAAAAATCTGCTTACAACTCAGGCCCAACACAAGGCCGAATTTGATACAATGAATAATAGCACCTCTCCTAGATGCGTAGATACATAAATGAATATGTTTCTCCTTGAGATCGATCTGCTGCATCAATATGATGATCTGCTGCTCAAGATGATGATCTGCTGCTCAAGTGAAAACTTCTTCTAGGAGTGCGAATATGATGAATGAACTTGATGATCAAATGAGAGATCGTCACCTTTTATTTATACAAAACAAAGTGACTCTTCATGTGGTCGGCCTCATTAGGAATTTACAATAATTAAATAGGTCGGCCATCATAAAGAATTCGACCCAAATACATAATAAATATTATGCTAAGTGAAGCGCCTCTTCACTTTAATAGAAGCAATAAATAAATAGCCGTTAGGCTATATGAAATTTATTGTTCAACAAGCAAGGCGGAAGTATGTAGCCCGAAGCTACAACATCAACACTCCCTCTTAGCTAGGGAAGAATACTTCCGATACACACTGTCATGGAATCTCTCAACATGACACCCACTCTGGCTACACCCATATGTGGAGGGGGCTCATCACGGATTCACTCAATCATGATATCAACCATCATGGCTACTCCCATGTATGGTAAAGCATATGTGCACAAGTGCCCATCATGGAATCACTCAACGTGATGTTGTCATCTCAACATGACATTCACCATGGATACTCCCAGAGGGTGAATAAACACAAGTACAAGAAAATCTTCACAAACTCTCTCACGTGACATTGTCATGGAGTCACTCAACATGACTCCACCATGGCTACTCCCAGAGGGTGGAAAACAAGGGCTTACACCTCAAATTTCTCTAACAGAGAAAGATGCATTAAAGAAAATCACAGAAGATCACTGAAGCTGAGTTTCCTTCTCAGCTAGGGCTTCACTCTCCACAATACCAAGCTTGTCTCAGAAGTACACAAACTTTACTCTGGAGAGAGGCTTGGTGAGAATGTTTGCCGTCTGCTCATCAATGCTAATATACTTCAATTGGATTGCTTTTTTCAATACCATATCTCTGATATAGTGGTATTTGATTTCAACATGTTTGGTTCTGTCATGAAACACCGGATTGACAGAAAGCTTCACACAACTTTGATTATCACAATGAATGACAGTTGGCTCCAATGATTGTCCAAACAATCCTGCAAGGAGCTTCTGAAGCCACACTGCTTCTCGAGCTGCCATACACGCTGCAATGTACTCGGCCTCTGTGGTGCTCAGTGCCACTGAAGACTGCTTCTTGCTACACCAGGAGATCATTGCATACCCCAAACTGAAACAACATCCAGAGGTGCCCTTTCGATCAGCAACACACCTTGCCCAATCAGAACTAGCATAACCATGCAGCTTTAAGTCCACACCAGAAGAATATCTCAAGCCATACCCAACTGTGCCATGCAAGTATCTTAGGATATGCTTTTCTGCAACTAGGTGTATTTGCCTTGGTTCACACATGAACTGACTAAGTGCACTTACTGCATAGCAAATATCTGGTCTAGTATTGACTAGATACATCAATGATCCAATCAACTGCCTGTACATAGTAGGATTCACCAGATCTAAACTAGCTGCAGCCTCTTTTAATTTCTGAAAATTGATTTCCATAGGTGAAGACATGGATTTGCAATCCATCATACCAAATCTCTTCAAGATGTCTGTTGTATATTTCCCTTGACTTAGAATGATCTCATTAGGCCTTTGCCATACTTCTAAACCAAGGAAGTAATGCATGTACTTAAGATTCCTTCATTTCAAATTTAGAAGCCAACTCCTTCTTGCATTTGGTAATGAGGTGTTCTTCTCCAGTAAGAAATGGATCATCAACATAGAGAATCAAGATCAAGGCCTCACCATTAATTACCTTGAAATATAGGTTTGAAACCTTTGCTCCATTCTTGGAGAAGCCCAAGCTCAGCAAGTATCGATCAATCCTCTCATACCAAGCACGAGCAGCCTGCTTAAGGCCATACAAAGCCTTCTTCAATCTGCAAACATGTGACTCCTTCCCATGAACCTCAAATCCATCAGGTTGCTCAATGTATACTTCTTCAATTACACCATTTAGAAATGCTATCTTCACATCCATCTGGTGTAACTTCCATCCTTTAGCTGCTGCAATAGCAATGATAGTCCTGATGGAAGTATAACGAGCAACTGGAGCAAAGGTTTCCTCTTAGTCTATTCCCTCTTTCTGATAGAATCCTCTAGCCACAAATCTAGCATTGTACTTCTCAATGCTTCCATCAGCCGCATGCTTGATCTTGAAAAGCCACTTAGAAAATACAACAAATTTGCCTTCTGGTCTAGGTACAATGTCCCAAACATCGTTCTTGAGGATAGATTGATATTCTTTAGCCATAGCATCTCTCCATACTTGCTGACTCGAAGCTTCCTCAACACTGGAAGGTTCAGACTCAATGATTTGACTCATCAATGCAACATAGTTTGAAAACAATTGAGGTCTTTTGCTTTCTCTAAATGTTCCTCTAGGGGCTGCAAACTTTTCTGCCTCTTGCATTGTTTGCCTAGCCCATAAAGGTCTCTTTCGACCAATAACAATGTCGGTAGGCCCATCAATGAGTTCCAAAAGGCTCAACTGGATCATCATCCTCTTCTGTTTCAGTAGATTCCCTCTGAATCTCCGAGTACTTGCAACAACTTTCTGACCTCCTTGTCCAAGATTGTCTGTAATGCTTGCTTTAGAGAAATGGTTTACAACACACACCTCTGTAGAGATTTAGGGCTGTCCTCTTCGACCTCATCCCATATCACTCTATTCTGAATAGGTTTGCAGAGCTACCAATGTTAAATCCAGATTGACTGTCTTGAGCAATTATGATCTCAACTGCTGAAGAGGTCTTTCAAGGATATTGCAACCTTCACTTCTTCTCAGCAAGTCACAAAACTCCCTCTGAATGTTAATTCCTCCTCCTTGAAGAACTGATTGCAAAGACAATTTGAATAGATTCTTCATCTTCGAGAGATTTCTCCAACCACCAACTCAGTCCTATGGCTGCAAGCTATGATTCCATGCTTGATCATTTCTCCAGTCGGCATGACTTCCTCACAAGATGCCTTGAGCTCTTCCTTTCTGCACAATCTCTCATCACCCTCTTGCTTCGTCCTGGAAGCATATAGAGGGAGAGATTACTAAAAGTTCATAGAACTCAACTATCTCGAAGAGAAATACCAATGCTAGAAGCATGCATGATTCACTATCCCAATGTTATAGCATTAATTAATAACTATAAAAAATTCATGAACATTATTCAACATGAAATACTTATCTCATCAGAATCTCCTTAAGTGCTGCACTTATCTTTCTTGGGATCTGCTCATTATCTCTCAATAATTTCTCAGATCTCAGAACCTTAATCCTTTTCCAGGACAGACTCTCAACTCGAGCCTTGAATCCTCATAATTTAACCCCTTCAACAATCTCAGATAATTAAATTCATCATTCATTTGCTTCTCGATCCAACCTGCATTTTAAAGGATTAATAATAGTTTACATATGCATAAAAAAATCAAACTACAAGTGAAGCATGTAGCAAACAACATTAGAAAGATCAAATAAAAGAAATAATATAACTTATCTTTGTTGTTCCTTGATATATCTTTCTTTCATCTTTACTGCTCTCAGAAGTGCTAATCTCAGCACAACAAGAAGATAATCTGCTCAACACAGATTTCTTGGCTACATTACGCAGTCAGCAAATAAAACCAGACTTCTCAAAAAATTCAAGGCTCTATCACAGTATGCACAAGTATGTAGTTTTTGTACTCAAATTGCCTTGTCATTCCTTTACACAAGCCATCAAGGAATATATACTTCAAGAAATATCTCCTACAGCAACAGAATGTCAGCATACTTTGCTGCAATAATTCACTATGCACACATGAATTGATTTTCTGATAATCCTAACAACGCTTGTAATCCTGTAGCGGCTTCTTATGAGAACCTTTGATTCCCGAACATTCTCAACTAACGAATTTTCTCTTCAATGCTTGTAATGCCACATCAGCAACACTTCCTCATTCTTGAGAGATACATTACCTCAGGGTCATTGACGGTTTCTATATGAGAGGGAAATAGGCAGCAGTAAATGAAGAAGCGGAGACAACACTTGAAGATATTAAAGTCCCTCATTTATGCATCATACTGAATATCATGGCAGTTCCTCATTATTCAGGTTGACCAACGATGCATCCAAAATTCTTCTCTCTCGTCGCAGTTCTATTCACGACTAGATTATAGATGACATTGGGATGTCATCGGTTTGTCAAAATCATTTACACCATATATGGTGTAGTTGCTCGATAGCGTTCCCGTCCATTGCTTCATTCTACCATATCTTCATTGCTTCCCATGTAGAAACAATCGCTGATAAGGAGTGAACAATACAATTATCACTTCTTATATTCATTTCCCTAGAATGATCATGTTTGCCTCCACAATGCTCTGTCCGCCTGAACCAAGTTGATAATCATTGAAACCTGTCGTTGTGATCTACTTGGTATCGCCTCTTTCTCTTGAGCGCAAACGAATTTCCAGGGACTATGCTTAGTCAAATCTGATTACTTCTTCTCTTAGACCCGCTCTGATACCATGTTAGTTTTAGGATCAGAAATGAAAGCAATCAGAAAATGCAACACATAAGACAATGAACACCACAAGATACCCTAGGAAAACCCTCCAACTCGAGGGGAAAAACCCAACAAATATATCGCTTATATATTTGAGGAATAAGAGCAGAAATCTGCTTACAACTCAGGCCCAACACAAGGCCGAATTTGATACAATGAATAATAGCACCTCTCCTAGATGCGTAGATACAAAAATGAATATGTTTCTCTTTGAGATCGATCTGCTGCATCGATATGATGATCTGCTGCTCAAGATGATGATCTGCTACTCAAGTGTGAACTACTTCTAGGAGTGCAAATATGATGAATGAACTTGATGATCAAATGAGAGATTTGTTAGTTTTTCATGATTAGATAAATCAAACAGAAAGTAATCAGAAAATGCAACACATGAGACAATGAACACCACAAGATACCTTGGGAAAACCCTCCTCTTGACGGAGAAAAACCCAGCAATTATATCTCTTATATATTGCAGCAGTAAGAGCAGAAATATGCTTACAACTCAGGCACAACACAATGCCAATATTGACACAACCTCTCTTAGATGCAGTTACAAGTGAATCTGTTTCTCCTTGAAATAGATTTGCTGATACAGAATGACGACCTGCTGTTACAGAATGATGATCTGCTGCTAGAGTGCAATGATCTGCTGCTACAGTGCGATGATCTGCTGCTACAGGATAATGGTCTGCTGCTCAGACCCAAACTTCTTCACTGAATGCGAATTATGATGAATGAACTTGATGATGAAGTGAATGATCTCTAACCTCTTATTTGTACATGTATTAATGAAGAATCGCACCTCTTCAAGAGGAAGTCGACCTCTAAAGAAAATGTTTTTCTCCATAGAAAAATCGCGCCTCTTAGCAAGGTCAGCCCCATTTAAAATAATGATAAAATAATAATTAATTATTAATCACTAATATATTATAATATTAATTATTAAATCAATATAATATTAATTATGAAGGGCCCCTTCATAATAAAAAATCGTTGTATAAATTAAATAGCCATAAGGCTACGGTTTAATTTATATCTTTCAGGAAGTAATTCGACATAAGCTGTATGCATCAACAAGATCATCACCTTGTATTTTTACAAAACAAAGTGACTCTTCATGAGGTCGGCTTCATTAGGAATTTACAATAATTAAATAGGTTGGCCATCATAAAGAAGTCGGCCCAAATACATAATGAATATTATGCCAAGTGAAGCGCCTGTTCACTTTAATAGATGCAATAAATAAATAGCTGTTAGGCTATATGAAATTTATTGTTCAACAAGCAAGGCGGAAGTATGTAGCCCGAAGCTACAACATCAACATCTAGAAGGCACACCACAAATAAACTAGGACACTGAGTTGAAGAGTACTGAAATAAGCACCAAAAGGCCTACTGAAGAGCCATAGATCACCTTCAAAGGGCCCCCTAAACACTATGTTAGCCTATGGGGACCAAGTGATAGGCTAACCACTACGTCTGTCGACTGTCTAGGAAAAGGGGACATTATAGTCTGCCCTCCCCAAGATTGCTTGTCCTTAAGCAATCCTCACCTGAATACCCTGGCTGGCCACTTGAATACCGGGATCCCACATAAGCTTGTAGAATGCCCAACAACATATCCTCTGCATTAGCTCGATAGAGACAAATCGAAGCTCAACAACACTGTAAACAACTACCCTAGTGTAAAGCAGTGTACTAAACATAGGAGTCCCTGGATTCCATAGCCAAACTGGAAGTCCACCATACTCAACACCCATTTACTTCCACTGCGCTATTCTGATATAATCTTCACCATGCTAACAGTGGTGAAACAACTCATCGAGATCCAATCAAACTAACGTGCCAAACCTTTCATCACCTGTAACCCAACACATCAGAACCTCACATCCATCAAACCTGAGTAGATGGAAGTATGTTGAAGTAACATCATCACAACACTCACCAACCTCTGCAGAACTCCCATGGATAGGATGAATACCCAACATAGGTGTAAGAAAATGCGTAACAGCTCCTCCTAGGTTGCTGATATTAAACAAAACAACAACCTCAAGATTGGAAATCCAACCTATGGGGATGAACACAATATTGTCAGGGTCATAGGGTGCCTGAGTACCAACCCTATGCCACTCTCCAATGCTGAGGAGATGATGCAACTCTCCAAACTCCCGAACTGTCACTGTCCTCCAAAGGTTAAGAAAATAATCCTTGTCCCATGAAGTAGGACAGCCATCTTCGATCAACTTATGGAGCAAGACTCCACCACTGCGAGCTGGAACAACAGTGCCATTATGTTCACCAAGACCACAACTCATTGTATGATGTAACTCTGAAACCTATCCCTAAAAACAACCATCTGAAAGTAATAGAGTTAGAGTCTTGCAGGTTCTAGTTCCATCTTGTGAAGATGGAAAAATGTAAGAAACCTACCTTATCCCAACCAAATTTTTTCTCCTTGCTGGCTTAATAGTTTGATGTAGATAAAAAGATTCAAATATAACATGAAACAAAATACCAAATGGTGAAGTTGTAATCAAATCAACCAAAACATGAGAATGATATACTCAGAAAACGATGATGGTTTCTTATTGAATCAACGGTCTGATTACAAATAGAGGATTGTTTGTAGCTTACAAGCAGATAGTCTGATTTAGAAAACCAGATCACATACAATATGCAAAATAGCCAAAATGGTATACCAAACCCTAGCCAAGTGATTGAAGAATGAAACCCTAGGTAGTCTTGATGAACTACCCTTCAATCGTTGACTGAAATAAGGTTGTAGCAGCATTGTTGGTGGTTTGATATGACTGATAATAACTCTGTAGCAGCTGATAAACACCTGAACTTGACTGTAGGTGACCCAAAAATGCAATAGCTCATCAAATATTGCAAAATAGCTCAAAACATTACATCGCCTAGCTCCAAAAGATAGTAATTTAGCCCAGCTTGCCTCCTATGCTTGAAAAATGATGAAATATGGCTGGTATCAAGTCTGAAACTTGATCTCCAGCAACTTGTAAAAGCCTGATGTGGATTTCCAGCCAACCCACAATGCAAAAACTCTTCAAAATGAAACCCCAATATGCCAAAAGGGGCGATTTGCTCCTTGAAGACAAAATTCAATTCAATCTATTTGATTTCTTCTTGGACCTGCAACAAAACCAGTCTTCAAACCCTTATCTTCAAGGTCCTAACTCCACAAAAGCATGTCAATGAAGCTCTGTCATGAACTCTATGCGAATTCGCCTCTCATGGTGGAATGGGGTCATCACCAAACCAATGTTATTCAAGGGAGCACCACCTTGAATCGACTGAAAATCACTTCCAGCCAAGAGAAAACTCTCTTCACAATGTTTTTTCAAATACCAATCCAAAACATAATGCTCTCACAACCCTCAATGCCTTCTTAAATAAGGCTCCTAGTCCAAACCACCATAAAAGGAGAATCTGATTCGTTTTTATTAAAATATTCAATGACTTCATCACTAAGGCATCTAAACTAACCTTATCCAAAAGATCTGATTTTATCTTATTAAAATATTCAATGCCTTCTTTACTAAGGCATCTAAGCCTCCCTTATCCAAAAGATTTGATTTTATGTTATTAAAATATTCAATGCCTTCTCCATTAAGGCTCTAGACCGCCCTTGTCCAAGCTGACTTAGAAAAGAATCTGATTTGGTCTTGAATATTAAAATTGTTAATGATGATAGCTTCGGTCAGATATGAATGACGATTGCTGTAAGCATCATCGTCATTCATAAATGATCAAAGATCATCACTTATAAATCAAATAAATTCTAAGGAACATTTAAATCGAATCTTTGAGCATACATATAAAATTCGATATTACACATGATAATATATTATGCATTTATTAAAATCGGAATCCTCTTAAAACATCCGCCATCTTATAGAAGGGTGTATACGTGTTAATGTATACATAACAAATGATAAACAAATTTGTTACAGGCCGCACCCTAAAGGACGCGTCCCATGAGTGGACGTGTCTCCACTAGTGGAGACACGTCCTCTCATGAGGCGTGCCTCTTAGGGGCGGGCTTTTCCCTTATTTATGGTGGTTCCTCATTCGATATGCAAACATAGAAATCGGACAATGTTCTGCAATCAACACATTTAATAAGAAGTTCAAATCTGGAAATCGAAAATCTGAACATAGAAGTTAAATATTATTTGACTTAGAAATTTTCTTATACAGTTTTTCTGACCTTAGTTTAATCCTAGTGTTTATTAGGATCCCATTTGTGAAAAGATTTGATTACATTTACATGGTATCAGAGCCACGTTGTGTGAATCCAAATCAAATCTAAATCAGATTGCTCAAGAAATTCGTATTTTCTAAAATCGAATTCACATCACATTCTTCATAATGTCAATTGTGATCAGATTTGAAGACCGTCTTGCAAAAGCAAATAACCTTGCATCATGGAAATCTAGAATCATGATGATCCTAAAACAGAATAAACTAGACTCACTTATGAGAGAAACTATTAGGGAACCAGAGGCTGAACCTAAGAAAGTTGAGAACCTTGTGTTCTATACAGCCCTTTCTAATCAAGTATCTGACAACACTCAAAATTGGGTAATTGATAGTGGTTCATCCTGTCACATCACAGGGTTCAGAGAACACTTAGACTCCATGACTGAAAAGACTAATGAAGAAGTAACCATCGGGGATGATTTTGCATACCTTGTAAAAGGGGTTTGAACATGTTCCATCAAATTGGAATCTGGGATTTCTTTGCAACTCACTGGGGTCTTATTTGTACCTGGAATAAAGAAAAATCTTATATCCATCTCTGCCCTTGAAGATAATGGCTACAGAGTTACATTTATGGATGGTAAAGTTCTAGTGTGGCCTAAAAACTCAACTATCAAGAAAGCCCATACCATAGGCATAAGACAAGGGTACCTTTACAAACTTTGCACTGAGGTTAAACAAGCCGTTACCCTTGACACTATTGATTCAAATGAAATCTGGCATAGAAGATTAAGGTCAACTCCATTTCCGTGCCCTACCTTCTATGGAAAAACTTGTTACAGGCTTACCCAAGCTAAAACCATCTCATGAGGGAACTTGTAAAGGTTGTGCCCTAGGAAAGAATACTAAAGGATCCTTCCAGAATAGTCTAAGTAAAACCCTTAATGTATTAGAACTGGTTCACTCTGATCTTTGTGGACCCATGTCTATACCTTCTAAAGCAAGATTTCTATACTATGTCATATTTGTAGATGACTTCTCTAGGAAAACCTGGATCTATTTTCTTAAGTGCAAAGAGTCAATAGAAATCCTCAAAAGGTTCGAAAAGTTTAAAGCCCTCACTGAAAACTTCTCTGGGAAGAAAATAAAAACCTTAAGGACAAACAATGGGAAAGAATATACGTCTGAGATTTTTAAAGAATTCTGCATGAGTGCTGGAATTAAGAGGGAGTTCACAGTTGCCTACAACCCTCAACAGAATGGGGTTGCTGAGAGGAAAAATAGAACCATTGTAGAAGCTGCTAAAACAATGTTGCTGGACCAAAACATTGAAACATCTTTCTCAGCAGAAGCCTCTAGGACTGCTATGTATATCCAAAATAGATGTCCTCATTCTCATCTTGATAACAAAACTCCTGAAGAAGCCTTTATCGGCATAAAACCTGACATTAGTCATCTTAGGATTTTTGGCTATCCTATCTATATTCATGTACGCAAAGAGAAGAGATCCAAACTAGAACCTTCTGGAAAGAAGGGAGTATTTGTGGGTTATAGTGAAACCTCCAAAGCTTACAGAATATTCATACCCGGGCAGAAACAAATTGAGTTGAGCAGAGATGTCATCATTGAAGAAGACATTGCATTCAAGAGGGCAAGAAGTTCTAGTGAGACAGAAACCTATTCCCCTAGAATACCTGAAATGGAACCTGCTCCTGAGATTCAGAGGGAGCATCCTGAGGAAATGCCACATGAACTTCCTACCACTTCAAATGAGGACACAGATGACATCGGCAGAAAGAGACCACTTTGGGCAAGGAAGATGATCAAAGAAGCAGAGGATCATGCAACACCTAAAGGTACGTTCAGGGAGAGTAAAAGACCCAAATGGTTCTCTAGCTATGTTGCCTTAATGAACAACATCATAAACTTTGAACCTGCCAGTGTTACAGAAGCCTTTAGACATCAAGCTTGGAAGGATGCAATGATGGAGGAATATCAGTCTATCCTAAAGAATGATGTATGGGATATAGTGCCTAGACCAAAAGAGAAATCTGTTGTCTCTTCTAAATGGCTCTTCAAAATCAAACATGCTGCTGATGGCATTATAGAAAAACATAAAGCACGTTTTGTGGCTAGAGGTTTTTCTCAAAAGGAAGGCATTGATTATGAAGAAACATTTGCACCTGTTGCCCGTTACACATTAGTGAGAGCAGTATTAGCCATTTCAGCAGCTAAAGGTTGGAAGATCCATCAAATGGATGTGAAACTGCCTTCCTGAATGGAACCATTGAAGAGGAACTCTACCTGGAACAGCCTGAAGGCTTTGTGATACATAAATCTAACTCTCATGTGTGCAGGCTGAAGAAAGCCCTCTATGGACTTAAACAGGCTCCCAGGGTCTGGTATGAAAGAATTGACAGCTATCTCTTGGGATTAGGATTTTCCAAAAAATGATGCTGACTCCAATCTCTACTTCAAGGTAATCAAAGGTGATATGCTTATAATTATTTTATATGTTGATGACCTGCTGATAACAGGAGAAGATCACCTCATTGCTCAAGGGAAACAAGATCTAATTTCTGAATTTGACATGAAAGACTTGGGTATTCTACACTACTTCCTCGGTTTGGAAGTATGGCAGAAATCAGAAGGCATTATACTAAATCAAGGGAAGTATACTATTGACATTCTGAAAAGATTTGGAATGTTGGACTGTAGACTGATGTCTACACCTATGGAAACCAACCTTCACAAATTAAAAGAAGTAGCAACAGAATCCAAATGTACAGATCCAACCCTTTACAGACAGATGATTGGATCCTTGATGTATCTGGTTAACACCAGACCTGATATTTGCTATGCTATAAATGTTCTCAGCCAGTTCATGTGTGAACCAAAGGAAATTCACTTGATGGCTGTAAAACATATTTTGAGATATCTTCAGGGAACTATTGGATATGGTCTTCTTTACAAGAATGATCAACTAGATCTACATGGGTACTCTGATTCAGATTGGGCTAGAAGTGTAACTGATCGGAGAAGCACATCACGATGTTGCTTCAGTTTGGGATTGGCTATAATCTCCTGGATTTGCAAGAAACAATCTTTAGTTGCACAAAGCTCAACGGAAGCTGAATACATTGCAGCCTCAATGGGAGCAAGAGAAGCAGTGTGGCTTCGTAAATTGCTTGTGGGACTCTTTGGTGAGCCCCTGAATCCTACAATTATTCATTGTGATAATTAGAGTTGCATAAAACTCTCTGTGAATCCTATCTTTCATGATAGATCTAAGCACATTGAGATCACCTACCATTATGTAAGAGATATGGTGGAAAGGAAAGTGATTCAGTTGGAGTATATTATTACAAATGATCAAATTGCAGACATTCTCACCAAGCCTCTCTCTCGGATCAAGGTAGAGCACTTCAGGAAGAAACTTGGTATGGTTGAAATGTAATTTGTTATTTATGTTTGAAATACAATTTTTTTATAAATTGTACTAATATATAAAGATGTTTAATGTGTAAACTCTTTTGTCATGTGTGTGACTCCATGACTTTATGGGCCTACTCCCCCTGTGTACATTATCGAAAGGTGACGATCTTTCAATAATGAACACTTGTATTTGACATTGTAAAGTGACGACTCTACAATGATGAACTATCATGATAGATATCATGTGACTTGATATCTTTGGATATATCATGATAGTATCTCTTGGACACCTTGATGGATATCATGAGACTTGATATCTGAAGGTGATTGTGATCCTTAAGAGATAGTCATGGTGGATATTTATATCCGTGGATATGCCATGAATTATGGTAGACATCATATGACTTGATGTCAGTGCACATACCATAATGAAGATGTATTATGGAGAATGTCATGTGACTTGACACTTTCAGAAGCATATCATATCTTCTGATATCACGAGATAGGTGATATCACTTTGGAAGTTATCCTTCCCAGTTAAAGAGGGAGTGTTGAAATAATGAAGATGTGTTATGAAGAATGTCATGTGACTTGACAACATTGAGAAAGCATATCATATTTCCAATATCACTTGTGAAGGTGATATCTTGACTTATTTGATTTGAAATTTCTTCCCTAGCTAAGAGGGAGTGTTAATGATGATAGCTTCGGTTAGATATGAATGATGATTTCTGTAAGCATCATCGTCATTCATAAATGATCAAAGATGATCACTTATAAATCAAATAAATTCTAAGGAACATTTAAATCGAATCTTTGAGCATATATATAAAATTCGATATTACACATGATAATATATTCTGCATTTATTAAAATCGGAATCCTCTTAAAACATCCGCCATCTTATAGAAGGGTGTATACGTGTTAATGTATACATAACAAATGATAAACAAATTTGTTACAGGCCGCACCCTAAAGGACGTGTTCCATGAGTGGACGTGTCTCCACGAGATGAGGCGTGCCTCTTAGGGGCGGGCTTCTCCCTTATTTATGGTGGTTCCTCATTCGATATGCAAACATAGAAATCGGACAATGTTCTGCAATCAGCACATTTAATAAGAAGTTCAAATCTGGAAATCAAAGATCTGGAAATCGAAAATCTGAACATAGAAGTTAAATATTATTTGACTTAGAAATTTTCTTATACAGTTTTTGTGACCTTAGTTTAATCCTAGTGTTTATTAGGATCCCATTTGTGAAAAGATTTGATTACATTTACAAAAATATTAGATGCCTTCTTAAACTACCATAGAGAAGATCAGATTTGATCTTAAAATATCAATATTAGTTGCCTTCTTCCTTAAGTCTCTAAACCGCCCTAGGAGAGAGAATTGACTTCTAGAAACAAATCAGATCTGATTTTGTGTGGGTCGACCAACCAAGGAAGATAATAATATTTTAACTATTTTAAAACTCCCTTCCTTATTTCTTATAAAATTGCTTTGACTTGCAAGTAGACTATGGAATAGTAATAAAATATAATCAACATTATACTTTATTTTTCTATCAAGAATAATTGCCCTTTTTAAATCTTCAAAAGCAACTCATCAAAATTATGGTTCTCATGGCCAGATATCATTCCCTTACCAGGTTGACTAGCTCACAAGAATGGTGAATGAGCTAGTTCTCCTTTCCAAGATATTACTCCAAAAATGGGGACATTACAAAAAACTCCATCCCAAAATGGATGATATAAATCCTGAGCCATCTCACACTTATGCATCAAGTCATTTGTGTGTGGACTGAAAGAGAAGTGATGAGCACTCCTTACTATGTGTTGACGGGTGTTTTATGACCGCAACAACACAGAATAAGGTTTCCCAACGGTTACTCTATCCTCTCTTGAACAAAGTATTCTGCATGCTAAGATTGCTAGAAAGATCACGCATTCAACTCCAAGGTTCCTTATGCAGTGGATAGTCTCACTTGGCTTGATGTGATTTGCTGGTTATTCCAAGGGGACTTACACAATTGTTCGATCAAAGAGAAGAACTTGCAGGACACAAATGATTTACTGATGATGCTCGGGTTTCCTAAATGAACCGGGAAAATACTGAAATTAAAAGGATAGGGATGAGAGATTCTATTGTCTACTCCTAAATGCGGGATGCGGAGACCAATTCTTGCAAGCTCAAACCAAGTTCTGCTTCGCCTCACTTCGGACAACTTCTATAGAGCCGGTGCAATCTTCAAGGGATAATGAGAGATGTTCAAACCACGAATTAACATGTAGGTACCATCACAACGACGCATACCAACATATGAACTGCAATTGAAGTTAAGTTCACAATGTTCTAGTTGACCACGCAAGGCGAACCCACCGTCAGTGAGCCTGCTAGTGGTATGGATAAACAAAGCTTGCTTAAATCGAACACCACATTCCACAACGACCAACTACTTGCATGAAAGGAAATCTACTTTACTTTAAGCTACTTTACGATTCTAAGTGAATTGGAAAGACGAAGAAGCCTTGCTAGCTATTCATAACAAAAGATGGAATCACCAAGCAATGAGAACTGTTTATATTATGATAGTGTTCACAACAACTCCTTACAAAGCCTTCAAATGGAAAACTTTCTTTCCTCCTCAATCTATGCTATGCTAACTGCTATGCTATTCTATGCTATGCTAACTTCAAATGTTAAGAAGTGACAGTAGGATGGATTAAAGAACAAAGTAGAGGAATTCTTCTTAAGTGTGAAGTCCTTTTCTGGCAATGATCCAGAAAATGTTCTCCAGCATACCTCGCACAACCTAAGATGCAATGGCAGTAAGGAGGAAAATCATCATCAAATAGGAGAAAGAGGCCGCAGTCTTGGAGTTTTAGATTGAGGACATGCCTGCCATATCAGTTCAAGAAGTAGAAGCTTCGATAATCAGATTGATCGAGTTTGTAGTCAAAGAGAAGGACAATGGAACACATTTCTGGATGAGAATTTTCTAGAAGATAGTGGGCATTAAATGCTCATAATGGTCAAAGGGAGGAGTGGGCATTCTGTGCTCATTTATTACCCCACTCCTCCACTTTCTGGCAGTTTTTAGGGAAAAATCATGACTAGGGCTTAAGTGGCTCAATTTGAGCCGTCCTTTGGACTGGGCCAACTATAAAAGGGGCATCTCCCCTCATTTGTAATTCATTAGACATTCGGATCATATAATTGAGTGATAGAGCATAGAGAGACAATTAGCATAGATTGGTAGCATAGCATAGATTGAAGAGGAAGGAAAGTTTTCAAGTTGAATGCTTTGTAAGAAGTTGTTGTGAACACTCTCATAATAAAAAGAGTTATCATTGCTTGTGGTTCCATCTTTTATTGTGGGTAGCTAGCGAGTCTTCTTCATCCTTTTAATTCGCATAGAATCTTTAAGTAGAGCTTAAAGTAAAGTAGATTTCATTTCATGCAAGTAGTTGGTAGTTGTGGAATGTGGTGTTTAATTTAAGCAAACTTCGCTTATCCATACCACTAGCAGGCTCACTGATGGTGGGTTCGCCTTGCGTGGTGAACTGGAACATTGTGAACTTAACTTCAATTGCGGTTTATATGTTGATATGTGTCGTTGTGATGGTCTCTGCATGTTGAATCGTGGTCTGAATATCTCTCGTTACTCCTTTGAAGATTGCATCGGTTTTGTGGAAGTTGTCCGAAGTGAGGCGAAGTAGAACTTGGTTGAAGTTTGCAAGAATTGATCTCCGTGTCCCACATTTAGAGTAGACAGTAGCATCTCTAATCCCTACATCTCTTTAAATTCAGCATTTTCTTGGTTAGTTTAGGAAATTCGAGCTTCATTGACATATCCTTCGAGTCTTGAAAGTTCTCTTCGAGTGAACAACTACGTAAGTCCCCCTTGAAATACCAACAAATCACATCAAGCCAACTGAGACTATATCCGCTGCATAAAGGAACCTTGGAGTTAAATGCATGATCTTTCACAATCTTAGCATGCAGGAGATTTTGATCAAGAGAGGATAGAGTCAGCGTTGGAAACTTTATTCTGTGTTGGTGTGGTCATAAAACACCTGTCAACACTTATGGAAATAAACTTTCACAAAAAGAACCTTGTGGAATGCAGTCATCTAATCCGTTCTTCATTAATACTCAACATAACTTTGATTTACTTATTATCTCAGCAATGGTAAGAACCTGATGATGATTCTTCTTCTGTACATGCATTCCGATAACGCACCTCCATAGGGATAAGATTAAAGTAGGACCCCTGCTGCTCCCAAGATGAACTGTGATAACATAAAGAACTACTTCCTCTCACAAATTTTTACACAGAACAACATAAAAGATATCATTGAAGGATATGAATACAGCCACAACAATATGCAATTTTTAATCACTAATCTTCTATAGCCCACTCCTTTTTGCTTAAACTTGTAGTAGCGGTGGTAATAAAGAACGTATGTCTATAACCTTCACAAAACGACTTCCACAACTCAAAACTCATGATTTGAACTTTTAGAATGATGCATCTCCATGCCCAAAAAACAATTGCTTAAGCAAGGTCACCATAAGCTTCAGAGAATAAAAAACTTCAGACGTAATGACCTGCAGTAGGAATAATGAAAGCACCAAAAGAAAATGAATGAACGCATCTCCCTTTTTATTGCATTGAATAGCATAATCTTTTATTAAAAACTCCAAATATAGCAACAAAGGCACCAAAAGAGTCGTTCTTTGCACAGGTCGACGGTTACATAGTTTGGCATATTCAGTAATCCACCACACATACTGCTGATACAAAAAAAACGTATGTGAAATGACCATGTCCTCTGGAGACATTCACAATAGTCAAAGGAACATATTCATCGTCCATTTGCTTATTTCGAATATACACAATTTAATCTGAATTTGTCGCTACACATAAATTTCTAAAACTTCATTCAGAGGTTGTGCTTGTGCTTCACCGATTTACAAGAGCGATTTAATATTCAGGGTTCGAAGGAATCAACAGGAAATTGGAAGATATATTGATTGAATTGGGAGGATTTACTTGCTGATGTATACGTGAATCCTTGTTGATGTATAGGCGCGGGAGGAGTTTTATTCAACCAAGGTACTCCCTCTAGAATCATGCCTAATGCCCAAGGCTAAAGTAACTCCCAGAGTAGTGAATAAGCTTGTACTATGTGTTTGTCCCTATGGTTGGGAGGGAGGGAGCAAGAGAGAAGTAAATCTATGTCGTTGAGAAGTTGAATTGTGCTGCCAAGAAGAAGCGGAACCACATTGTTGAGGGGCAAAGTTTTGGGGCAGAAGTTGTAAGAAACATCATCTCACGATTTTATCTGCATTTGTGTGAAGTAGCAGTATTAGATCTTGTATTAGTCCTTTTGATAGTGATTGGTGATGACATCAGTGACTTCATTTCAAGCTCGGATTGTGATACTCGATGAGACTTTCCTATCTCTCCAGTACTCCTCAGCTTATGCACTTTGGGGATCTTGCTCACCCTACTTAGCTCATTGTATTGGTTTCTTCACCACATGTGGTGGTGGTGCTCAGTGGTGTGCTATCTTTGTTTTTTGGTTCTTCTTTGTGTGCTTCTCTAGGTTTCTCTTCCTAAAACTTTCTATTCTTATCTGACGTATTCTTGAGTCTCATTGACCTACTGTTGGTCAACCATGGACATTAATATGATTTCTTTATTTTTCTCTCATTCTATGGGGATGTGTGCATGTTCTTGTTGTGACCTTTTCACATATCACCCCATTCAAGACGGGGACCCCCTAATTTTTGCTCCATTCTGGTTTTTTGGCTTTGGTTTTGCGTCTCTTTCTCTCTCTGGTCTTTCCGTCCTTTCGGGGATGTCCCATCTTTTGACCTAGGTTGAAATGTTGGCTAAGTTTGTGAAATTAGGGTTTTCACTCTCTAGGCTTTTTAAAGGTCAAACCGAGTTATCAAAGTGAAATCTGAGCTTAATACTGCGATCACAACACTTCAGGCAGAGTCCCACTGAAGTTTCACTGAGTTCTGACAACTTACTATTTATAGTAAGTACTCAGTCTGGGACCTTTTTATCAGGATTTCGGAATTCCAACTATTCCATCACATTCAGGGTACCTCCAGGTACTTGCACGAAAATTTTGAACAAATTTTGACAACTTGCTATTTTTAGCAGTTCTGGCTTCAAGAGCCATTTTCAGGGTTCGCAAATATGCTTTTCAAATGCATGTTTGGGGAATGTATCTGGGTTTTTCAAGACCTTCGCGGTGATGTAACATGCAAGTTGAGACATTAACTTTCAGCAGTTTAGGCTTCAAGAGCCAATTTTAGGGTATGCATGCAGGGTTTTTCGATGCATGTCAGGATATTCTTTATGGGTTTTTCAAGAGCTTCGCAACGATATGACATGCAAGCAGAGGGGATCATGTTTCATAAACTTATTATTTTTAGCCAATGCGTGCATGCAAACAAGTTTTCTGGGTTTTTTGAGATCCCTCGGGCAATGTGATGTGCAAATTCATTCGACGGTGGATGGATCATTTTTTCAGACACTTTCTATAAATAGCAGGTTCACTCCAGTAGCCATTCGACACTTTAGTTCAACAAGGAGAACAACACACAACAAAAAACGAAGTGAAACGGAGACCATTCGGGGCACATGCAAGTCAGATTAGGGTTTCTTACTTCGGTGCCTAAAAAGTAGGGTAAAAAGCTAGAATTTCGAAAAACAAAGATATCTCATCATGATTAGTATCCTTCGGGCAATCCACTGGTAAAATTTGGGCACGATCCGAGAACTTACTATTTATAGTAAGTCGTCTCTAGAGCATGGCTATAAATAGCAGGTCAGCATGAGGGGCAAATGTAAACAAATTCACCAGGCAACGAGGATCACTTGGTGAAAATTTCAGGCTAAACAAACCTGTGGAGGTCAAAAAAGCAGGGACTTACTAAAAATAGAATGTGAAGACAGGCTGGAGAGGTCAAAATGTTCTAAGTATAAAATCAAACTTCACCTTCAAATGGCGCCCTCATGAGAAATGGAAGCAGCCCCTAGTAAATGCGCCCATCAAGAATGTCTATGGCGTGGAAAAGTTTTGTAAGGCATGAAATAAAACCCACACCTCTTAAAATGCGCCCTAACATGGAAGCTTGGCATGCAAAATGCGCCCATGAAGCAATGAAAAGTCTAAGGCGTTGAAAACAAAAGTGCCAGGGGTGAAATGTGCCCAAAGGTAAATGGCAGGCTAAAAAGTTTCTAAGGCACTCAAATGGAAGCACACCCATGAGAATGCACCCTCAAGAGAAATGAAAGCTTGCACTTCAAAAGGCGCCCTCAAATCAAAGTAGGCTATGTCAAATGCGCCCAAGGGGTGATAAGGTTTAAAAAAGTTCTAAGTGACAAAAATGAAAGTTCAACCTGCCAAATGCGCCCACATCATGAAGAGGCCACCCAAAAACGACTAAGGCATGAAAATCAAAGTGGCCTACCTCAAATGCGCCCTCACCTTGGAAAGAGTATTGAAGATGTTTGAAATATCTCTAAGGCACGAAACAAAAGCTTAAGGGGCAAAATGCACCCATAAGCTAAAGAGGGTGGAAAACGCCTAAGTGTGGAACATGAGAGCAACACATGCTAAATGTGCCCTCAAGTAAAAGCTCTCACATAAAAATGCGCCCAAAGGGCAATGAGATGCTGGAATGTGGGAAATAGAAGAACCAAGTCCAAAATGCGCCCTAACATGGAGTGAAGACCTTCCAAATGCGCCTAAGTGGAAGGAGGTGTTTGAAATATCTCTAAGGCATGGAATAAAAGCAAGGGGTCTAAAATGCGCCCAAGATAAGTTAAGAGGTTGGCAAAAACGCCTAAGTGTTGGAAATGAAAGTAGAAGCATCAAAATGCGCCCAACTTGTGTGATGGATTTAAAGTTTTTCCTAAGGCAAGTAAATAGAAGCCCATGGGGTAAAATGCGCCCAGGCATGAAGGGGTCAAAGGAAGGAAATTGCTAAGTGTTGAAAACGAAAGGGAACCCTCTAAAATGCGCCCTCTAGCAAGGGTAAAGTATAAAAAAATCTTCTAAGGCAAAACGAAAGTGCTAAGGTGTGAAGGCGCCCTTGAGGAGATTGATGAGATGATGGGTAAAATGCCTAAGGCAAGAATGGAAATAGCTACTCCAAAATGCGCCCAAAGAAGGGTAAGATGTGTAAAGGCGTGAAAATCTCTAAGTATGGGAAAATAGAACTCCACTAGCTAAAATACGCCCAAGATATGAAATGACTTGGATTTATTTCCTAAGTCATAAGAATAAAGTTAAGAGGGTGAAATGCGCCAGAGGTTAAAGAATTAGTGTAGAATTGTTTCAAAGGCATTTAAATGGAGTTAGTAATATCATACGTGCCTGAAGTGATGAAATATTTTCAAAAGGGGGTTAAATAAGATGAAAAAATTAAATGAACCCCTTTAAAATGCGCCTATGGGTTGATGAAATTTGGAATTATTTTCCTAAGGAGATTTTAATATTTTCAGAGGAGAATTATTTTGCCTAGATTATTTTCCTAATGAAAATTAAATTTCAGAAAGTGGATTGATTTGGCAAGTCATTTTAAATCAATGGGGTGAATTATTTTAATGAGGATTTAAATTGTCTAAGGCAAGTTCATAAAGTCGATGATTTAAATGATGGATGTTTTAACAGGTTGGAAATAAATTTAATTTCCCCATGAGTTTTTGAGTTGAATTTAATTAAACATTGCGAAAAATTTAAAATGGAATTTTCAAGCAAGTCAGAGTGATTTTCTCGCAAGTGGTTTAATTACTGTGAGTTAACTGGTAGACTGGAGGGAAAAATTCGAATTCTGCAGAGGAAAAAATCTTCATTAATGGCAACTGCTATGACGACTAGCCCACTACTGCGCCTAAATTGGAAGATTCCTAAGTGGAGAGAGTGGGGAATTAATGAAGGTACTAAAAATAACTCCAGCACAAATTGGCAGGATTCCTTACGAAGAATTATTTAAGCAACCGTGTTTCTCATTTCTTCTCACATTTTGAAGTCGAGAGTTGTTGAAGTAGAAGGAATTCTTTAAGAGATTGAAGTATTGGTGAGAAGAAATCTTTTTGAAATTGCTGAAAGTGGAGTTGAGAGCTTTAATTTTCTAAGTGTTGAGTTGCTGGAGTTTTCTTTTTTCAAAATTGCTGAGAGTTGAAGTTGCTGTGAATTTCGAAATTCTATGTTGAGAGCTGAGTTTTATTTTCTAAGTGCTGAAAGTTAATTGCTGAGAGTTGAAGTGAAGTTCAAAATTCTCTATTGAGGTGATTTTTATTCTTCTAGCTGCTGAAAGTTGAAGGCCGAAAGTTAACAAGTTGAAGTGTAAGATTCAAATTTTTATGCTGGAGAAGTTGATCACTTGCTGAAAGTTGCCAGTTGCTGCAAATTTCTTTGGAAGCCAGAAGTGCAATCGCTGAAAATTCTTTCTAAGCTCAGAGGATTTTAAAAGTTTGAGGTTTGGAGTTAGAAGTTTATGTTGAGGGATTTTATTTTCAGAACTAACTCCATATTGCAGCCATCTCGAGGATTATTTTATTTTATTAAAAATCTGCAGTCTAACTTATTCTATTTTATTTTGCAGATGGCTGGAACAAGAGATGTTGCAGGAACAAGCAGAGCTGCAAATATTGAAGCGGGCAAGGCAAGCTCATCCCGACAAGCAGTGATCAGAAAGCTCGCCAAGCCATTTCTTCCGAAGTCCATGATCACTTCAAAGTTGGCAGGATTAAATGACACCAACCTTGGTTCATTTAATCTGGGTGCACTCGGATCAAGGATGTACGGGCTAGGAGGTCATCAACCGTCAGTCACAACGCACAAGATAATGAAGAGCAGAATCTATGCAGCTGCTGGTTTTCCACCAGCAATACAGTGTCCGGAATTGATCATAGAATGTGCGAATTGCTACAAGCCAGAACGAAGAACTATTGTCTCTCCAGATGGCAAATTGTTTGCCAACTTCATGCCAGATGCTATTGGAGAGGCATTTGGGATTCCCACTTTTGAGAGGATGCTGTATAGAACGAAGGACAGAGCAAATAGAATGTATTCCTCCTCCTTCGAAAGGTGTGTTGCGGTCATCAACAGAGTCTGGATGCAGAGAGCCAAACTACCCCTCACTAAGCTCCCGAAGCAAATAATTGCTGAAGATGTGAAACAGGAATATTGTGACCTGATAATGATGCTTAGCTGGGTGAACGGGAGTTCGCAAGCCTACATCTTCGAGCCTTGGATGTTTTAGTACATCGAGATCATATTGGAGGGAAAAGAATGTGTTGATTGGGCCAGGATGATCAGCGACAATATAGATGAGCAGTTCAGGAGCTTGAGGAGAACGAAAACCTTTTACATGAGCTCATACGTGATGTACATGTTGGCTCGGATGACCAAGTACCGGGGGATAACGTACAAGGAGCCAATCGGATGTGGCCCTAAGCAGTTCAAAATTTCACGAGGCTTGCCCACAACTACACTTGACTAACACTGCCAGCTACAAGCGGGTGAACGATGCATTTACAATGCACATTGCGAGGACCCTTCAGCAGAGAACGCAACAAAGGATATCAAAGGAAGCACAGGCGTTGGTTGAAGAGTATGGATATTGGCTCATCCAATTTCCAAAATTTACATACATTAGGTTGTAGGGGTTCACTTCATATCCATACCGGCTCCTAAGGTACCCCACCGATCGGATAATAATGTTAGAAGTATCTAGGCAACTCTTTGCCTATGATAAAATTCAGAAGAAGAGGAAGAAGGGACTGGATTTTCCTATCGCCATGGGGAATTCCAGTGAAGTGTGTCCCTCCTTGCAGGCAGCTCGAGAGGCTGAGGATGAGCTGCAGTTCTTTCATCTCACCTATGATACTGGCAGGCAGGATTTCGATCCTTATAACAACATCCGAGTGGTGCAAAACGTAGAGTACAGGCATAAGGCTCATATAGAGGACTTCTGGGCAAATGCGGTTGATGAGGCTGAAATAAGGAGAATGTTCACTAGGCTCCCCCTCAAGTTAAATAGAGAATGTGAAGTCATCCCGATTCCTGATCAGGTGGATGAAGATGTCAACGTCATACAGCCTGACTATGAGTCAGTAAGAAATACACCAGTCCCACCACCTGATTGGTCCGAGCCCGAAATCACGGACTTGGACACTCTTTCCATTCCAGTGTTGACTTTCACAAGGAGTTGAGTCAAGAGGCACGTGAGAGGCCACTATCGGCTAGAAGAGGAAAGCAGAGTGCCCAAGCGGCGAAAACACGAGATGAGGTGCCGGCCCAGCTGATACCTTTGAGGATGGAGCAAGCATCACCCACGCAGTCACAAACTCAGTCTTCGAGTTTGAGAGAGATTTCATTATTTTTGATCAGAGGGCAAAGTTGAATGAAGAGCGGGAACTTGAAGAAGTAGATCAGCCAAACATCAGGGAGTCAAACAGCCTAAGTGTCAGTGCATCCAGAGGAAGAGGCAAACAGGAAGAAGAGGAGGAAACGACGACTGATACCCGTTTCCAGCAGATACTTGACATGGCATTGGAAGAAGAGGATAACACGAAGCAAGAGGACCAAATGTCAGGAGATACTCAGCTCATGGAGACTGATGAGCCCGAGCAGAGAAGTGTTAGAGAAGTACGCGAGGAGGAGGCAACAGAGGAGCAGCCCCTCATCATTTGCAATCCATAGCAGGCGGTGCCGGATTGGCTTACAGATAGAATGAGAAGGGACCCTGAGGATGATACAGATCCGACAGTTGAGATGGAGGAACTCCTCAGGAGGATTAGTGCACCGCCGGAAAAGAAGAGAGCTAGGAAATTTTCAAAGATTTCAACAGATGAATTAGGCTCTCGCACACTTCAGGTTGCTGTTCCGAAGGAAGAGTGTGATCGAGTTGAAGAAAGGCCGGAAAATTATGTGATCACCACTGTGGAGTTGGGTTGTCCTACGGGAGCCCAAATTATTGAGGAGTGCGACAACTCCTATCAGGCATTGAAAGACAAGTTGGTCCGTACAAAAGGAAAGTATACCCAACAATATCACATCAAACCAACTGAGGCTATCCCCTTGCATAAGGAACCTTGGAGTTGAACGCATGATCTTTCACGCAATCTTAGCATGCGGGACATTTTGATCAAGAGAGGATAGAGCGACCGTTGGGAACTTTATTCTGTGTTGGTTCGGTCATAAAACACTTGTCAACAGTTCTTGCAGTCTGCACTTGTGTCTTCTATTTCATCTATATGTAATCTTGTTTCTCTCACTATCCTACTGTGACTACTCTTGCAGGTTATATCTATATCATGTAGTGCTGCTCAAGTGTTATTGTCAGGGAACCTTTAGCTTAGAGAAGGGGTGGATGGAGAGGGAAGTTTTGGTTTGTGTTTTGTTAGACTTATATGCATAGTCAATAAGTATACAGTTATTGATGAATAAAAGGAATGATCATAATCTAATGTATAGGACCATTTAACTTTTTTATTCTTTTAATATTACTTCTTGCTATGGTATTGTTACAAATTGACTGTTCTGATCAACCATTGTTCCTACTACTAGCCTTTCTAGATCCACTATTTGGGATGATATTTGAGACAATCTCCTATTGTCACATGTGCTGCCTTATTTGAGGCAGTCACATTACATTTCCATATAATGAAAGCATTCCTGTTACCTTCCATCTGCAGGCAATGTTCATTGTTCAAGCATATTTGTATAGCAAATGGTTTGTGCATATGTGATGTATCTAATGTTTCCAGTTCACGTGTTTAAAGTAGATTAATGTGTAAATTTTGTTGATGGATATTACTCTCTATATCCATTATATCAATATTATAAACATAGTATCCAAATGAATTTCTGTTTACATGTTTGTCATTCTCAAAGTGCCTTTCTTGTTTCTACTTTTCCCAAGATTGTGCATGACAAAGGATTATGAGGTTCTTATGATTTGATTTAATAGTTATATTTGTATTTTAGTACATTGTGCTAATGTATTTTCCTACAGACATTGATTAGTAGATTTTCCTTTTTACTTTACAATACAAAACCTAGGGTTCCTTCAACCCTTGTACTAATGTAACTAAATGTTTCAAGTCCCATCAATCTACTTTTGTCATTTGTGGACATTAATATGATTTCTTTCTTTCTTTCCTTGTCTATAAATAATTTTAGCCTTTAGGGATAAGAAATAATGTTTTGTTGGATATTTTTACAAATTAAGTAAAGTACTTTTACAATTTAAGAAAATAGATCTCAAAGCCATGGAAATAGGATGGGTTTGAGTTTTGAACTTTGAACAAATATGATAGAAATAAAACAAGATCAATGGAATTTTTTAACGAGTTTAACGATGGAAAGTTATTCTTTTGTAGCCTTGATGGTGCTTAAGTTATTCTTTTATTGCCTTGATGGTGCTTCAATTTTCCTCTATTTTGAATTCATGCATGCTCTTGTTTTACAAAATAATTATTTTCATATACTTCATATATGTTATTTAAGTGTTCTATCACCTTCTATGTAACAGGAAATTTGACAAGACATTTGATGAACTAGAGCTTCTCATAAATGGCATTTGCTTTGTTCCTCCTGCAAGTAGGATGAAGGCTGCATCTTGGGTAAGATTTCTGATATTTACAACATTTAAATCACACTAGTTGATTATTTGCACGAGAATACTTGGTTTAATTTATATAGACTGTAAACCACCATTAATCATAATTACGTTTCTACCATTTCAATACTCAAGTAGCATCTTGAAATCAATGTCTAGAATGCTTAGAAAATTAGTTGGTTAGATTTTTTTAATAAACATTAGGTGCATGTTGATAAATACTTTATGGTGATGGGTTACAAAACAATTTCATTATTGTTACAACCCTGATCAGGGCTAATCATCATAAACAGTTGGCTACACATCATAAATAGTCTTAAACTTATGAAGATTATTTATAGGTTATTACGAAGGAGAGGCCTATGAGAACCTATAATGAATTAATTAAGGACTTTTTTATGATGACATAACTCACCAATACAACATAATAATACATATACAGCTTCACAAAGGTATCAAATTTGAAAGGAAATCCTTTAAAGAATTATATCCCATTCAGAATTGAAGGATTATATTTATTCCATGGAATGTGACACATCAAAATATTTCCAACAATGTTTTAAGACACCTATGTTCGATTAGAACCCTCACGAATAGCGATTTTTTATATTTTACTACCCACCTCTAATGACAGGGTCAATCTGATATCGAAATTCCCATATTAAGTAATTGAAGGCTAACTTTGCAACCAAGTCAGCATCAATTGTTGATAGGGAACCCTGTAAATACCATCACCTCACCTCAATAAATGTGCTATTCACCTGTTTCTCCCTCCTTTGACCTATGTTAACTTCTATAATAGAAAAAGGAACTTGTAGGCAGTCTGTACAAACGATGTTAGCATTGACATCACTAGAGAACAAACAATTGACCAAGCCATTTCTTTTCAGCATTTAGTCATTCCAGTTATTCGTTGTGCTTGTGAGGTTAGGGCTTGCAATATTTTTTATGAGATTTGGAACATAATCGAGCAAATCCTAAAGTGTTTAATGACCAATAATTTTAAAATAAAATCTAATATTTCATACAACATTCTTTAGATTGAAAATGGGTGTACTCATGTGGAGCCTAGATTAGATGCCTAGAATATAACCAAAAATTGCTTAATGTGAGTAACAATGTCTCCTTGTTTCATCATATACTAAAAAAAGGATGGGCTGGTGACACTAAAGCTTGGCTTTAGTACTGGAATATTGTCATGTCCCCATTTTTGGGTTCCCTTGTAGTGCAGTTGGCATTGACCTTGTGGATGTGTGTCAACGTGATCAAAGGATTTATTTGATAATTCCAGTGAGCTCAGGATGTCTGGAGGACTCATACACCACTTTACAGGGTGATTTCCATCTTTTGGTGTGCCCTCCAAGATTCTTGGAGAGGGCTTCTATTTATAGTAACTAGTAAGTCACCCAATTGGCTCCGTTTATCATTATTCTTCATTGGGATCACTCTAGTGCAATCAGTTTTCGATTCTGATGCATTCCGTTAGTTTTCATGAAATAGGTGTATTAATGGCTTTATTTTAATTATTTTATTAAGGTCGCCAAATATTAATTAAAATATTTAAAAAAAACCTTAGTGTTATAGCTCGTCGGAACCGGGATCAAATGTTCTTAAACTTGGATGCAAAAAACAGGGACCTCACGTGTCAAAATATTATTATTCAAAAAGGGTCTTTTGGAGCCAAAAAGGAGATTTTATTTAAAAGTGAGTTTTTAAATATAACTTCTCGAAAGTTCGATGGAAAAAGTATAAAAGGAGGTTTGGAGAGCTCATTTGGATATGCTTGAATATTATTTTGGATATGACGTTTGCTGGTTTGTGACTGGTCTCCAGTGCTTTTTGAGGATGAAAATCGTCGAAAGGAACAGTAGCTGCAGGAGTGAAAGATCTCCCAAGGTTGCTTGCTGAATGCTTCATTCAAAGGTCTTGCCGGAGCTTGTTATTGTAGATTTTTCAGAGTTTGCGTGTTTGCAGATTAGAGGTTTGTTTCGGTGATCTACGCATAGGGAATATATTGCAGATTTGTATTGTTTGTGAATGCCTTTATTGCTGGTTGCTGGCTGTACCATTCCTTTAACAAGGCCGTACCCCATTTGCAGTATTTTGGGAAAAAATTGGATACCATTTGCATTGCTATTTAGCTCTGGGGATTCAAGTGTGTTTTCCGGAGGAAAGGGAGGACTTCATTTGCTATTATAAACTGGAGATAACACTTTCCAACCAGCATATTCAATTCATTTCTAGCTATAGCATCCAAGGAGGGAGGCGTGAGAATTCTAGAGCAAAGCACCACATTTAGGGAGTTGGGTATTGTTTAATTTGAGGCGCCTTATTGTTTGTGCTGTTGTGTATCATTTGGAAAGTGGTTGATCATTGCATTGATTCCATTTTGGAGCTATTTGTGGCATCTAAGTGGCTGTATTATTTTATATCAGACTTGTAATTTATGAACAATGAAATGGGTATGTTTCTTGTGATTTTATTGATTAATTGTAATGTCCCCAATTTAGCCCTACACTCTTCTTGAGGTTTTAGCCTATTTTCGGAAACTCATAGGCTAAGCAGAATGGAAAATTAGGGTTTCTAATTTTTTAGGAGGTGTCAGATGCATTTTGAAGGCTTGCATGCAAGAGGTTGGAAGTGTGCTTCTAGGAGTTTTCTGGGTTTTCAGAGAGATTTTGAATGGTGTAACATGCATTTCCATCTGATAAATTTTCCAGGCACTTACTATTTATAGTAAATCATGTTGGCTTCTCGGTTTGTGCTCAGAAAGCGTTTGGAAACACTTACTATTTATAGTAAGTCATGATTACTGCTCAGTCGATGTTCAGATAATGTTTTGCAAACTTACTATTTATAGCAATTGCTATTTTTGGTAAGTCTATTTATAGCAGTATCCTTCTAGCAGCAACTCAATCATCTGCAATTCACATTTTGGGTAGTGTGGCTGTTCAGTTGGTTTTTTGAAGGTTTTTGAAGTTAACTTACTATTTTTGGCATTGGCTATTTTTAGTAAGTCTTTTTGTGGCAGTGTCTTCATCAACAGTGTGGTGCAGTTCATTATCCAGATTTTGGTAATGTCTCAGTTTCCAGTTTAGTGATAATTGTCTCCTTGGACTAAGTTTTATACTTAGTTAAAATTATGTTTTGAAGTTGTACCCCACACCTAGCTTAATGATTTTAAGTTGTTTTTAAGTTTGGGGCCATAAAGTGATACATTTAATATTTTATTAAATGTTTATTCCTCATCTAAAGTGGGACGACTTGAAGGGGTTGAATGAAGAGTTTATTGTTATATTTTTAAATGGTGTCTTCCCTTTTGGGAAGAGGAAGAGTTTTCTTTGAGAGTTACAAATGTTTCATCTCCTCTTGGTAAAGCTTATATATTGGTGCCTTGCTCTTTGTATCTCATCTTGGAAATTGGAAAGTAAAGTTATGTTGCTGGTTTGAATCCAAAACCTGGCTAAGGGGAAGCTTAGCGAATTCAATCCATTCTTCGGGCCTGAAACTATGGCTCCCTAGATGGATCATTATGACTGTATTTCACCTTGAAATACAGATGGAGCTTCAATTTGATAAAATCGAATAGGTTGCTGATGTAAAGCCTGTTTTTTAAGTTGCTGATTTGGCCTGACTGAAGCTATTTTCTATTCATAGCTTCATCATTGATTTCGGTTTTGTTCTGGGTGTTGGCCCAAGCTGTTCTATTGTGGAGGGCGCACCTTCCTACAAATTTGCAGATTTAATCATCAAGTTCTTGATTTTTAAGGGCAAGTTGACCTCCTTGGGGGGCTGTACCATTTGGTACTTGCATTGGAATTTGTGCTTGCTGTTTCCATCTGTTTCTGGCTCGAGTTTCCATTGGAGTTTGGACACCTTGCTTCCAGCTGTTGATCAACTGTGGTATGGAGGCATTCAGAGCTGTTTCGGAGGAGTTTCGTCTAATTTGGTGAATCTATAGCTTGCTGGTCTGATTTTCTGTACCTTTTGTTTTTGATCAGATTAGTTAAGTTTTATTATCATGCTGTTTTGAGCTTCAATTATTCATCTATTCAAGTTGTAAACGTTAGAGGAAGTGATACTCTAACCATTGCTTATTCTGAGAACTCATCTGTGATATATTGCAGCTGTTTAGTAATTGTTTGTAAGCTGATTAGTAGTACTAACAGCAATTTGTTTACTTGCTGCAATTTACTTTGTTGTATCCCCCCCATGAAAATAAAGTGGTTGTGTGGATTGTATACCCCCCACAGTTTAAGTAGAAGTGAGGTTAATTGGCTAGCTTGCCGCTTTCAAATAATTGTAATAAACACACCCACTGAATAAGTGGAGTATTCCCACCGCTTGTGGATGCCTGCATCAACAAAAGAAGTTGTATTTCAATTTAATATCTAGCACTCCACCATATGTTAGCACCTCGCCTTGCAAAGGATCTTGCGTGCACATTCTTGGTGTTGAGTTTAGCTCTTCATTTTTAGTTGTTATCAAGTTATTAGATCCTAGGGATCCTCTGACCATATGCTCGCCCCTCCTCCTTAAGTGGTTTTAGGGCGCATTCTTTGTTAAAGTTGTTTCAGCTGTGTTTTGGTTTGGAGCTAATTCTTAACGGGTGCATGATTTGCATTGTTGTGACTGAAAAATAAAGGGAAAAATTAAGGGGTATATTTCATTAATCTACATTTGGGTATTTGTCAATATTTTGTTTAGCAACTGGGTATTTGGTTTATAGTTATTTTTTCTTTATTTATGCATTTTCAAACAAGCAAAAACACAAAAAGTTACAACAACAGTATTCAAAAAATAAACAAGAAATTGCAGATGGTGGTGGGACATTACAAAGATGAAGTTGACAATCTAATCAATAATGTTAATAATATTGAGTCATACATTTCTCTAAAGTTAAAATAAAAAATTGAAGTGCCAATGAATTTTATTTAATATGAAGTTGAATACCACAAAGATTGTAGTTATCCTTGTTTAAGTGGTCAAAGTTAATTTTCTATTAGGATTTCACATGCAAAATATTATCAAATAGAAGCAAAACATGTGAAAATGAACACGATGGTTGTAAGAACAGCTGCAAATATCCTACTATTTAAATATTAGAAACAAGTATTGTTTGCCTATTCGAGGGGGCTAACCTCCTCAAGAGTAATGGTCAAACACAATATGAAATCCAGATGATCTTGTCTATCATTACATCCTCAATATAAAGGCCTTACAAAAAGTGACTTATGAGGTACAACCAATGTGGGATAAATTCACACACCTACTACAAACTGATTACATTAAATAACTAAATAACAAACTATGATTATTATAATGCTCATAATAAAAGGTTAGTGCAAAACTATTCTAACATGCTCTCCCCCTTTGGAAAGCCTTGTCAAACTATGGAAATTGCTGTTGAAGTTGTTGGGGAGGTTCCCAAATAGTGTCTTTCAATTGCAACCCTCACCACTGGACCAAAATATTTGTGATCGTGCATGATGGAGTTGGGGCAAATGCTAGTCTAGAATAGCTTTTGGCTTGAAGATGTCGGGTCCTTCATTGTCCAATTTGAGAATGAATGAATGAAAAATTTTAATGACATCCACGAGACTAAATAGTCTAAGGGACCAAGACAAAACCAGGCCTAATCTGTTTTCATGCTCTTTTCCAAGTCGAGTTTCCTATTATTAATTTTGACTAGAAGGCTAGTCGTCTGATTAATCTTGTCTTCCCCAAAGAGCTGGTGCATAGTATCAACTTTCAAACTATTTTCGTGTTGAGTACGGATATCCTCGTAAGCGGTGCATTCCATGATGAAGTGCCATTCCGTTTCCACAGTCCCCTTATTGCAGAAAATACAAGTTCTTTCTTCCCAAGTTTCTTTGGGTATCTTTCATCTACTGGTCTCACACCTAAGGTGATGTGATCCCGTCCTCAATTGCGCAACTAACAACCTTGCTTTTCTTTTAATAGCTGCACCTAGATAAGTTTTTTCACCATGATCCTTTTCCGGGTTAAACTCTTTGATATAGTAAGTTTTTTTACGCCCAATCTGATTTTCCCAAGTTGATGTAGAGAAGTATTGATGAATGTGAATGCATTATCCAAGGACCTTCAAACAAGAAACATGGAAAACATGATATAGTTTGGAAGATGGAGGGAGATCCAACTTGTAGGCAACTTTTCCAACTTGATGTAGTATCTGGAAAGGTCCATAGCATTTATGCACTAGCTTTTGTTTGCTTGGAAGCTTGAGGGATGCTTGCTTATACAATCGAAGATGCAAAAATATCAAGTCCCCTTTAGTGAATGTGCACTTTGAATGGTGTTGATTTACTTGTTTCATGCGGTTTTATGCTAATGCCAAACTGTCCTTGAGAGTGTCGAGAAGATTCTTTGATGGCTGAGAATGGAATTGACAACTTGTACCTTGGAACTGCTTGGCAAGTAGGATGTGATGGATGGTGGAGGTTGGTTTGTACCTTTGTACACAATTTCATAATCATAGCCAAATAATTTGGTTGGCCCATTTTTGTTGTTCTTGTGAAGATATTTGTTATTCTATGTAATGCGCCCAGTTTCGGCCACTTCAGCATCAAAGTTAACTCCAACTTTCTCGGTGAGCGCCAGCTTTGTCAAAATGGAATTTAGTGTTTAGCGTTGAGATTTGGGGTTTTTGCTAAGTTCATTGATGTTTTTGGGGAGCAATTTCATCCTCTTGGGTGCGTTCCAAACATTTTGGAGGGAAATGTTATTTTTGGAAAGTGCCTCCTTTTAGAAAGGTAGGTTCCTGGTGAGTTCTTGAATATATTGACATCCCCAGTTTTCAATCCCAGACTATTTTTGCATTTTTAGTACCTTCAGTTGGGTGTGCGGGAAATAATTAATAATTAAATAATTAATTGTAAGTTGTCGAATAAGAGCAATTTTAAATGATGACTTAAATTAATTAATTTATAAAGTAAAGTGACTAATGTGCCCCTAAATATTAAATATTTAAATAAAATCACTTGTCGGAGCAATGAGGGGTATAAAGAGTTTGGAAGCTCATTTGAAGATTATGCTTGGATATTATTCATTTGTGTGATTTTGGATATCTTTTCGAAGTTTGAAACCCTAGGATGGAAACCCTATGGGTAGCTGGATTAAGTGGTGAGATGATTCTACCCTAGCCAATTGTAGAATGAACGCTTGTATCTTTATAGGGAATTCTACAGGCTGGATAAGCAAAATTTGTGAAGTCTCTTTCAATCTAGTGATGGATATTGGGTTATATGCAGAGGTGTTTTCAGGTAACATTTATTTTATATCTGCAGTTGCAAAGTTTATATATTTCCAGCTGATTTTATCAGCCGTATCATTTATTGAGAGGAGTTATTTCTATATTCCGAAGCCAAGCTTTTATTTCATAGTGCAGCCTTCTTACAACACATTTAGGAAAGAACCAATACACATTTTATGGGAGTCGTAGGAGTAAATGGGGGCCTTGTGAGTGGGTTTTAAGACAAAAGGTTTGAATAGTCTTCACATATCCATTGGCTGCATATTAAAATGGAGTTGTCCGATTTTAGAAGGTCGGTTATACTTTTATTTCTACCGCAGCCTTTAATAACAATCAACACCTTTATTATTGGCGTCGTACATGGAAGTCTAATTTGGAGGTTGATGTGGAAGTTTATGATAGATAGTGTAACGACCCGATCCTTCGGTAAAATAATTTTTTTCCAATTTACATCAAAAGAGTAAATAAATGTGCTAACAAGTTATTGCAATATAATTTTTCTTTCCTTTATTGATAAAATATGAACAAGATATCATAATAGAATTACAATAAAGATTCCATGTCATTACAATAACTTCACAAAAACAAGTAACGGTAAAACGTACCTTATCTAACTTAGCTCCAGTGAGCTTTAGAACAAATAGTAGTAAGAAGGTCCAGGAATCCGCCTTTAAAATCTTGGTACTTCAATAGCCTTCAAAGGAGGAGAAGCATCACTCGGGCGCTTTTTCGCCAACCATGGACTTATAATGCGGTCCCCCTCACATCTACCATTCGGTAGATGGCACTCCCTTCAACGAAGAGATTGGTAGAGTAACCGATACTGTTAACCAACTGAGCATAGTGGAGTGTCCTACATAACTAGAACCGGTGTATCCGACAGACTCTCGCTCTAGCATGTAATACGGGATCACGATGAACTGACAATGTAATCATTGCCCAATCTAAGAGGATGTAGGTACATTAAACTACTTTGATCAAAGTGTTTCATACAACATTTCTACTGAGGGTCAACTGTCACATACACTATTCAAGGTCGATTTGACTTAGGGCTATCTTACACTACACGTAGGTCTTTGTCTTCTAATGGGTAATCCGTACCTCAGAACTCCTACATCATATTGTACTACTAGAAATGAGTCTGCATAATCGAGTAATTCGCATATCGCCTCCTATACGGGAAATCTTTATTCTAGGAGTGCTCAACTTATCTAAGTTAACCCAATAACTAAAGCTGAAGAATTTACTTGACTCTTGTCCTCATCTCAATCCTAATATATAGTAGCTAATGAAAACAATACTCTCCATTTATGGAGATCATACAATTTAATGCAGAATACAACTTAGAAAGCAACCATTCACTTCTTATGTACCAACCGAACATCCTACGTTCCAACATCACTAGTATAATTAAACACTTATGTTGTGCCTCGTATGATATTGTTGAATTCCTCAATCAAATACTTCCTACTGGAATGAATCGGCATCGCAAGTACCTCTCCCATTCTCTCCTATACAGGAATGAATATTTCCTAGGAGTTTTTAGCTAGCTTCCCTGAGTTAAACTAGTAACTTGGCTGGCTGTATTGTACTTGAATCAAGCTCTCATCACAATCCTAGTAGTAATATCAAAGATAATGAATACTCTCCTTTATACAGAGATCATACAAGTAAAACAAATAGAAAACTAAATGCATTGCCTATCTTTGAGATGGAATACTACTTTCTAATACAAACATGCATTACTTATACCTTATTAACTTTATGTAACTTTTTAGACATTCAAAATGCAAGTTTCATACAACATCATATTATATTTGCATAACTGTCTTTCATAGGTAGAGGTTATAAAGCGCAGAATAATACTATTATTGATCTAGCATGAAGAAGATGAAATAAAAATAAAGTAATCATGCCTGGATTAAGCTTCCACTGGTGGTGATGGACTTTTCTTGTAGTAACTTAGTTTGTAGAGTTCCTTTGTTCTGTCTTACAATAAAACACTCTCTTTCCAGAATTTTTCTCACACAACAATGGTCAGTCACAGATTATGGCTTCTCACAACAATGGCTTACTTTAGCAATTCACTTCTCACAGCAATGGCTTTATTCAGCAAATTACTTCTCACAGCAATGGCTTTATACAAAAAGTCACTTCTCACAGCAATAGTTTAATACAAGAATTCACTTCTTACAGTAATGGCATGAGATTGATCAAGATTTAGAATGAATGTGTGATAATGAGCATGGATTATAGTAATCCGTATGAAAGAGTGTGAATTGGTAATGATTTGCAGCAGTTGAAAGCCTTTATATAGACCTATGAAATGCAACGCATTTCCTCACGGGAATGCATGTAAATTGACAACACACTCAGCCAGACTTATTCAAAGGCACTTGGCGGGTTTCCAAGCCCTCACTCAACAATTTTGGTAGTGATTCGACTTGCATTTTAGATAGCAAAACCAGAATTTTTCAACTGTTCAACAAAATTCACCACTTACAGGTAATTCCCAAAATTTGGCGCTAGCAAGAAGGTGATTCATCTTGCTAGAAAAAGTCTTGGTTTATTTAGCAACAACTATAACCTCTTGGGTTGCGTCGCACCTGTTTTTAAGCATGGTGGATTATTTCTCCCAGGCGAAACGCTCTTCCATAGTCGCGCGGTTTAGCTTCTTCCGCCATTTCCATTTCACAGGAAAACTTTTAAATATTTTCAAAACTGACTTTATTAAGTCAATAGTTATGCATCGCATATTTATTTTTAAACATTAGAGTAGCCTTTACTTATTTTCGAATTTATTCCATGATGAAAATAGGTGAAGTCGATTTCCATTATACTTGGCAAACATTCGATTTCCAAATATATGATGAGAAATGAATAAACAATGATCTCCATTTATAAAATAATATATATATATAAATTTATTAATATTATATTTATTTATATACGTATTGAAGTAATAAATAATTATATAAATATATATATATATATATATATTTTATTACCTTAAGTAATATATGTATATATATATTTATGTTTATTATTTTTACTTTAATATGTATATTTATTATATAATATTAATACGTATATATATATATATATATATATATTTACACGTACACGTATACATATATATATATATATGCATATATAACTCTTGCAAAATATATCGTAAGCCAGTTTGTTATTTCCGATATGTCTGTATATGTATTTATACATATATACATATATACATATACGTGTAGATGTAAATCAACAGGCAATAATAATATAATTTATTAATATCCCGTATGTAATAGGTGGTGTATATACATATACATATACATACATATACATACGTCCATATATATCTCGATATACACGCATGTGTATGTATACCATATCGATGCAATTGTGCGAGCATATCCATTTGTCAATCACACTTGTATCGATATGTATATACATATGGATGCGTGTATATAATATATGTGTATATATATATCCCCTGCTTATTTACTTGCATTCAAATACAATCCATTGAAATGAACTAAATACCATGAGACAGTTAATAGACAAACATCACTTACAAAGGGTACAAAAGAAGACACGACTCCTAATGCCAGTCTACGACTATGGATGACTTATCTAACTCAACTGACTCAGTTACTCACTCTATAGTGAAGTGTGTGTATGCTCAGATAGTTCACATTACCGGTTAGCCGACCAAGCCCCTCTCCCGAGTGATACTTCCCCTCCCCCTGGAGAATGAACCTTTTCCTGCAACCACTAGCACATACCTTTAGCAGCATCACATATATAAACATCTTTAAAGTTAGAAAAACTATACTTCAATAACCATCTATTCATATATGCAGTATTTCACCATGAATAACATCAACTGTGACAACATCAAATGAAACAACATCAAGTGATATAACATTCATATTGATAACAAGGTACATGCATCATTAATTCATCTCAAGAATTCACATCACATTCACTTTTACCGCATCTAGTAATAGTAAATAGTAACCTCACAATTTGGGATGTAACAGATAGCAAGTCAAAGGTAGTCGCTCCAAAGTCTTCAAGCTATCTAACTACAAGTTTGCTGTCCATTTTGCCATATGAGCCACTATACTCACCATTAGCATTCCGTACATCCCCCCAAGGAAGCCGCATAGCCACAAGAAGAGTCAATTATATTTGCAAAAGACTAAACTATCGATTGGGGTTATTCTGAAAATTATTTGGAGAAATATTTTGGCATTTATCAGGTCAGAAATTATTTAAATATATCTAGTCTGTGATTCTGGAACAATACTTTCAGTTTGTAAAATTCATTGCCATCATTATGAATATTGAATTAATGAATATTATACCGAAAATCGCAATATTTTTCAGGTATATTATGATAATGATCCTTGAAGGTTACTTTTGGATATTTAAACCAAGATTTTCCAAGTGTTCATACAAACAAATTAGAATACCAAGTTATTGGCAAGCCATTTGATGAAATGTCTGTTCTCATAAAAACACGAAATTGAAATTTTTTTGCACGATAATTTAGGCCAGCAAGCTGAAATAGAGAAAAGTGAGGAAGAAGAATCAATAGAAGAGTCTGGGGAAGAAAGGGAAAGTTGGAGTACACTTGCTAGGCTCTCCAGTCTAAAAAGAAATGATTCTTTTAGGGTTAGAAGAAGTTTGAAAGGGCAACAAATTGTTGCTCTTATTGACATAGGTGATACACACAATTTATTTGATGAGGAGGTTGTAACACGAAGAGGGCTCAAGACTAAAAAATTTGAAGGCTTTAGAGTCATGGTTGCTAATGGTCACACTATGTCTTTCTTGAGGAAGATTCTACCGTTGAGACTTCTATTGAACCACTACGAAGTCAATGATGATTTCTATGTTGTGAATAGTGGAGACACCGATGTTCTTGGAATGCAGTGGCTTCGTTCATTAGGTGAGATCACCTTGAATTTGAAATCCATGGAGCTGAAATTTTAGGATGATGGAAGAAAGGTTGTGTTAGGAGGAGTGTCCAAAGATGGATCCCATATTGCCACGTGCAAGATGATCCAGAGAATATCTAATCATGGGCAAGAAACAAAGTCAAAACAAGAAGGTGAAAATAATTTCCAAACTTTTGATAATCCCCTCTTTGGCATGGATGTAGAGTTAGCATTTCATCATCCTCTTTTTGAGATGCATGTTGATAGTTTGGAGGAAGAACAAATTTCTTTTGATGGTTTGCTTTTTATTGTGAATCATTATGAATTGAGTCATCATGGCATGATGGTTGACCTTGTGGGTTCACCACAAGGAGAGGAGTACTATTCTAATTTGAAGCTTGATGGGGTTACTTCTTTGGTAAGTATTTATGCTAAGGATAACGATGATAGGAGAAGTATAACATGGGAGGTTATGGATCAAAAATGTAGAAATAATGCTGCTGTTACCTTTTCATACAACCATCTTATGATTCCATTTGTGTTCTTACAAGTGGATTGGAAGGAGATTTGAAGCAAGATTTGGAGTTTAACTAAGTTGGTGTCTCGTGGAAAGGTGAGTTCAGCTGATGGAATGCTCAAATTTTTCATTTTGGTTGCAGCTGTTCTTTTAGGGTGCTGATTTTGAGAAAATCAGATTGTAAGTTGCTGATTATAGACTTGAACAGCTGCAAGTTCATGCACTTTTAGAACAATCACTTGAAAAGACGCCCTATAGTTGTTATTCCTTACTTTCAGCTTGCATTTATGCTTTGGTTAGCATACCACCATGTAATTATGACTACCATGTTAGAAGTCAAGAGGTAAAAATTGAGAGGGATAGCAATAACTTTCTCAAAATTATCCGAAAGGTGCAAAGAAATCATAGTGATGGAAAGCCAAATTTTGAGGAGCTTGCTAATTATTTGCAGAGAATTGTTGCTTTGTTGGCTAGAGTAGTAAAGGAGGTTTTATATACAGATGTATTGCAGCAAAGAACATCAAACAAAAGGAGTTATAAACCTCCTCGGTTAGTCTGGGATCTTGGAATCATGTTGACGATTTAGAATCGATCAGATGTTTGAGATTGGCAATTGCTTGAGGGCAAGCAATTCTGAGGGAGGACTGTAATGTCCCCATTTTATGCAATATTGTTTCATCAGCTTTTGGCCAATTTTTGAGTTTTCTTGTAAGCTTCTAGAGGTGTTGGGGAGTACTGCAAACTTCTTGGAGGAAGTAGGTTCGATATTTCAGAATTTCTATTTGTGGCGTTGAACTCAATTGGTGTTTTGGATCGTAGTGACGATTTTAAAAGTGTTCTTGGCCTCCTGGGGTGTTCTCCAAACTTCTTGGAGAGCTCGTCTATTTTTAGTAAGGCTTCAAGTTGGCACCTGTCATCATCCCTCAACTTCAGTTACATCTCGACATGATCATATTTGGTTTCCGAAGCTTTGGCAGTGCTTTCCGCAACTTGGGTGGAGCATTTAAAATATACACTTAAGTTTATAATGTTAAATGTTAAAATATTTGCTAAGTGTTATATTTTATTAAAGTGATCTTTCCCCTCAAAAGTGGATGCTTAGGCATAAAGGGTCTTTTGCATATAATGAATTATTTAATTCGAAAAAGCAAACAGTGTTTTTGTAGGAAAAAACAAAAAAGTGTTTTTTTTGGAAAAAAACAAAGAAAAAACTATAAAAGGAGGCTTGGGGCTCTCATTTCTTGTATGCTGAAGGTTTCTTATACTGTTATTGTGCTGGATTGAACCTGCGTGTTCTTTCTAAATTGTTTGAGGATGAAAACTCTCAATTGATTCCTAGTTTCGGATTTGAGAGATAATCCCTAGCTAAATTGATGTGGTTTCATTTAGAGGCCACAATTGTGATTCAGATTGGAGTTTGGATTTCAGTTAGCAGAGATGAAGAGTTTTAATGTGTTTTAATATTGCAAAGTATTTGAGAGTTTGGGTGAAGTTGCAGGAGATTTGTTGAGTTTTTTGGGTGATTGAAGAACTTCCTTCTTGCTGGGCCGTACCTTTTTACCTGCCAGGCCGTACAGTTGTCTGTAGGCATAACTTGGTTATGAATATCATTTTGTTGATCCTTGAAGTTGTTTTCTGCTGATCACAGCATTGAAGGACTGGAAGTGGGTGTTGTGCTGGCCGTACCCTTCAAGTACAAGCTGTACCCTGTCTTTGCTGGGCGTGGGAACCGAGAAATAGTTCGCTGCTGTTTAAGGGTTTAGATCACAATGGTTGAAGGCGCCATAGCCATAACTATCACCTTCAATACATCTCAGGGTGTGCAAATGGAATAAGGCAGAAATAAGTGTTTGTGTTGCTGTCCTGGGTAAATCAGCAAGCATTTTCATTGTTTTCTGACCTGTTCTGATCATTATATCACAGCAGTTTGGTAACAAAATGTTGACAGTGTTTGAATGTCTTGGAGGCGCCTAAGGGTTACAATCCTACTCCAAGCTTGCCGAGGGTGAGAACTGAAGTGTTTGGCGAGTTTGGTTAATCATTTCTCTTGCTGGAATAGCCATACAGTAAATTAAAATCAGAGTAGTCAGACCTGTTCTCAATTTATCATGTTCATTAAATTGTTAGACTTTCCTATCAGTATTTTGAGTTGAGTTGAGTGGAGTTTGAAGAGAGTTTCCAGTCATCAGTTTTGTAGGTATGTTTATATGCATTGATATTGAGATTTTAGTGCCTTATTAGCAGTGATTTCAGTCTGATCCTCCATTAGTACAGCAGCAAATAAGTGTGATCAGACTTACACTAATGTATTCCATCAATCACCAAGGTACTTGTTGCTGATTGTTTTAAGTTGGGTGAGCATGTTCATGTTATTTGGCATTATTTGGGGTGTAACAGTAGTTTGCTTATCAACTCTTTCATCAGCAACTATGAAATATCCCTTGTCGAATCTGCCCTTAAATGTCTAATTTTGCTTGATTGGAATTTTGTCAAACAGTTTGCTTGCAAACTGAAATGTGCTGGTAAATAATTTCTGTTTGTCTTGTTTTGGTTTTGAGTGATGCAAATGATGATTGAATGCTTATCTAACAATGCTAGACAACTATCAATGTAATTGAAATGATATGCAAGATGTTTTTGTATTTTCCAATGCATATAAATGACAAATACTGATGCAAATGTGCTCCTACAGCAACAAGACATTTTGACAAACAGTTTTCTGCCAACTCTAACTCCACCAATATGTTATTGCAAATGATATTAGACTTGCTACAAAGCTGGAAATGATATAATATCTCAGACCTATTTGATAGAGTTTGATATACATGCTGATTACAATGTTGGCATCCAATTACATCAAAAGTTTGCTGTTATGGGCAGCGATCAGACCTCTCTAAACAATGCAATCCTATTCAACTTAAATGACTGAAATTACAATGCTCATTCATTGTTTGAGACAGTGAATTACCTACTAAAGTATTATTGACTTAACAATGCAATACATGTACAAAATAAGGAACCTGATTTCGATGCAGCAGTATTATAGGCTTGATCAATTCTTCATATAGCTATCATATTTTCCCTCCAAATTGATGCGCCTAGCTTCCTTGATGACCAGCGACTACCACCAAGGCATGACTGAATTTTTCCTTGCCTTCTAAATCAAAATCGCACCAGCATGTAGGTAAGCCCAGCCTCCAAGCAAACCACGATATTTGCAAGCATAATATATATAGAATCGAACCAGCTAAGCACAAAATCGTCCCTCTCCAATGACTGCAATCTATCCTACAAAATCGTCCTTCTCAATGATGAAATCGATTCACTCCTTCATTGAAAATAGCTTCACAAAAATCTGCCAATGATCCTCCTCAAATTGAATTCTCCTAAGATCAAAATTTGGCCAAAGGCCATTAAATTTTCCTCCAATGATGAACATTGAATATGTCCACCTCTCAAGATCGGGATGGGGCCATCTCCATACCCAAGAGTCGAGGGATCATCACCTTGATCAGACTGAAAGTAATCTCTAGCCAAGAGACAAGCTCAATACCAAAACCAAACCCAATTCCTGGATGCCAAACTCAACCACAAAGCCTTCTTTTATAGTTTTTCCCTAGCCACCCAGCCAAGGCCGACCTCAAGAAAATAATTAATATTTTATTCATCACATGAGTCGACTTCTAGAAGGGAATAAAATAATATTTTATTTTATTTTACTGTTTTTACCTTATAACTCCCCAAAGTCGTCCCTTCCTAGACCTTTTAATTTTTAATATTTTGGCATTGCAAGTGGGGAATAAAATAATAATAAAATATAATAAATATTATATATATTTTTTTATTAGAAATAATTCCCTTTTTACCTCCACATCAAAATATCCTTTCTCTTGGCCAAAACATCATTCTCTTACCAGGGTGACTAGCTCACGGGAATGGTGAATGAGCTAGTTCTCATCTCCAAGCTATTACTCCGAGAATGGGGACATTACAAACTAATCATCGTATTTTGTGAGGTTTATGATGTAAATGTACTAACATTGTATTTCTTCGGATGGTCATACCGCCGAAAGCTTCCTTTTACGCATTCGAAATTGAAACACTTGATGGTAGTACTGCCAGTGAGTTGCTCTTGTATTTGCCGATACTCTGACTCACCCCATTGAACAACCGTAAATATATTAATAGCTCCACTAGATAAGTGGAAGAAGCTATTTTTCATTTTCAAGTGTTATATAAGCTTTCCCACTGAATAAGTGGATGTGCCCTTGTAATTCCCATTGAATAAGTGGATATTATTTCTTTCATGTACTACATATGCACTCCATTGAATAAGTGGTATTGGCTGGCTTGCCATGTTATGCTTACTGCAGCTACTGCAACTTATGTTGACATACTTATAGATCCTTTCACGGTATGCTCTCACCTTGGCCATCTCGGGTGATCAGAAATTGGAACGGATAGTGCATTGTAATCACTCTTTTGGTTGATTCAATTTTCAAATAAATCTAGGGTGGTTATTACAAAAAATGCTCAATTGGACCATGATCCCTAAAATGACATGGATTATAGATTGGAAGGTTAAGAGGAAAGATATTGGTATGTAACCACATGTGATTTGTGCCACTTTAGTAAGGTCTAAAAGTGGGCCACCTATAGGAAATATCCCCTGAACTTTAAAATGCTCACTTGGACTGCGATCCCTAAAATGACATGGAACATAGATTTGAAGGATAAGAGGAAAGATATTGGTCTGTAATCACATGTGATTAGTGCCACTTTAGTAATGTCCGAAAGTGGGACACCTATAAGAAACATGCCCTGAACTTTTGAACATAATAAACAAAAATGCTACTAATAGACAAGCCTAGAAAAATAGCTAGAATTATATCTAGTTGGATGGTTCACATAGCTTCAAATCTCATACTGACATTTGAAACCAAAATTTTAGTATGAATCACCAAAAGACACTGTGAAAACGAGGAAACCTTAATTCTTAGGAGGCCTTTCCAAGGATGTATTCCAGTAACTAGGAAATTAATGGTACCATAGCAGCAAATATTGCCCACTATTAAATAGGAAAAGAGATAAGAGTCAAATCAAATTACAAAAGAGGAGAAATGGTATTCAAAGGAAATCTTACTCTTTTTACAAAAATTGAAAAATTCTAATAATAGGCTAGTCACGGTTGGTGAGTTATTTTAGGGGAGACATTATTATAGCTCTAATCAGACTTACTCCTCATCAGCTGTCTTAATCTCATGAAACGAAGTTTACATGGAATTAATAACATGGATCCTTCTAGAAAATTTAATCACATCATCAGGGCTTTGCCATATAGTAACTGTTAAGGCTTCATACATAAAGTGAGGATATTAGTGAGTCTGCCTTGAAATTAAATAGACCCAGAATTAGTGAAGGGTTTTTAGTGGGAGATGCCCCTTTTGTTAGTGGCAAGTCACTGCCAAGCATGGCTTGTTGATGTCTTTATTGAAAGATAAAGTGACATATGTACAGAAAAAATGTTTTTTTTCAGAAAACTTAAGTTTATTCAATCTTACCTTTTTGTTGCAGTCTTTTAGTTTATAAGCATTAGCCATTTCCTTTACAATCTTGTGTACCTAATTGAAAGTTGAAACATGATTTTTGACAGGTGTGTTTTGCAAAAGGGCCAAGGCCAAGGAAACCTCGAATATGGAAAACAAGGACAAGGATAGGTACTGTATCGAAATCAGAAAAATTTGTTCAACATGTGAGTTCTCTCTTTCATTGGCATTGGTATATATATTCATTGCACCGTAATACACCTTACATGCCCTTCCTATGCAAGCAAAGAGAACAAGTATTTCAGATTGAACCACAACATCATCTTACATAACATGCTATGTTATCACTAAAGAGTTGAAATCAATCTTATGTATTTACTTTTTGTAATTGCTTAAAAATTGTTTAAAAGCTTATAATCTGGATAAAAAGATTAGTTTAAAACTAAGGACAAACCATAAATTCCATGAAACATCTTTACAAAATCATTGTTCCCAAATAGTTGCTTTATAATTCATGGCGTATCCACGGATATATAAATATCCACCATGATTATCTCTTAAGGATCACAATGATCTTCAAATGATATCAAGTCCCATGATATCCATCAAAAGTGTCCAAGAGATACTATCATGACATGTCCACATATATCAAGTCACATGATATCTATCATGATAGTTCAACTTATCATTGTAGAGTCGTCACTTTACAATGTCAAATACAAGTGTTCATTATTAGAAAGATCGTCACCTTTCAATAATGTACACAGGGGGAGTAGGCCCATAAAGTCATGGAGTCACACACATGACAAAAGAGTTTACACATTAAACATCTTTATATATTAGTACAATTTATAAACAATTTGTATTTCAAACATAAATATCAAATTACATTTCAACCATACCAAGTTTCTTCCTGAAGTGCTCTACCTTGATTCGGGAGAGAGGCTTGGTGAGAATGTCTACAGTTTGATCATTTGTACTAATATACTCCAATTGGATCACTCTCCTTTCCACCATATTTCTTACATAATGATAGGGGATCTCAATGTGCTTGGATCTATCATGGAAGATAGGATTTACAGAGAGTTTGATGCAACTCTGATTATCACAATGAATAATTTTAGAATTCAAGGGCTCACCAAAGAGTCCCACAAGCAATTTACGAAGCCAAACTGCTTCTCTTGCTCCCATAGAGGCTACAATGTATTCAGCTTCTGTTGAGCTCTCTGCAAATGAAGACTGTTTTCTGCAAATCTAGGAGATCATAGCCAATCCTAAATTGAAGCAATATCCTGATGTGCTTTTCCGACCGGTTACACTTCCAACCCAATCTGAATTAGAGTACCCATGTAGATCTAGTTGATCATTCTTGTAAAGAAGACCATATCCAATAGTGCCTTGAAGATATCTCAAAATATGTTTCACAACCATTAGGTGGATTTCCTTTGGCTCACACATGAACTGGAAACATTCACCTCATAGCAAATATCAGGTCTGGTGTTGTTATCACGGAAATTAGCTGCGCTCATTCCACGGATAACACCCCTATGAAACTTGTTCATTTCCTAGGTTCATGATGTTCATGCATGCAAAATGAGGTGATTTTCAATCCACCCCGAAATGCGTTCCGAAGTCTCAGATAGTCCATTTGAGCATCCCTCGGCATTCGTCTCACGAAGACCTTCGAAACGAGTATCTTCAAGAACACTCATTGTTCATACTTCACAAAATTGCGGAAAGTGCAAATGTTCTGGAAAAAAGCGCTCTAACATTTTCAACAAAAAATTCTAAGTGTTGAAAGTGCAAGGGCAGGGTTTTTTAGCGCCACTGCACCTAAGTGAAATGATGACTTGGTGCAAGAGCACTGATTTTTCCTGCCCTTACACCAAGTCTCCATATAAAAATTCTAAGTGTTGAAAGTGCAAGGGCAGGGTTTTTTAGCGCCACTGCACCTAAGTGAAATGATGACTTGGTGCAAGGGCGCTGATTTTTCCCGCCCTTACACCAAGTTTCCAGACTTAGTCAAAAATGACCAGAGCGGTGATTTTTGACTCAAGTGCACCGTTTCCAGACTTAGTCAAAAATGACTAGAGCGGTGATTTTTGACTCAAGTGCATCGTTTCCAGACTTAGTAAAAAATGACTAGAGCGGTGATTTTTGACTCAAGTGCACTGTTTCTAGACTTAGTCAAAAACGACCAGAGCGGTGATTTTTGACTCAAGTACACTTTTCCCAGTTTTTCACTAAGTGTTGAGCCCAAGTGCCAGGGTGCTGATTTTCAGCGCCCTGACATACTTATTGCCAAACACATAAAGCGCAAGGGCGCTGATTTTTAGTGCCATTACACTTTTGGCAGTTTTTGCCTTAAACACTTCCAAACCACTCCATTTTCGCTCTGGACCATGTTTCTCCACTCCCACATCATTTTTCGTGCCTAGTTCCTCTTTTCACGCTTGCTCAACATCGTTTGCTTGCTTTACGCTTCCCAATGCTGCTTTTTCTGCTAATGCCTGTTGATTCACCACCCTTGCAGTTTCTTTCCAAATTTCATCAAGTGATCTCGAAGGTGACATTTTTTGATCCAGTGAACTATCTCGGATCTACAAAGAAGTCATGTTGCAAGTTGAGGATGCCAGTTTTTCAAAAGCCTCAATACATGTCATTTGCGATATACGACTGACACTTGATAATATCAAGACGCATCTTCACAGGTGCAAGAAAATCCATTCATCCGCCAGAAGGTTGATCACAAGAGTTCACACCCTTGTTGATTACACAGTCGGCCCAGATGATGCGTTCATGCAGGAGACCGGGAAGAAATATGAAGACTCCGCGCCCAAGCAAGGAACCATGAAGATTCTTGATCTAACAGTGTTGAACGTTTTGATGCTTCTCTTTATGCATCTTGTAAATAGTTTTTGACACCTTAGGTGTCTTTTTGTAAAACGTAATTGCACCAAAATATGAGGTGCGATTACGTAGAAATAAATTACACTCAGTTAGATTAGGGTTTCCTATTTTTACTCATCTGATTCCCTAATTTTGCTCTTCCCTCCTTTCTATAAATAAGAGGGATTTCTTTTGTAATATTTACCTTTTGATATTTTGCAACGAAGTGCTGCTCTTTTGAAACAAGCATTGAGACTTTGTGTTCAATATTGTGAATTCAGATCTAATCAATAAAGAAGAGGATTGCATACCAGACTTTGTGTTGGAATCGATTGTCTTGTGTGTTGATTATATCAGTAGTGATTTGTGTATGAGATTGAAAGGGCTTCAAGTGGTTGATGTAAACTTTGTGTTACATTTATCCTTTGGATTTGTTTATGTTTGAAGATTTTTGTTGAAGGATCTACAAGACTTTGTGCTTGTAATCATTCATGTTGTTCAAGGAATCGCTGTGTCTAAGAAGACTTTGTGCTTCTAATACAACGAACGATACCATTACAAGATTCAACATTGAAAAGGCTACGGAACGACTTTGTGCCTTCGTGAGCCTTCCCTTTTCCTTTTACCTTTTGTTATTATAAATCATACTAGGTATTTCTAAGCTGTGCTTTGTCAAGATAGAAATATTGGCATTACTACTGTTGTTTAAGTTTAAGTTATTCAGATCTAAAGCTTTTCATTGTGAAGCATTGTAAACATCTTCTTTGAAAAAAGAGAAGTATGAATGTAACACACCCCCGCCATTTCATGAGTACAGTGTACATTTTGTGAGTATTCTTTTAAGTTTACTATAGCTTCTAATTAGCAGTAAGAAGGGCGCCTCCCCTTTCTGAGAGGAGAGATCATATCTCACACAGTTGTGGTTGAAGTCTAGATGGCGTAATCTGTTGAAAAGTTGATTACACTATTTTCACCCAACAGGTGTTAACCAGATACATCAAGGATCCAATTATCTGTCTGTAAAGGGTTGGATCTGCACACTTGGATTCTGCTGCTGCTTCTTTTAGTTTGTGAAGGTTGGTTTCCATAGGTGTAGACATCGGTCTACAGTCCAACATTCCAAATCTCTTCAGAATATCAATAGCATACTTCCCTTGGTTTAGTATAATGCCCTCTGATTTTTGCCATACTTCTAAACCTAGGAAGTAGTGTAGAATGCCCAAGTCTTTCATGTCAAATTCAGAAATTAGATCCTGCTTTCCTTGAGCAACGAGGTGATCTTCTCTTGTTATCAGCAGGTCATCAACATATAAAATAATTATTAGCATATCACCTTTGATTACCTTGAAGTAGAGATTGGAGTCAGCATCATTCTTGGAAAATCCTAGTCCCAAGAGATAGCTGTCAATTCTTTCATACCAGACCCTGGGAGCCTGTTTAAGTCCACGAAGGGCTTTCTTCAGTCTGCATACATGTGAGTCAGGTTTATGTATCACAAAGCTTTCAGGCTGTTCCAGATAGACTTCCTCTTCAATGGTTCCATTCAGGAAGGCAGTTTTTACATCCATTTGATGGATCTTCCAGCCTTTAGTTGCTACAATGGCTAACACTGCTCTCACCGATGTGTAACGGGCAACAGGTGCAAATGTTTCTTCATAATCAATGCCTTCCTTTTGAGAAAAACCTTGTTGGCGTAAGAACTAACACCTCTGGAGTGTGAGTTCGTACGGACAGCTATGCACACTACGTAATGAGTGCTCTTCAAATTAGGAGGGGAAGCTCCCTCGTTGTGCTGGAATGCATGAAATAGAAAACTAAACTAATGTCCTATCTTTTTGTTCTCAGCTGGTAGAGGCACAAGGTTAAGAAAACCTAGAACGTTGCAGCTAAGTATTTTCTGGTTTCGCAGATCATGTAACTACAACTAAGCTAACTTCTTTAATATCTATCCAATTTCCTCAAGAAACAGAGCATGAGGAAATGGAGCAGGAATGTATTGTACGATAAACTCCAGGTGCGGGCTCACAACATGAAGGCAAGGTAGGCGCAACTATTTGCTAATCCGGGAAGAAGTTTATTAAAACAAACAAATGAACGGTAAACCTGGTACAGCTTCACAACATGAAGGCAAGGTAGGCGCAACTATTTGCTTGGCTGAATGAGTCTACTATCACACACATCAAACGATAAGCTTTAAGTACAGTTTCGCAACATGAAGGCAAGGTAGGCGCAACTATTTGCTCTTCTGAATAGGCTTATAATAAACAAAACAAAAGGTAAGCAACTGGGACAGTAGATTGTATAGACGCAACACGCATGCAATAACGATCAAACCAACAACCCCATTTAACTAAGATCGAATAAACACTATGACAATAACATGAAGGCAAGGTAGGCGCAGCAATTTATTATAACAGCAATTACTCTTTGAACAGATACAATAATAGCAATACTACAGGCAAGGTAGGCGCAGCATGTATGCTATCAAGCAAAAGTTAAATTACAAATGAGCTTAAAGCTCTTATTTATAGACTTCAAGGTGTAGGCAACCCTAAAATCACCTTGAGTCAACTAAAGTCTTGCAATGCATGCAAGATCTTATTCCTAAACCCTAATTGAATGAAACTATACAGTTAACTGGGAAACTATCATCAGTTAACTGAAACATCTAATCTAAATGGACAAGGTGCAACATGCACGTCCTTATTGAAAGCAAGTCAACTGGAATGCTATCATCAGTTGACTGAAAGATCTAATCTAAACTCCAAGTGTTTGTAGATATTTCCAAGAAAGACATGGCATGCAATGTGTAACAACCAGTTAACTCGGAAAGAAGCCTCGAGTTTAACTCCTGTGTCTAATGTCTATCTTGGAAAAAGGTGGGACGCCTTTAACTGAAGTCTACTGGCCCTGATCTTGAGAAATTAACCCATCTACGAGGTCGTTGACTGCATCTCCATCTGGGGAACTGAAGCTCTTGGCGAAGAATCCTATGTCTGTGCAGCATGTCTTCTCCATTAGTCATCTGACACTGGAACTCACCCTTTCTCCTGATTGCCTCATCAAACAATGTTGACATGGCTGTAAGCTGATTCATCTTACAGCCAATGGTCTCACCACTGAAAATACCGTGAATAAGTGCTTGGAGCTCTAACTGGATGTCAGCAAGCTCAACATAGTCACCACCCACACGCTGATATACACATGGTAATTGAGACACAAAGTCTCTTATATAGCGGAGTGCACTAGTAACATGCTCTCTGCTCTCAGCCACCTCAGATACGATCTTTCCTTCTATCTCTGCCTTGAAGATCAACTGTGTTCTCCAAATGTAGACCTCTTCTTTATCCTCTGCCTCTGTGACTGAATCAAATGACATTCCCAAGTTGGCAATCAGAATCTCATCCCTGGGTTTACTAATAGCCAAATCACGTTCCTCATCTTGAAGTCGTAAACGAAGCTCACGTGCATTATACCGCAATTGATACAATTCTGTAAGTATAAGGCGACCTCTAGCAACAAACTCCTCTTCCCATTCCTCCAATCGCTTACCATATGCAACCAAGAGATCAATCTGACCCTGCTCTGCTGGTGGTTCTAACATATGTGGAAGCGCGGTGACAACATCCCCTGTCCTGTGTACAAGGCTAGAAATGTACTGGCGAAGCTGCTGTATTTCAACCTTGAGAGCTGATTTATCTTCACCATCTTTCACCATCCTATCTTTGACGCTATCTGTAGCAACCTGTAGGAGATCAATATCTGTCTGACGAGTACTCTTACCGAAATGAACTGTGATAACCTCGAAGTCTTGAGCTTCCATCTCGTCTAGACTCTTATCTTCTGGAGGTACAGCAGTCTCAACAATGAATTCCTTATCTGCACTTCTCCCAATATGTATCTGCTTCTTGATCCTCTTTTCAGGCACATCTTGATGGTCATGATCAAAATCTGAATGATCAAGTATGTAAGATGGTTGCCTCCTTTTTCTTCCCAGCTGACTCTCAAGCCAAGATGAATCCCGACTAATCCCACTGGAAAGACCTGTACTAGTCGTAGGAGGATCTGATGAATGTGAATGTATAAAAGAATCGCTGCGAGGAGGTGAATCTACGTCCAAATCAATGTGAATTGGAATGGGAGGCTGCTCTAATGGTGTCGGTGACGGCATACGGGGCTGAACCTCAAGCTGCGGAGAAGTCTGAATAACTTCTCTGACTGGCTCTACATGTGGAATCGCAACAGATGCTTTTCCCTTTGAATTACTAGGCGCTGGATTCTTTTTAGGAGGATTGCTCCTCTTCTTCTGCTTAGGTTTTGAAGAAGAAGGCAATACAAGTCCTTCTGTTGGCGGCTCTGCTCTAGGCATAGATGCCTTTCTCAACCTTCTGCTTTCTAAATAAAGCATACTATTTTGGATGACCCTGCTCGATCTCTCCTTTACTGATGCGAACTCTTTGGCATACCAGTTTACTAACGGCAGTGGTTGTCCATCAACCTGCTCTCTGTAAAATTGAGGAAGTGTATCTCCCTCACCCTCTGTCAATCCTTCCACATCTTCTGCCAAGAAAACAGAAACTTGTGGAAGAGAGAACCTGCTATAGCTACGTCTGCGAACTTCGAAATCATCCTCACAATTCACCCAATAATCTTCCATCGTAGGTTTGTGATAAGAGAGATTACCCAGGCGAGCTGCGTAATGACCCCAAGGATCATATGTGCGTGTATCCACCAGGTACTTGAGTTTGCAATTTTCTAACTCTTGACCTGCGGTCTTAGCATCAACTGCCGTCCTACACCAATACATCCCGAATTGCAAAGGAAACTCGGCAGCTGGTTTACGCTTGATGCGCAAACGTTTGTGAACTTCATATAGCTGCCTCAGGAACTCCATGAATATTGTTTTATCCGAAGGATAACGTGGTAACATAGCTGGTTTTCCTGTGTATCCATAGACACGGATATAGGTGTATGTAGGGAACTGAATGTACCAATCTGCCCAATTCTTCATTGCTGCTCTGGCAACTGTCGAGATGCGAATATGCAACTCCCGGTCCAAGTTTCTCACTGTATAAGTCAAGAAAGCCTCTTGTACACGTTTAAAATGACTTTCAGCCTTTGTGAACTCAAGCTGGTCATAGTAACGATAGACTTTCTGTACACTGAGTATGCCCACCGTATTCAAACCATTAAACTGATTCTGATAAGCAATCAAGTACACCAGGTAAGAACACATATGAAATTGATGCGCAGCTAGGAAACCGGTGATTTGCTCGTGAATAACATCGCTGATGAAGGATGCCCAGTCATAATGCTCTTGCCCAGAGATGATTCTACCAATGATATAATACATCCACGGGTGAAATTTGTTTGCATCTGCATGACCTGAGACACGATTAAGCAGTGTAATCAAAATATTGTATTCATCCTTACACTCGCCACGACCCAAGTTGTTTGGCAACTTGCTCTTCTTTTGTTTCAGCCATCTCTCTATCATCTTGTTTTGACACTTATCCAGTCCAGCATTGAATGCCTGCTCGCTTTGACTCATGGAAATAACCATCCCATCCGAATGTTGAGGAATATCTAGACTTCGCTCGATATCAAGAGGTTTGAGACTGCATATAACACGTCCATCTATTGACCGTATCTCTCGTGTAGCGGAATTGTAATGCTTGATGCAAGATATTACAAACTCCACGCAATGCACCGAAATAGGTATGGAAGCGGCCTCAAGCAACCCGGATTGCTGAATATTCTTGATAACTGAATCCCTGATTTTGAGTGGATCCAAAACCACCTCCGGCAACACCTTATGTAGATCTGTATCAACTGTTCCGATGAAGTCATGGGTTAAGACCGATTTGGTCTTGAATTCGAGCTGAGTGAACTGCATTCTGAAAAACTTGCCTGTTGACTGTGCACACGGCTATATTCTGACAACTTTTTTGGAAAGCCAAAAATAGCCTGCTGAGGCTAAAAATAGCTTGTCGGATGAGAATTTTTACGAAAAAATCTGAGATATGGGTTTTGTCCAGAAAATGATTCTAAGACAACCCAGAACGTCAGAAATGCAAAAATTTACCCTTTACTCAGCCATGCAAAAGAATTTCGGTTGAGAAAATTAAAGCTTCAAGAACAGATGTTCTGGAACAAATTTTCCTGAAAAATTCTGGCACATGGGTTTTGCTGAGAAAGCTCTTCTGAATCAACCCAGATATTTTGTTTTGCCAAAATCTGCCAACACTTCGAACATGCAAGAGAATTTAAGACGAGAAGATGGAAGAAATATAGAGAAGAAGAAAGATATTTTTTTTTTAAATTTTTTTATTTAATTATTATCTTCTTCTGTCAAAATCGCCACTCTGCCTTGAATCTGATGCTGAATCTGAACTTGTACCTGCAAAAGAATATTTTACCACCTTCGAACTTGATCCTTTGATGAAAATTCGCCAATCTCTTCGAAGAAATTCGAACTTTCAAAGCTGTGTGAATGATGAAAGGCGCCATGCTTGTTTAAATAAACAATTCGTACCATCATGCATGCATAATGTAACCCTAATTTAGAAAAAGGAAAATCGATTGGCTTCTCTCCAGTTGAACTGCCACTGTCTCTGAGTCTTCAGACTAAAAATAATATCTTAATTTTTAACACATGCAAAAAACTAAAAATGGCGCCAATATCTGTCTTTGAAGAAATTCGTCACTTTTCAATGCTCTGCATGCAAAAATATTTTTTTTCATTTTTTGCCAAAAATAGCATCTTGCTGTGTTCAACACACTTCCCTGATTCCAAAAAGTCAAATTTTGATCTTTTAGGCTTCCATTTGCAAGAGTTATGAGATTTTTAAGAATCTCCTATTTTGTAGCTGACTGCAAAGTTACAACTGACCATGTTCAGCTCTGATTTCTGGCTGACTGACTGAGCCTGCGACTGTGCTGAGATATCCACCGCGAAGCTTGTATGACAAGGATGAAATGTCTGCTGGGAGCAACAACTGCTATGGAGCTCATCTGATACCTTAGAAAATAAGGCGCCTCTGATTAAATTGATGTTTTGACTCCAGACTTAGCCATTTCTTAGTTTTGCCTTCTGATGTTTCAAACTGCCGCTGACAATGAATAATGAACTCCACTGACTGAATAATGGATTCATTGCATGACTAGAAGTATCCTGCATCCAATGACTGTATGTGAGGGATCTGAAAATTGTATTAAGAACCCCAAAAGCATGAGCGCCCCTATTCTGTGATAGCTCAAACACCATTTTGACAAAAGTGTGATTTTCAACTGAACACCATACTTTGACCCTTGATACCGGGAACTGGAATGTTCCGATACGCGTGCCGTCTGTCTTGCTGTATAGTTTGGTCAACTTGCAAGAGATGTTCTTGGAGACGACGAAGCCAGAAAATTGCTTTTAAGGCCTCTAAAAGAAAATCGCCTTTTTCAAAGAAAATAACATTCTTACACTTAGTCGTTTTTTGAACTGCCTTCAATCAGCTCTTCTTCACAGCATTATCATCTTGACCTCGCACGTACGAGCATTCGCCAAATCCCGGAGGCTGTCGGCTAGACTCGTTGGATAGCTTGAGTAATTGCACACAAGTCTTGTGAAGACTGTAATTGCAAATAACCCCGTCTGGCAGGCCTAAAGGAGAATCGCCCCTAGCCTACAGCTGTGCAGCTTTGTGTAGCTACGCTTCACCATCCTCTGTTTTACATGCTCGGTAGGACCTCTGTCACAGTTACTCAGAATATCGGATCGTCTTGTGAACGGATACACTGCAAAGCTGGACTGAGCTGGAAGAGATCTCAGGAAGACCTCAATTGCAAATTCATCCATCAAACAGGTCTTATTCAGGATCGCCCCTGGGCTACAGGGGAGCGGATTTGCATTCTACAAAACTTCATCTGACATGTATCTTGCTTGCAATTTCCAGTTCCACCGCCGATAACCGGATTTCTGTACTGGATACGCTTTCGCTTGATAGCTCGTTGAAAAGCTAAACTAATTCTGCAAAGGCTGAAACCATCAAAACACACATGCATCTAGATCTGGGCCTTCAAAAAGAAAATCGCCCTTGGGCTAGAAGGGAGCGGATTTGCATCTCTAGACTGCCTCCTTGATGAAAACACTCTTCGTAACCTCTGCTTCTGTCTTCGTTTGCCGGAGTTCTGTAACTCGGATAATCTTGCTTCATGGCTAATCGGAAAGCCGACTGAAAACTGAACATAATGAATGTGTTCTTAATCCAAAACCCTCCAATCTTGACCTTCAAAAGGAAGGGCGCCCCTAGGCTACAGGGGAGCGGATTTGTTTTGAATTCATTGATTTTCACCATTTTATGCTTTGCAAATGCTGTATCCATCCCTGCGGTTGACCATGTTGAAGCGTTGTGACTGCTGAGGTGTGTGGATGACTATACTTCATCATTTTCACATGTACGGACACTATAAAGTTGATTTGCACGTTGATTGCGCAAGTGTCTACTACGTTACATAGTGAAAAGTTCTCAGACTTAGAATATTTTAGCACTTTTTGCCAATCTGAAAATCCCCTCCATCAAAAAGCATTATTTCCAACATCTTTTATCGTAGAGCGTTCCTCTTTGAGTTTCAGGCTTAGATATTGACACCTGGTACTGGCCAACTGCCATTGATGACCCCGAAGATCCTAACTTTTCTCCTAAAAAAGTGAAAACTACCCACCAGCCTTAAACTGACTTTTAACTGAAACTGACTTCACCACTGTGATTGTGATGTGAAATAAGCCAATCAAAATTAATTTCATCCAATTCTGACAAGTTCCTATTTTTTAGGGTTTCGGGCTAAAAATAGATTTCAAAAACACTAATTTTCAAAATTTTCAAATTTTGCCAATATCTTCCTGGCATCTCACTGACTAAAAGCCCATACTTTATTTGCCCGAAAATTGAGTTTTGACCCCACTTTTACAAGGTTTAGACCATTTTAATGAAGCAAAAATTTCGGTTTGGGTACAACAAACCTCTTGCCACAAAACGTGCTTTATGTTTTTCTATACTGCCATCAGCAACATGCTTGATTTTGAAGAGCCATTTGGAAGAGACAACAGATTTCTCTTTCGGTCTAGGTACCATATCCCATACATCATTCTTTAGAATGGACTAATATTCCTCCGTCATTTCATTCTTCCATGCTTTATGTCTGAAGGCTTCTGTAACACTGAGAGGTTCTGAGTTTATGATGTTGTTCATTAGAGCAACATAGCTAGAGAACCGTTTGGGTCTTTTACTTTCCCTAAACGTTCCTTTGGGTGTTGCATGATCCTCAACTTCTTTAATCATCTTTCTAGCCCAAAGTGGCCTTTTTCTGCCGTTGTCATTTGTATTCTCATCTGAAGTAGAAGGAAGTTCATGTGGTATTTCCTCAGGATGCTCCCTCTGAATCTCAAGAGCAGGTTCCATTTCAGGTACTCTAGGGGAATAGGTTTCTATCTCACTAGAACTTCTTGCCCTCTTGAATGCAATGTCTTCTTCAAAGATGACATCTTTGCTCAATTCAATTTGTTTATGCCTGGTTATGAATATCCTGTAGGCTTTGGAGGTTTCACTATAACCCACAAATACCCCCTTCTTTCCGGAAGGTTCTAGTTTGAATCTCTTCTCTTTGGGCACATGAATATAGACAGGACAACAAAAAATCCTAAAATGACTAATGTCAGGTTTTATGCCAGTAAAGGCTTGTTCAGGAGTTTTGTTATCAAGATGAGAATGAGGACATCTATTTTGGATATAGACAACAGTCCTAGAGGCTTTTTCCCAGAAAGAAGTTTCAATGTTTTAGTCAAGCAACATTGCCTTAGCAGCGTCTACAATGGTTCTATTGTTTCTTTCAACAACCCCATTTTGTTGAGGGTTGTAGGCAACTGTGAACTCCCTCTTAATTCCAGCACTCATGCAAAATTCCTTAAAAATTTTAGAGGTGTATTCTTTCCCATTATCTGTCCTTAAGGTTTTTATTTTCTTTTCGGAGAAGTTTTCAGTAAGGGCTTTGAACTCTTTGAACCTTTTGAGGATTTCTATTGACTCTTTACACTTAAGGAAATAGATCCAGGTTTTCCTAGAGATGTCATCTACAAATATGACATAGTATAGAAATCCTGCTTTAGATGGTACAGACATGGGTCCACATAAGTCTGAGTGAACCAGTTCTAATACATTTAGGGTTTTGCTCAAACTATTGGGAAAGGATCCCTTTGTATTGTTTCCTAAGGCACAACCTTTACAACTTCTGTAATGTCCCTTACCCGGTTTGCCGTAGAATTCATTTGTTGATTAGGTTTAGGGTTCCTTCTTTCTGCATGATTGTTCTTTTTAATTAAGTAATCTTGATTTGAAATCTGCATTCACCATATTAACAACATTCCCACACACACATATATTTGTTAGCACTAATATCTAGATATCCAAAATATAAGCATAATCATAAATGCAATTTAACAAGCAAGAGGAGTGCCATGGGTGGATCTGCCCTGAAGCCTTGAAATAAATCTCAAGAGGTTGTCCATCCCAATCCTTCTTTCCTAGTGGCTAAGTACCTACATACTCCATTCATGGCAACACCTCGAAGACACTCATCCTATCAAGGGGAGAGGAATCATGGAATCCTTAAGTAGCCTAAGGTCTACCACCTCCTATTCGCCCAATCCCTAGTCAAGGGCCTAAGGGGCTGCAAGGCCCAATCCCTTGTCTAGGGCCTAACGGGCACAAGCTTAGGTGGGACCCCCAACCTTCTATAACCCAATCCCTAGTCAAGGGCCTAAGGGGCTGCAGGGCCCAATCCCTTGTCTAGGGCCTAAGGGGCTGAAAGTGGGGTTTTTAGACAATCTACTTAAACCATGGTTCACCCTTCCTGATAGGGTTACAAGCACAAAGAAGACAATCTTTACACGATCAGCTATATTTGCATTCATCCAAGATTTATTTCATGCCTATAATCAAATATATCTTCATTTATCAATGGTTCTTTAAGTTCATCATTTCCTAGAATAATTCTCATTATGATAAGATTAAAGAAAGCATTATATCAATAATCAAATTAGCAATATCAATTTCTTATATTCAAAATATGCTAAATATTATTGCTAAGTGAGTACATCACCTGTTTCAGCATGTCTGGTCTCCTACTGTAGATCCTATTGAATGCCTCTCTTCCTTGCCTTGGTTATCTTCTTGATACTTATTCTTTTATGAAATCATTATCTTTCTACATCTACTAATAATTATGCTCAACTTACTTCTTTTAAGGTTTGTCACTTATCCTTACCTATAGCCTATTCCTTCATATAGGTTTGTGTTATATTCTTTCCTTCATTTATTTTGAGTATCTCCATATGTAGTTATTATTTATTTATTTTAGTTAATACATGCATCTAGATGATCGTTCTTTACTTACGAATACTCATATCTATATTTATATATAGTCTTCATTAGATGTTATACATACTTGTAATAATGTTCTGTTTATAGTGGATGATATTTATTTAGACAAACCTCCTTGCTGTCCCCTATAATTCATATCAGACTGTATTATGCCTGCAGATTTATGTTAAATCTGATTGATATGACTGTGTTGCTATTTTAATATTTAATAAACATTGTATTTCCTGCTGATCAGATTTTTGGGAATATTCTTTTATTAAATGATTTCCCTTTACATAATCTATTCCTCCTATCTTCCTTGCCACGATTCCCCTTTGTTTTGAAAAAGACTCTCATTAAATAGCGATCTTGTCTTGGGAGAGTCGTGTCTTCACAAGTCGTGTCCCTTGCTGCCTTTTGAAAGTCAACCGGTGCTCCTTTTGAAATAGCTCTTGATTTCTTCCTAATTACTTTATTAACTATTGAGGATCGATATTTTCTTAAGGGATTTGTTTATATTTAAATAACAATAATCATGATCAAATTAAATAATGATTATATTTATCTTTATCAGAATTAAAATATAAATCAAGATCTACAGCATTTGGATTATATTTTATTTATATAAATATTTTAATCGATGTATATGGTTTCCTTTCAATAGGTTATCATTTTGGGGAGGGGTATAACATAGATGATTGTAAATAACATTATAATATTATTTATAATAATATTTAGATTTGCATATATATATATATACATATTTGATATTTATTTTATTTGTTAATATTTATATTATATATTCGATAATTATAATTATAAGTATTATTATGTTGCTAATATTCCTCTTTTATATATTTTAATATGTATTTTATTTATTTATTGCATTTCATCACTTAAGTATTTTAATGTTTTATTTCGGGGACATGACAAGTTCCTTCATGAGATGGTTTTAATTTAGGTAAGCCTGTTACAAGTTTTTCCACAAAAGGTAGGGCACGGAAATGAAGGTGTCCTAGTCTTCTATGCCAAATCTCATTTGAATCAAATGTGTCAAGGGTAAGGGCTTGTTTAACTTCAGTGCATAGTTTGTAAAGGTACCCTTGTCTTACACCTATGGTTTGGGCTTTCTTGATAGTTGAGTTTTTAGGCCATTCTAGAACTTTCCCATCCATAAAGGTAACTCTATATCCATTGTCTTCAAGGGCAGAGATGGATATAAGATTCCTCTTTATTCCAGGTACAAATAAGACTCCAGTGAGTTGAAGAGAAAGACCAGATTTCAGTTTGATGGAGCAAGTTCCAACCCCTTTTACAGGGTGTGCAAAATCATCCCCAATGGTTACTTCTTCATTAGACTTTTCAGTCATAGTGTCTAGGTGTTCTCTGAATCCTGTGATATGTCTAGAAGAACCACTATCAATTACCCAGTTGTGGGTGTTGTTAGATACCTGACTAGATAAGGCCGAATAGAACACAAAGTTCTCAGATTCATGATCTGAATTTGTCTTTCCTACTATGGCAAAAGATGCTTGTTGCTTTGATCTGTCAGGGCACTTCATTGCATAGTGGCCATATTGATCACATCTAAAGCATTGCACTTGAGAGATGTCTTTCTTCTAAGAAGATCCCTTTCCATTGGAATTTCTCTTTCTTTTAAAAGATCTTGTCTTGTAGGAGTTTTTCTTGTTCCTTTTGTTAGACGTTGTGTTGAGTACATGAATGTCTTCATCTATGTTCTTCTGTTTATTTTCTTTAGTGGAGAGTCTTGTTTCTTCTTGAAGGCAGTCAGTTCTTAGCCTATCAAACTTGGGGAGTTTAGATCTCGCACTTATTCCTTGAACAAATGACTCCCATGAGTTAGGTAGGCCTCCTAGTGCAATTAGAGTTAACTCTTTGCTATCAATTTGATATCCAATTGTGGATAATTGATCCCTTAGTTCAATGATCCTTATGAAGTATGCATTAATTGACTCTCCTTTGTTTATTTGAGCATGGTTGATTTGCCTCTTTAATGCAAGAGTCCTACTGGTGTTGTTGATCTCATAGGTACTCTCAAGAGATTTGAACATATGATATGCAGTTTCATTATTTGCTAGGATGGGCACTGTTGACGTGCTTTTTATGACAGCGCCAGCACAGAATAAAGTTGCCCAACGGTCACTCTATTCTCTCTTGATCAAAGTGTCCCACATGCTAAGATTGCTTGAAAGTTCATGTGTTCGACTCCAAGGTTCCTTTTATCGCGAATAGACTCAGTTGGTTGATGTGTTTTGCTGGTTATTTCAAGGGGACTTACGTAGTTGTTCAACTTCGTGAAGCAATTAGGACATGAATGATTTGGCGATATTGTTCTGGTATCTAAACTGACTCGAAAATGCAGAATTTAAAGGGGATAGGGATAGGGATTCTACAGATCTATTTCTAAAAGGTGGAGGACGAAGATCGACTGAAACAATCTTCAAACCAAACTTCGCTTTGTCTTCTTTCGAACAACTCCGACAAAGTTGGTGCAATTTTCAAAGGATGAGAAAATGTTCAAACTATGACACAACACGTTCATACCGTCAACACGACGCATATAAACATATGAACCATAATCGAAGTTAAGTGCTGATACTCCAGTTGACCACGCAAGGCGAACTTACCATCAGCAAGTCCGCTAGTGGTATGGACGAGAAGACTTGCTCAAATCACAACGCCACACTCCACAGCTAACAACTACTTGCATGAAATAGAAATCTACTTTACTCTATCTACCTTGAATTGGAAAGACGAAATGGCCTTGCTAGCTACTCATAACAAAGAAGAAATCACCAAGCAATGAAACTCTTTGTATTATGAAAAGTGTTCACAACAACCTTTTACAAAACTTTCAAAGGAAAGTTTTCTTCCCTCCTCAATCTAAAGCTAACTTCTAAGCTAAATGCCTTCCACTCTCTAGCTCTGATTCAACTCCAATTCAGATCTCTATCTCTAATTCTAATATATATTACAAATGAGGGGGGATGCCCCTTTTATAATAAGTCCAATTCAGTGGACGGTTCAGATCAAATTACAATGAAGGGCTCAGATTGAGCCACCTATGCCCTGATTAGGGTTTCTGCCCTAAAAACCGCCATAGAGAGGAGTGGGCAATGAATGCACAGAATATTCTCCACTCCCCTGCAGGAATCATAATGAGCAATTAATGCCCACTACCATCATCAAGAAGATCCTCATCAAGCAGCGCGTTCCCACTGGCCTTCTCCCGGATAGCAAACTCGATCAACCGGGCCAATACTGCTTCAACCTCCTGTGTAGAGATCGGTGGAATATGGTTGAGCTGGAACTCCAAGACTGCTACCGTCTGTCCGTATCTGATGCAAGATTTTCTCCATGTCACCAAGGCGTCCTGGGTATGCTGAATTATACTAGAGAACGTGGAGACATTCTCAAAGTCATCCAGGACAAGTGACCTCGCAGCTGAGAAGAATGGAGGCAGTCTACTTTTCAAGCCATCAGCAGTTATCTCCTCTGGGACCAACTTTCTAGCAAATATGGCTTCTAATGTATTGAGGACTCCCCCCAAGATGTTGCCCATTGCTTTCCTCACTTTAGCTGAATCTGCCCTTGCTGCGTCGTGAAATCCACGGCCTGTGACCACCGAGGAGTACCAACTGGTGAAATCATACCTATCACCTCTCTGAATTACACCTCCATCCACCAAGGTTTCTAGAGGTACATGCATCAAAGCCCCCAAACGAAGTACAGTCTTCGTTTGATAGATGCGAGTATCACCCCAGGCCTGATCTACTATATCCATCCGAGCCAAAATACTTGAGGCCTGTCGATAAGCATCGGCGAGGTCCTCCATGAATTTCCCTGTCTCAGTATGAACACGGCTAACCCACTTGTCCGCCTCCATTTCCATTTTCTTCAAATCCTCTAAGGCAACAACTGACTCCTTCGGAAGCTCCGATGGACGTTCCACTGCCGGGTCTGCTGGTTCACCTGGACGTGCTAGATTCTGCATATATCCTATCAAGGTTTTGTGCTCCTTCTTCAATTTCTTATACTTCCCCTCCGTGCGGAGCAACTGATCCTTCAATGCCTGATAGGAGTTATCGAACTCCTCGATAACTTGGGCTCCCGTAGGACGACCCAACTCTACTGTGGTGATCACATAATTTTCAGGCCTCTCCTCGGTTCGATCACAATCTTCCCTCGGAATAGCCACCTGAAGCGTGCGGGAACCTGACTCGTCGGTCGAGATCTTTGAAAACTTTCGGGCCCTTTTCTTCTCTGGTGGCGCACTGATCCTCCTAAGGAACTCCTCCATCTCAATGGCCGGATCCGTGTCATCCTCGGGTTCTCTCCTCATTCTGTCGGAAAGCCAATCAGGCACTGTCTGCTGTGGATTACAAATGACAAGGGGCTGTTCTTCTGTTGCCTCCATCTCGTGCACTTCCTCTCTTCTTGCACTGGTCTGCTCAGGCTCATCCTCCTCTATAATCTGGGTATCTCCCGACCCTTGGGTCCCTTGTTCTGTGATTTCCTCTTCTTCCAAAGCTGTGTCCAACATCTGCTGAAAATGGGTGTCGACCATTGTTTCCTCTTCCTCCTCATGTTGGCCGCCCCTGGATAAACTGACACTAGCTGATTCCCGGGCGTTGGGCTGATCTACCTCCTCAAGTCCCCGCTCTTCCTCTAATCCTGCCCTCTGATCGGCAAATAATGAAACCACTCTTAAACTCGAAGATTGAGTTTGTGAGTGCACGGGTGATGCTTGTTCTATCCTCAGCGGTATCGGCTGGGTTGGCACTTCCACTTGTGCCCTCGATGTCTGAGCAATTTGTTTCCCTCTTTTTACCGATAACGGCCTTGGGTCACCCATCAAGCTGTAAGTAAGGGCGATCGACTTGCTCTTAAGTCTGCATACATGTCTGTCGACCCAAGTCCTGGTAAAAGTCATCAGCGGGATAGAAAGAGTGTCCAAGTCCATGATCTCTGGCTCGGACCAATCAGGTGGTGGGACAGGAGTATCCCTAACTGACCCATAGTCGGGTTGCATGACGTTGACATCCTCCTCCACCTGGTCGGGAACTGGAATAATCTCGCATTCTCTAATCAACTTGAGAGGAAGTCTGGAAAACATCCTTCTTCTTATCTCAGCCTCATCTACTGCATTTGCCCAAAAGTCCTCCAGATGAGCTCTGTGCCTGTATTCAACGTTCTGTATCATCCAGATGTTCCTGTAAGGATCGAAATCTTGCCTGCCTGTGTGATATGACAAATGATAAGATTGCAGCTCGTCCTCTGCCTCTCGGGCTGCCTGCAAAGAGGGACACACCTCAATGGAATTTCCCATGGTGATAGGGAAATCAAGTCCACCCTTCTTTTTCCTTTTCTGAATCTTATCATAGGCAATCAATTGCCTAGATACCTCAAGCATTACTATGTGATCAGTGGGGTATCGCGGTAACCGATACGGATACGAAGTGAACCCCTGCAGCCTAATATATGTGAATTTTGGGAATTGGATGAGCCAATACCCATATTCCTCAATCAGTGTCTGTGCTTCTTTAGATATTCTCTGCTGCGTCCTTTGCTGAAGCGTCCTCGCAATGTGCATTGTGAATGCATCATTTACCCGTTTATAGTTGGCAATGTTAGCTAAATGTAGCTGTGTGCAGGCTTCATGAATTTTGAATTGACCAGGGGCACAGCCGATTGGCTCTTTGTACGAAATCCCTCTGTACTTAGTCATTCTGGCCAACATGTAAATTACATATGAGCTCATGTAGAAAGTCTTCGTCACCTTCAAGCTCTTGAATTGCTCATCGATGTGGTTGCTAATCATCCTAGCCCAATCGACACACTCTTTTCCTTCCAAGATGATCTCGATGAAGTAGAACATCCAAGGCTCGAAAATGTAAGCCTGTGCACTCCCATTCACCCGGCTCAGCATCATTATCAAATCACAGTATTCTTGTTTCGCGTCCTCGGCAATTATCTGCTTTGGGAGCTTAGTGCGGGGTGGCCTCGGCTTCTGCATCCAAACTCTGTTGATGACTGCAGTGACTCTTTCGAAAGAGGAAGAGTACATCTTGTCTGCCCTCTTATTTGTTCTGTATAACATCTCCTCAGCAGTTGGAATCCCAAATGCCTCTCCGATGGCATCCGGTGTGAAGTTGGCGAGCAGTTTACCATCCGGAGAGACAATCGTCCTACGTTCTGGCTTGTAGTGATTGGCGCACTCCATAATTAGCTCCGGACACTGAATTGCTGGCGGAAAACTAGCAGCTGCGTAGATTCCACTCTTCATTATATTATGTGCCGTGACGGATGGTTGATGGCCCCCTAGCCCGAACATCCTCGATTTGAGTGCATTTAGATTAAATGAACCAAGGTTGGCGTCATTTAATCCTGCCAACTTTGAAACTATTGCTGACTTTGGGAGAAATGGCTTAGCGAGCCTTTTAATCATTGCCTGCCGGGATGAGCCAGCCTTGCCTGCTTCAGTGTTTGCAGCTCTGCCTGCGGCTCTGCTTGTTCCTGCAACATCTTTTGCGCCAGCCATCTTTCTTGAGGGCGCATTTTGACCTCTCTACTTTCATTTTATGCCTTAGGAAAATTTCGGCCATCTCCTCTTCATCATGGGCGCAAATGCTAGGCCAAGCTTCCATTTTCTCTTGAGGGCGCATTTCACCCTTGACACTTTCGTTTGTGTGCCTTAGAATATTTCATCGAGCTCACTTTACACCTTGGTGAGGGCGCATTTACATGGGTCTACTTTTGTTTTTTGCCATGGGCGCATTTCAAGTGCCATGCCTTCACTTTACACCATGGGCGCATTTACATGGGTGTGCTTTTGTTTTCAAATGCCTTAGGCGTTTTTATTTTTCTCAAACTCCCTCACCTCTCCTTGGGCGCAAATGCTAGGCCATGCTTCTGTTTTGCTAGGTGGGCGCATTTCAACATGTGAGCTTTCATTTTCACCATGGGCGCATTTGGAAGGGGCTACTTTTGTTTTTGCCTTAGAAACTTTTTAGTCTTCAATCCTTGAGGTGAGGGCGCAAATCACTAGGTGAGCTTTTAATTTTGATGCCTTAGAAAATTTTCAAGGCTTCCATCAAGGTGGGCGCATTTTGATGGGTCTACTTTTATTTCTGCCTTAGACAATTTTCAAGCCTCTGCCTGCCCCTGCTCTTGCATTCTATTTTTAGCAAGTTGTGCTATTTTTAGCAAATCCCTTGATTTTCAACCTCTAAGGCTCCGTTTTGCCTGAAAATTTCATCAGATGATATTCTCTGCCTTGTGAACCTGTTTTGTCAGTCCTCTGCCCTGACCTGCTATTTATAGCCACCTGCTATTTATAGTAAGTTTGACTTTCTGACTTCAGTAGCTCCGTTTTGCCTGAAAGTTGCAACGCTTGATCTTGATAGCTTGAGGGTCACTCTGATGCCAACCTCGGGTGCAGACCTGCTATTTATAGCCGTGCCCTGACTTACTAAAAATAGTAAGTTCTCCGATTTGCTCAAATTTTGCCAGCAGGTACCTTGAAGTGTGCCGACATGGGTGGGGTACTTCGTTTCGGCTATTTTTGGATTTTACCCCCTATAAAAGTGGAAACCCTAATTTGACTTGCATGTATCCCGAACGGTCTCCGTTTGACTTCGTTCCTTCTGCATGTCGTTCTGCTTGCTGAACTGGAGTGTTGGGCGGCTGCCGAGTGTACCTGCTAAAAATAGAAACTGTCTGAAAAGTGACTCATCCACTGCCGGATGGTTTTGCATGTCATATTGCCCGCGGGATCTCAAAAAACCCAGAAAAACCCAGAAAACTGGTCTGCATGCATGCACTGGCTAAAAATAGTAAGTCCTCAAAACTCGATCTTCTCTGCTTGCAAGTCACACCGTTGCGAAGCTCTCGAAAAACCCATAAAGAAAAACCCGACATGCGTTGAAAAACACTGCATGCGAACCCTAAAAATAGCCTCCGAAGGCTGAACTCTGAAAGTGGTTGTCTCGGTTTGCATGTTACATCACTGCGAAGGTTTTGGAAAACCCAGAAGGATTCTCCAGACATGCATCTGAAAAGCTCATGTAGAAACCCTAATTTGACTCTTAAGCCTGAACTGCCAAAAATAGCAAGTCGTCTGATCTGGCTCAAAATTTACGTGTAGGCAGCTTGATGTTACCCGGATGCAGTGGAACTGACAGAATTCCAAAATCTCAATAAAATAGTCCCAAGTTGAAGACTTACTAAAAATAGTAAGTTGCCGGAATACAGTGAAAATTTAGGGGACTCTGCTGGAAGTCTTCTGACTGCTGCACTAAGCTTAGATTTCAATTTTATGACTCGGTTTGACCTTTAATAAGCCTGAAGGATGAAAGCCCTAATTACCCAGACTTAACCAATATTTCAACCTGGGTCAAACAACGGGACATTCCCGGAAGGACCAGAGACCACAGAGAGAGCGAACCAAAGCCAAAAGACCAGAATGGAGCAAAAATTAGGGGGTCCCCATCTTGATGGGGTGATGTGTGAAAAAGGTCACAACAGGCACTATATGATCCCTAACTGCATCTACTAGGATTTTCATGGCTTTTTCATTGTTTTCAATCCATTGAGTTTTCTCAGGATCAGCCTCTGGTTCCCTTTTATTTTCTCTCACAAGTGAGTCTAGTTTATTCTCTTTAAGGATCATCATGATTCTAAATTTCCATGATGTGAAGTTGTCTGCTCCTGCAAGACGATCTTCAAATCTGATCACACTTGACATTATGAAGAATGTGATGTGAATTCGATTTTAGAAGATACGAGTTTTCTAGAGCAATCTGATATTTAGATCTGATTTGGATTCACACAACTTGGCTCTGGTACCATGTAAATGTAATCAAATCTTTATCAAATGGGATCCTAATAAACCTAAGGAAACACTAAGGTCTGAAAATTTTGTGTGTGAGAATTCTAAGTCAAAACAATATCCAGATTTCTTCTCTTTATGCCGAATGTGCTGATTGCAGAACATTAATAAATTTCGATGTTTGCATATCAATGAGGGAACAACTATAAGTATGTTGGAGACCCGTGTCTAAGAGACGCGTCTCATGAGAGGGCGTGTCTCCACAAGTGGAGATATGTCTGCTCATGGGACGTCCCCCTTGAGCGCGCGGGTTCCACACACAACCGACTAACATTCGGTTAGTTTATTAACACACACATAACCTTATATGTGGCGGGTATGAGTTCCGATTTATATTTAAATGCAGAATTTAACATCATTCATTATATCGAATTTATGCATGCTTACAAATTCGATTTCACTTATTTTCCAAAAATATAATAAGGATTAATTTCGATCATGTATAAATGATGATGATGCTTTTCAGCAATCATCATTTATATCTGACCGAAGCTATATCTCATTAACACTATTTTATGTGCATTGCTTTGTTCATGAAAAACATTTGTGTGTCTCTTTAATTTTTAGAGTAATTTTGTAAAACGGTAATAATTATTTCTTAGCATACAAATTCAACAGATTTTGTACCATGTTAATTAGATCATTATAGCATTTAATGGTGTAATTAGATCATGATTGCATTTAGTTCAACATGGGTGCACTTGGAAAGAATTAGTACTTAATTAAATCATTTATTAGGTTGTTTAATTAGATCACATAATCACATATCTATTTCATGTATTAATTAGATAATTTTTCATACCGAGCAGAGCAATAGTGGTTCATGTAAGTTGATTGATTTAAGATCACTCCTAGATTCAATAGGACCAATAGTCATTATTGATTTTATTTAACATTTAATTTTAAGATGTCCTGTCTGTTGTGACCTTTTTCACACATCACCCCATCAAGATGGGGACCCCCTAAATTTTGCTCCATTCTGGTCTTTTGGCTTTGGTTCGCTTTCTCTCTGGTCTCTGGTCCTTCCGGGGATGTCCCGTCGTTTGACCCAGGTTAAAGTATTGGTTAAGTCTGTGTAATTAGGGTTTTCATCCTTCAGGCTTATTAAGGGTCAAACCGAGTCACGAAATTGAAATCTAAGCTTAGTACAACAGTCAGAAGACTTCCAACAGAGTCCCCCTAAATTTTCACTGTATTCCGGCAACTTACTATTTTTAGTAAGTATTCAATTTGGGACTATTTTATTGAGATTTTGGAATTCTGTCAGTTCCACTGCGTCCGGGTAACATCAAGCTGCCTACACGTAAATTTTGAACCAAATCAGACAACTTGCTATTTTTGGCAGTTCAGGCTTCAAGAGCCATTTTCAGGGTTTCCACATGAGCTTTTCAGATGCATGTCTGGAGAAACCTTCTGGGTTTTCCAAAACCTTCGCAGTGATGTAACATGCAAACCGAGACGACCACTTTCAGAGTTCAGCCTTTGGAAGCTATTTTTAGGGTTCGTATGCAGTGTTTTTCAATGCATGTCGGGTTTTTCTTTACGAGTTTTTCGAGAGCTTCGCAACAAGGTGACATGCAAGCGGAGAAGATCGAGTTTTGAGGACTTACTATTTTTAGCCAGTGCCGAAAAGTTGACCAGTTTTCTGGGTTTTTCTGGGTTTTTTGAGATCCCGCGAGCAATATGACATGCAAAACCATCCGGCAGTGGATGAGTCACTTTTCAGACAGTTTCTATTTTTAGCAGGTACACTCTGGCAGCCGCCCAACACTCCAGTTCAGCAGACAGAACGACATGCAGAAGGAACGAAGTCAAACGGAGACCGTTCGGGATACATACAAGTCAAATTAGGGTTTCCACTTTTATAGGGGGTAAAATCCAAAAATAGCCGAAACGAAGTACCCCACCCATGTCAGCACACTTCAAGGTACCTGCTGGCAAAATTTGAGCGAAATCGGAGAACTTACTATTTTTAGTAAGTCAGGGCACGGCTATAAATAGCAGGTCTGCACCCGAGGTTGGCATCAGAGTAACACTCAAGCTATCAAGATCAAGCGTTGCAACTTTCAGGCAAAACGGAGCTATTGAAGTCAAAAAGTCAGAACTAACTATAAATAACAGGTGGCTATAAATAGCAGGTCAGGGCAGAGGACTGGCAAAATAGGTTCACAAGGTGAAGAAGATCATGATGAAATTTTCAGGCAAAACGGAGCCTTAGAGGTTGAAAATCAAGGGACTTGCTAAAAATAACACAACTTGCTAAAAATACAATGCGTAAACAAAGACAGGCAGAGGCACGGAAAATATTCTAAGTGTGGGAAAATGAAAGTATCCCCTTCAAAATGTGCCCACCTCACAGATTGATAGCTTGAAAATTGTCTAAGGCAGAATTCAAAGTTGAGCATAGCAAATGCGCCCACCTTGATGGAAGCCTTGAAAGTTTTTAAGGCATGAAACAAAAGCTCATACCTCAAAATGCGCCCAAGGAGAGGTGAGGGAGTTTGGAAAATTCCTAAGTTACGAAATAAAAGCACACCCATGAAAATGCGCCCTTGGCTTGAGGTGAGGGAGTTTGGAAAATTCCTAAGTTACGAAATAAAAGCATGGCATATGAAGTGCGCCCTCACATGAAACCTCACTATGTGAAATGCGCCCACCTTGATGACTCTCTCAAAACGTCTAAGGCATGAAAATAGAAGAAGACCCATGTAAATGCGCCCACCTTGGAAGTGCCTTCAAATTATTCTAAGGCATTGGAAATCAAAGCATGGCACTTGAAATGCGCCCATGGTGAAAATAAAAGCAAGCCCTCTAAAACGCGCCAAGAGAAGGAGTGGTTAAGTAAAATACGTCTAAGGCATGAGAAACGAAAGCACCACCTCTCATTTGCGCCCAAGGAGGAATGGAAGTCTAGAAATTTCCTAAGGCAACGAAATGAAAGTGGAACCTATGAAATGCGCCCTCACCTTGAAAGGATATTCTAAGTGTTTGAAAATTTTCGAAGTGTAAAATGAAAGCTTCCTAGGCAAAATGCGCCTTCACTTGAAAGTCTCACCCCTCAAATGCGCCCATGATAAAAATCAAAGCTCCACTAAGGAAATGCGCCCAAGGTTGCTGGAGACTTAAATTTTATTTCTAAGGCACGAAATGTGAATATCATAAGCCATTTGCGCCCAAGGAGGGATGAGAAACTTGGAAATTTCTAAGGTACAAAATGAAAGTGGGTTATGTTAAATGCGCCCTCAAGGAAGAGAATGTTAATAAAATTTCTAAGGCATGGAGATTTTAATTAAATAAAATAAAATGCCAAGGGGAAATATACGCCTAAGGGGGGTGAAGATTTAAATTTTCTATCAGGTGTGTGAAGTGAAGAATGTCTAAGGCGTGGGAATTAAAAATTGAATGAGATCAAATACGCCTGAGGGAGAAAAGGATTTTAATAAAATTCCTAAGTCATGGAAAATAAAACGCCAGAAGTATGAAGATGTTCGAAATTTTCCTAAGTGAAACAAGTATTTCACTAGATAGAAATACACCCTTGGCATGAAGAGTTTGAGAGACGATATGAGAATTTTCCAGACATTTAAACGGGGTTGACAACTTGATGAAATATTTTCTAAGTGAAAATTTAAATGAACCGTTTAAAGTACACCCATGGGTCGAGAAATTTTAAAATTAATTTCCTAAGGGAAATTTTAATATTTTCAGAGGAAATTCGTTTTGCCTAGATTATTTTCCTGACGGAAGTTAAATCTCAGAGGATGAATTATTTCGAGCAGCAAATAATTTTTAATCACCCGGAGTTGAACATTTTAATGAGAGAATTTAAAATGTCTAAGGCAAATTTTATGAAATCGAAGATTTAAATGACAGACATTTTAAAAGTTGGAAATAAATTTACAACTCCCACGAATTTTTTCGAGTTGAATTTATTTAAACACTGCGAGATTTTAAAATGGAATTTTAAATCAAGTCAAGTGATTGTTTTTCTCGCGAGTTGTTTAAATCGCCAAGAGTTAACTGGCAGACTAAGAGGAAAATTCGAAATTTGAAGAGGAAGGAATCATTATTAATGGCAACTGCCATAATGACCGGCTGACGACTAGCCCACTACTGCGCTTGAATTAGAAGATTCCGAACGAAGAGAGTGGAAAATTGATGAAGGTGCTAAAAATAGCCCCAGCACTACTTAGCAGGATTCTCCGAGAAGAGTTATTTAAACAATCTCTTCTCTCATTTCTCCTCACATTGTTTCGAAGTTGAAGTTGCTGAAGAAGTTCTTGAGAGATTGAAATATTTTCCAAGTGGTTGAGGAGAGAAATTCTGTGAGAGTTTATTTTATTTCGGAGTGTTGAGTTGCTGAAAGTACGAAGTGCTGGAGAAATTTTCATTTGCCGAGACTCTTTCTTTCGAAAAGCTGAAAGTGTGTTGCTGCAATTTCGAAGTTGAAGGTTGAAGTTGTTTTCCGGAGTTGCTGGAAGATTTATTTGTTGAAGTTGCTGCAGAGTGTTGAGTTGCAGAAATTTATATTGTGCTGGGGATTTATTTCGAAATTGCTGAGTATTGAAGTTGCACGAAAGTTGAAGCTTGCTGCAGATTTTACTTATTCAAGCTGCTAGAAGTTGAAAGTTGCTGAGGTTGACGAAGTCAAGACAAAGGATTTAATTCGCTTTGTGCTGAGAAAGTATCCACATTGCTGAAAGTTGGTAGTTGGCTGCAATTTTCTTCGCCAGTCGGAAGTGCAGTCGTTGAAAGCTTCTTTATAAGCTTGAAGTTTTTTATACAGTACGAGGTTTGGAGTTAGTAATTTATGCTGAGAGTTTTTTATTTTCAAAAAAGCTAACTCCACGTTCGCAGCCGTCTCGGAGGTTACTTCATTTTATTTAAAAATCTGCAGCCTAGCTTATTGCTATTCTATTTTATTTTGCAGATGGCCGGAGCAAAGGATGTTGCAGGAACAAGCAGAGCCGCAGGCAGAGCTGCAAACACTGAAGCAGGCAAGGCTGGCTCATCCCGACAGGCAATGATTAAAAGGCTCGCTAAGCCATTTCTCCCAAAGTCAGCAATAGTTTCAAAGTTGGCAGGATTAAATGACACCAACCTAGGTTCATTTAATCTAAATGCACTCAAATCGAGGATGTTCGGGCTAGGGGGCCATCAACCATCAGTCACGGCACATAATATAATGAAGAGTGGGATCTACGCAGCTGCTAGTTTTCCGCCAGCAATTCAGTGTTCGGAGCTAATTATGGAGTGTGCCAATCACTACAAGCCAGAACGTAGGACGATTGTCTCTCCGGATGGTAAACTGCTCGCCAACTTCACGCCGGATGCCATCGGAGAGGCATTTGGGATTCCAACTGCTGAGGAGATGTTATACAGGACAAACAAAAGGGCAGATAAGATGTACTCTTCCTCTTTCGAAAGAGTCACTGCAGTCATCAACAGAGTTTGGATGCAGAAGCCGAGGCCACCCCGCACTAAGCTCCCAAAGCAGATAATTGCCGAGGACGTGAAACAAGAATACTGTGATTTGATAATGATGTTGAGCCGGGTGAATGGGAGTGCACAGGCTTACATTTTCGAGCCTTGGATGTTCTACTTCATCGAGATCATCTTGGAGGGAAAGGAGTGTCGATTGGGCTAGGATGATTAGCAACCACATCGATGAGCAATTCAGGAGCTTGAAGGTGACGAAGACTTTCTACATGAGCTCATATGTAATTTACATGTTGGCCAGAATGACTAAGTACAGAGGGATTTCGTACAAGGAGCCAATCGGCTGTGCCCCTGGTCAATTCAAAATCCATGAAGCCTGCACACAGCTACATTTAGCTAACATTGCCAACTATAAGCGGGCAAATGATGCATTCACAATGCACATTGCGAGGACGCTTCAGCAAAGGACGCAGCAGAGAATATCTAAAGAAGCACAGACATTGATTGAGGAATATGGGTATTGGCTCATCCAATTCCCGAAATTCACATATATTAGGCTGCAGGGGTTCACTTCCTATCCGTATCGGTTACCACGATACCCCACTGATCACATAGTAATGCTTGAGGTATCTAGGCAATTGATTGCCTACGATAAGATTCAGAAAAGGAAAAAGAAGGGTGGACTTGATTTCCCTATCACCATGGGGAATTCCATTGAGGTGTGTCCTTCTTTGCAGGCAGCCCGAGAGGCAGAGGACGAGCTGCAATCTTATCATTTGTCATATCACACAGGCAGGCAGGATTTCGATCCTTACAGGAACATCCGGATGATACAGAACGTTGAATACCGGCACAGAGCTCATCTGGAGGACTTTTGGGCAAATGCAGTGGATGAGGTTGAGATAAGAAGAAGGATGTTTTCCAGACTTCCTCTCAAGTTGATTAGAGAATGTGAGATTATTCCAGTTCCCGACCAGGTGGAGGAGGATGTCAACGTCATGCAACCCGACTATGGTCAGTTAGGGATACTCCTGTCCCACCACCTGATTGGTCCGAGCCAAAGATCATGGACTTGGACACTCTTTCTATCCCGGTGATGACTTTTACCAGGACTTGGGTCGACAGACATGTATGCAGACTCAAGAGCAAGTCGATCGCCCTTACTTATAGCTTGATGGGTGACCCAAGGCCGTTATCGGTAAAAAGGGGGAAACAAATTGCTCAGACATCGAGGGCACAAGTGGAAGTGCCAACCCAACTGATACCGTTGAGGATAGAACAAGATCATTGCAGTAATTTCAAACTCACTTCTCGAGTTTGAGAGAGTGGCTCTATTATTTGCAAATCAGAGGGCGGATTAGGAGAAGAGCGGGACTTGAGGATAGATCAGCCTAACTCGAGAATCACTTAGTGCTGTCACCATCCTGTATGCTACCGAGGAGGAAGAGGAAACAATGGCCTACACCCATTTTCAGCAGATGTTGGACACGGCTTTGGAAGAAGAAGAAAACACAGAACAGGGGACCCAAGGGTCGGGAGATACCCAGCTTTTAGAGGAGGATGAGCCTGAGCAAACTAGTGCAACAAGATAGGAAGTGCACGAGATGGAGGCAACAGAAGAACAGCCCCTTGTCGTTTGTAATCCACAGCAGACAGTGCCTGATTGGCTTTCCGACAGAATGAGGAGAGAACCCGAGGATGATACGGATCCGGCCATTGAGATGGAAGAGTTCCTTAGGAGGATCAGTGCGTCACCAGAGAAGAGAAGGGCCCGAAAGTTTTCAAAGATCTCGACTGACGAGTCAGGCTCTCGCACGCTTCAGGTGGCTATTCCGAGGGAAGATTGTGATCGAACCGAGGAGAGGCCTGAAAATTATGTGATCACCACAGTAGAGTTGGGTCGTCCTACGGGAGCCCAAGTTATCGAGGAGTTCGATAACTCCTATCAGGCATTGAAGGATCAGTTGCTCCGCACGGAGGGGAAGTATAAGAAACTGAAGAAGGAGCACAAAACCTTGATAGGATATATGCAGAGTCTAGCACGTCCGAGTGAACCCGCAAACCCAACAGTAGAACACCCACCAGAGCTTCCGAGGGAGTCAGTTGTTGGCTTAGAGGATTTAAAGAAGATGGAAACAGAAGCGAACAAGTGGGTTAGCCATGTTCGTATTGAGACAAGGAAATTCATGGAGGACGGTCGATAAGCATTTTGGCACGGATGGATATAGTGGATCAGGCCTAGGGTGATACTTGCATCTATCAAACGAAGACTGTACTTCGTTTGGGGGCTTTGATGCATATACCTCTAGAAACCCTGGTGGATGGAGGTGTAATTCAGAGAGGTGATAGGTATGATTTCACCAGTTGGTACTCCTCGGTGGTCACAGGCCGTGGATTTCACGACGCAACAAGGGCAGATTCAGCTAAAGTGAGGAAAGCAATGGGCAACATCTTGGGGGGAGTCCTCACTACATTAGAAGCCATATTTGCTAGAAAGTTGGTCCCAGAGGAGATAACTGCTGATGGCTTGAAAAGTAGACTGCCTCCATTCTTCTCAGCTGCGAGGTCACTTGTCC